>JZKD02S0107923.1:0-46744 GCA_000966675.3 Picea glauca | reverse complement strand
CTAATCATATTGGCTCCAGGTGCATCGATTTAGGACAACCGGTGAGTAAACATGAAAGTGTGCTTTTATATCTTCATTACTTTAACACGTAGGATTATTCATGTACCTCATATCTTACCATACATAATGATTTGTCGGAGTAACGACACTATCCAACCGCCATCTGAGTCACGTGGAATAGCTGAAATGATGAAGGATGGCATGAGAAATGATGATATGACAACTGGAGAAAAGATGGAGTCCTTTCTATAGTTGACCAGCTAGAAATCATTAGATGTGAATTCAAGTAATGATGAAGCAACACTTTCGGATAGAGAAAGCAGAAACGATAGCAGTGGTATTGACAAATCAGTGGTGCTGCAGCACAAAAAGATTGTAGAGCTGGAGTAGCAGCATTGGCACAAATGCGAAAAAGAAAGAGTGAAGTGGAAAGAAAGAATAAAATCGATTAGTGTATCAACAGGTACTTCAGCCAAAATGGTGGAGGTAGGTGTAACAACATGGAAAATGAAATGGTCAGAAAAGAAAATGGTGTAACCGCGTGAAAATCGACCATTTTGTAATGGTAGGGAAATTGGTCGACTTATCAGAAAAGGGTGTAACAACATGTAACTCGGCCAATTTATCGAAAGAGGGTGTACCAACATGGAAGTCGGCCAATTTATCGGAAGAGAGTGTAACAACATGGAAATCGGAAGAGGGTGTAACATCATGGAAATCGGCCGAACGTTGAATCACTTAGATTTTAGGAAGTTTTTCAACTTCCATAAACTAATCGTTTGACTCCTTTCACTGTACTCAATCTTGTTGTTAATCAATTCACCTACACACACATAACTGCCTGATACCCTTCAAGGATGAATTTATTAGCATAGTAAAGAAATATAAAAATTTCAAACAAAAACAGAGAAATGAAAATTTTGTTAAGTTTATTTATATACAAGGTCTGAGCAATATAAGTCCTAAGGTTCAGAATGGGAAGGAGCAAGCTCCTTTCCTTTTAAGAATTGATAACCCATATCAGTTGTACATCTAGATTTAGATTCTACCTTGGACAGTGGACGTTGATACAGACGCAAGCGATGACCATTTGCATGTAACTGTGTATTGGATCCATCAATAGTGATCAACCTGACTATCCCATTGGGAAAAATAGTGTCTACCTCAAAAGGTCTTAGCCATCGTGTACGCAACTTACCCTGAAAATATTTAAAGTGTGAATCATACAACAGGCCCAATCTCCTTTCTGGAATAATTTCTTCTTGATGACTTGGTCATGCCATTTTGTTCTCTGTTGTTGAATCACTGTGGTTTGATGAATAGAGTCCAAATGCTTTTCATCAAGCTCATTGAGTTGTTGCAGTTTGGCCTTCTGTGCCGTAGTCAAGTCAAGGTTGATTGTTGATGCAGTTCTTAAGGTTTTGATTTCGAATTCAATGGGAAAAATAGGGCTTTTTCCATATACCAGCTCATAAGGAGAAAAACTAGTTGTGTTCCTCCAAGTAGTTCGATAAGCCCATAGAGCTTCATGCAATCTTTCAGACCAATCCCTACGATGTTCTTTCACTGTTTTAGTAAGAATGGCTTCGATAACTTTGTTGGTGCTTTCCACCTGGCCATTGCCTTGTGGATGGTATGGAGAAGCTATTCTATGTAAAACATGATATGTATTGAGTAGGGCTTCAAACTTATGTGATGTGAAAGGGAGTCTTCCATCAGTTATTAATTCTCTGGGAACTCGAACCCTAACAAAGATATCCTCAAACAAAAATGCTAAGGCAACTTCTTCTGAGGCTCTGATGAGTGCTTTTTCCTCCACCCACTTGGTCATGTAATCTGTACAGACCAATATATAGAATTTCTGATTGGAAGGTGGGTTAATGGGCCCTATGAAATCCATGGCCCATCTTATAAAAGGTTCTAACACTACCTAAGGCTGGAGAGGCATCTCATCCTTGTGATTTTGTTAACCCATTTGTTGGCAACTGTTACAAGTTTGGAATTATTTCTTGGCATCTTGAAATATGGTGGGCCAAAAATAGCCCATCCTTAAAATTTTATGTCCAATCATTTTATCAACAAAATGAACCCCACGAGGGCCATCATGGCAATATTTCACCAGATCATACACTTCACCATCCCTTACACATGTCCTGATTTCCTGATCCAGGCTTGTGTAGAAAAGGTATCCTCCTATCCAACTATACCGAGCACTCTTTTGAATAATCTTCCTTCTTTCTCAAGGAGATAGATGTGGAGGTACCTTCCCTGCAACCAAATAATTAGCAATGTCTGCATACAAGGTGAGTGAGTAGATATTGCAAACAAATGTTCATCTGGAAAGGAATCATCTACAAGTGAATTATCATCATATATATGTAATCTTGAGAGAAAATCAACAACCACATTTTATTTTCCTGGTCTATCTACTATAGTGATGTCAAATTCTTGTAGTAGTAACAACCATCTTGTTACTCGGGAATTAGTAATAGGTTTATTCATCAGATATTTAATTGTTGTATGATCAATATAAATAAAATTAGGATAACTATTGACATAATGACTGAATTTATTGATTGCATAAACTACTGCTAAGAATTCTCTTTCAGTAACTGTATAATTTAATTCAGTAGGAGCCATGTTCTTGCTGATATAGTAGATAGCATAGGGCTCTTTGTCCTCCTGTTTCCCTAGTACTGCACCAATTGAAGTATCTGAGGCATCTGAAGAAATGTGAAAAGGCATAGCCCAATTGGGCCCTCTCAAAATGGGATTTGTGGATAATTTCTGTTTCAGATCTGCAAAAGACAATTCACAGTTCTTAGTCCAACGAAAGTCAACATTTTTTGTTAATAGGAAAAACAAGGGAGAGGAAAGTTTGGAATTTTTTTTAATGAATCTCCTGTAATATCCAGCATGCCCTAAAAAAATTCTTACCTCTTTCTGAGTTGATGGAGTTGGAATGTCCAAAATTACCTGGATTTTGGATGGGTCTACCTGAATTCCTGCATAAGAAATGAAGTGTCCCAGCACTACACCCTCGCTCATCATCATATGGAACTTTTTTGTACTTAAATAAAGATGAGACCGTATACATATTTTGAGCACTTTTTCCAGATTAGACAAAGCTTCATCAAAATCAATACCATAAGGTGTAAATTCATCCATGAATATCTCCATACAATCATTCACCATATCAGAAAAAATACCAATTGCAACTCTCTGGAAAGTGGGTAGTGCATTATAGAAGCCAAATGTGAGAACCTTGTAGGAAAATGTACCCCAAGGGCTGGTAAAGTTGGTCTTATCTTGGTCCTGTGGAGCAATTTTTATCTGGTTATAGCCACTAAATCCATCTAGGAAAGAGAAAAACTTTTTCCCAGCTAGGTTGTCTAGAACTTGATCAATAAATGGAAGAGGGAAATGATCCTTTTGCATGGACTTATTCAGGGCTCTATAGTCCACACACGCTCTCCATTTCCCATTATTTTTAGGTACAATAACCAACGGTGAGACCCACTCGCTATCTGATATTGGGTAAATGAAATTGGCATTAAGAAGTTTCTGGAGTTCCTCCTTAACAATTTCTTTAAGGTTTGGTTTCATCCTCCTTTGGGATTTGGAAAATGGGTCAGCATTATTCCTTAATGTATATATGGTGGGTGCATAGTTCAGAGGAAATTCCTTTCATATCCATGTAATCCCAGGAAAATGCTTCTTTATGTTCAATCAGTAATTTCATCAATCGACGAGTTTCAACACTGGATAGATCAGGATTGATGTTCAAGGTTTTTCCAGGTTCAATTTCTACAACGATGCTCTTAGAAATGACTTTAGGAAATAATTCATTTGTTGTTGTTTTATCGTATGTTGTTACAATGTTTGTTGTTACAGTTGAATCAATTTGATTTTCAGTAGTTTTTGAGAACATTTCTAAGCTCATCTCTCCCTGGGCGATAAGGTTGAAGACTCTAATCAATCAGTGGTGCGTGTTCTGTGGAAAATCAGAGGAGTCACATATAAAGCAGTTGATTAACTCGTCCTCTGTCTCATTTTTGAAACTCAGGGATTTTTCTATGGTTAGCACAGGCAGAGCACTTTCATCCTCAGTGTCCATCCATAAAGAATTTTCAAGTTCCATACTGGGTGTAGCATGAGGATATAGGGTAAGTTTTTTTGTGTCATAACCATCAGACATGGTCATGGAACCGGATCTACAACCAATGAAAGCATAATTTGTAGCTAACCATGGTCTTCCCAGAATTAGAGGGTGGCCTCCCAGATGATTTTTGGGTTGCAAAATGACAAAATTAGCAGGATACTCACATGAATCCACAACTAAATCATCAATTACTCCTTCTGGTTTCATGGTAGAACGATCAACTAATTCTCAAACAGTAGGAGTAGGTTAGACTTGTGTTCTGAGTTGCAGAAATTATGTAGTTTCTATTGGCATGATGTTAATTGCCGCCCCTAAGTCAACTAGCACATGGGGAATAGATGCCTGTCCAATTTTGACAGTGACTGTAGGGTTTCCTAGGTTTCCATATTTAATAGGTGGGGTTTTTCCTAACATTATTTCAGACAAATCCCCCACTACATGCACTGTGAGGGGGTCCCTGGGTTTTCGTCCAAGTCTTTTTATACATAGATCTCTTACAGTCTTGGCATAAATAGGGACATCTCTTATGTCTTGCAATAGTGGAATATTAACATGCAGATTTTGCAATTCTCCTAAGAGATTGAAAGATGGTAATTCCACAGGTTTGGTAATTGTTAGTCTTTCAGGGAATGGTGGGTCTACTGATTCTATAATAGGTAGGTCAATTTCTTCCGTATCAGTAGATGGTCTTTCCCCTGATTCCTTGTCTAATTATGAAGATGGAGCATCTTCAATTATTGGCTCGACTATTCTCCCTGACCTTAATTTTATTTCATCACAAGGCATAGGAGTAATAGACAAGGATGGCACATTGTGTATATCTATGTTCTGAACGGCCTTATTACTCGGGTTTGGGTTAGGTTTCACAAGCATCTGAGGTCGTAAGGGAGGATTGTTCGGTGGGGAATTAGGAGGTAACTGTAGTTGTTGCTGTTGGTACTGGGGTTGGAACTATTGTTGATAGGGGTTTGGTTGGTGATGGTTTTGATAACTGAGCTGTTGTTTAGGGCCTCTCCAATATGGGTTCCATTGTCCATGATGATTGCATTGGGATATTGATACGGGGGTGGTATCTGATGTGGAGGGGGCAAATTCGTCTGGCCATATAGTGGCTAATTGTTCCAATAATTAAGTGTTGCAGAAGAGAATTGAGAGTTCGTACCTTGACCTCTTGGCTGTCATTGTCTCATTTGTGTTATTAGATAGACAACCTCTGCTTCCTCATTGGTTGCCTTCATTGATGATTTTACTCCTGGTAGAGAGGGACATTGGTTAGTAGCATGATCTAATTCACAAATAAGACATACCTGGACACTTTTCAGTGGGCACTCCCTTGGTGGATGTTTCTTTCTGCATTTCAGACAGAAAATGCACAATGCTTGCTCTGATTCTTCTTGTTTCTGCTTGACCTACAAAGTGTCCATTTGTGAAGAAAAAGAGTTAATAATATATGTTTTGAAATTTTTTAACAAATTACCTATTTCTGCTCTTGTTGCTCCTCCATTGGCTGATTTTTGTACCGTTGAAAAAGTGGTATCCTTGGTAGCTGACCTATTCTTTGTAGATCCTCGAGAACATGTTTTACAGAGATCTACAATGTCCTCATAGGATTCCTTAGATATATCTCCCTTGCCAAGCATATTCAACATATCTAAACAATCTTCTCTAACTCCTTTTAGCAAAATAGTTTTCAGAATGTCCTTACTCACTTCCGGATGTCCAGACCTTTGTAGATTATACTGGAGTCACTCCACAAAATCTTCAAGGGTATCATCCTCCTTCTGATACATCTTGAACAATTCCTCTCTTCGTTCTCTTGTTCGGTAGTAGTCTTGGTACTTGTTCAGGAAAATCTACCTCATTTGTACCCATGTTGAAATGTTCTCTCCTCCAAGGCTCATGAACCATCTTAATGCATTACCCTTCAATGTAGCTGGAAACACTTTAAGCTTTTGTGCAGTGGTAGTGTAGTCATAGCTTCTACAAAAAATGTCAAATTAAAATAGAAACTCATCTGGATCCTCAGTAGACAATCCATGAAAATTTGGCAGAGCTGAGAGAGGTATGTTTTTCATAGGAGCCATCCCTCATGTGGGAACATCAGAAATAGGAAAAACCAGGGTAGAGATAGTATTTTAGTTATTTATCTGATCTTCATTGTTTTGTGGGTTATCTTGGTGGAACTCTTCTTCATTATCCCCTTGATTTTCCATATGTGTTCTTTCTCTCCACTCAATATGAAAAGCGTCCCACTCTTATTTAGTGACTATCTGATCGTTGATCTGATAAACCACTTCTTCTGGATTTTCCCTATTCCAAGCTATACTTCCTTGATCTTCAATGTTCTCCAGTGTTGCTTGTTGATTTGTTGGTGACAAATCTTTAGCTTCGACTTCAGCTTCAGCTTCAACCCTTGATGAAAATGATGTTTCAAGAAGGGGTAGTTTTGATGACTGAGGATTACATCTTCTTGGAGGATTTGCAGGGCGAAAAAATGATCCTGAAGAAGAATCTGCTATGTCTATAATCTCATCAACAAAGGTTTGCCTTCCCATTGTAGGATTTCTTCCTCCACATCCTTTGGTACTTGTAGGGTTAGTATTTTGGGGGATACATCCTCGCATTCCTCGATTCATGCAGACTAATCATTCCTAAGAAATAAAACTAATGTGCTTACAAAAATCTATAATTATCTTCCCCGACAACGGCGCCAAAATGTTTGGCACTTTAATCATCTAAATAAATAGAAAATTAAGGTGTTCAATATAAATTGTCAACCCAGGGAAGTCTGTTATTGCAAGATAATTGTGCACAGTCTATGCTAGATTATGAAAGCAACACTAATCTATTTGTAGTAGGGAAGTTTAAAAAGAAACAAAAATTATCACTAACACAATTGTGTTGATACAGCTGGAGTTCTACATAATTGAAATCATAGTTAAAATCTAAACTGATGAGTGTATAAGAACCCTGGATTACCTACTCTAGTCTAACTTTCTATTTTACTTTTGCAGGAAGAAGTTCTATACTATTTGCAGAAAGGAAATCTACTTATTGCAAGAAAGTAATTCACACTTTTATTTTCTTTTACTTGGAAACAAGATTTTAATCTAATGCAGAAAAAGGGAAAGCAATTCTCTAACAATGTTCAGCAATCGACTTCTAATTCTCATGAGACAAATTTGTGTGCATCTAACAGGAAGGAACTAGACTATAACAACAATTTTATTCTAGAAATGTTTAACAGATAAATAATTCATATTAAAACAACTAATCTGGAATTCAAAACATAGGGGAATCTGTGAGGAAGGTGGGCCCTTTCCTTCTCACTGAATCCACTCAAAGAAATAGGCTACAACCCGCTAAAGAAACTCAATCCACTCTTTTATTAATTTGCTAAAATTTTCATGTACAATACACTTTACTTCACTTCACTTTCTCACAATCAAAAATCCCTTCCTTCTGATTACAAAATCTCCGTTATTTAAAGTTGGAGTCATTCAGTTAAAACAAAATCAGAACAGCCTTGAGAATCCCCGATTCTCAAACTGTTTGTATGATATCATTAATAGAAGATTTAGAACTAATATTGTAAGCCAAAACATGTAACAACAGGTGTAACATCTTTGAGGATCGATGGCATTTGTTGCAGAAGTTGTGTAATAGCAGAATCGGTGGCACCTGTTGCAGTAGATGTGTAACAGCTTCCAGGATTGGTGGGCATCCATGTAACATCTTCCAATATTGGTGCATAGTTGTAACAACTTCCAAGATTGGCGCATAGCTGTAACAACTTCCAATATTGGTGCATAGCTGTAACAATTGGTTGTAACAACAACCACCATTCTTCAAGACTTGGTTGTTCTATTCATTTTGATCATTAGTTGAATCATTTAATGGGTAAAACATGTGAAATGTTACCAATCAAACATGCTAAGTAAATGAAAATATAAAAGTAGGATAAATGATTCATACCTTGGAAAAAGGGTCTTATCCTGCATTATAGTAGGCATTAGGTTAGAAATGATAAGGTTAAATGGGAAAAAGATGTGGTGAAAAAGGAACATTTATGGGTCCTAACAATATCTTATGTTACATGGAGCATGGTTGAGGGTTTATGGTTGAGACATATTTCTATAAGTACAGGTTGTGATTACATAATAGTGAGGGTTTGATGTATGGTTGATGTGAGGGTTTCCTATATGACACATGATCAGTGAGACATACTTGTGATCTTAGTACATGGCTTGTGCTAGACATACTTGAGTCATTGATATGAGTTCTATGACATCATATCTGGTTGTTTGATAGATTATAGTGACAGGTTCTTAGTATCAGGTTTTACAATAACATATTGAGAGAAGCAGAGACAATGAAAATGAAACTAGGGGGATTTTTGTAGTAGTCCACAAGTTTCATAGAAGCGAGTCATGGACATCTAGGAGCTGCAGTAAAGAGGGACATAGATATCTGTGTGTTGCAGCACAGACAAGTCGCTGATCTATAAAAAAAAATTGAAGAAGATTGGTATAGGTTGTGACAAGTTTTTAGTGACAGTTGTGACAGTGATAGAGTTGATTCAGTGACAATGACAGGTTTTCTACATTTCGAATTTATATTTCAATGGTGTTGGATGGGGAAAGGATAGGTGGTTGTAGCCACCTTCCGTTTGTATCTAGAGAATAGAGGGGTTGTAGCCTCCTTCTAGTTGGATCCATAGAATTGGGGAGTTGGAGCTTCCCTTAGGTTGTATCCTAAAAATCTAGGGCGTTGGAGCCTCCTTCCAGTTGGATCTAGAGAAAAATGGAAGTTGGTGCTTCCAATGACTTTACTTCTTAAATAAATATAAGAAAAAACATCACATGGTTTTCTCCGACACTGGGTTTCCACGTAAAAATATTGGTGTATTGTGTATGTGTATGATTGCCCATTGTTCATGGTTTATTTATTCTGCACTTATTGAATGATATTGGTAAATTGATCATAAAGTTAATAACACTTATATAAATTGTGGTTAAAATGGATTAAAAGACACTATTACTTATTCACCCCCTCTCTCAGTAATCCAACAATTGGTATCAGAGCAGGTCCTTCAAAAGGCAGTTTAAGAAATGGAAGGAGATCATGGATTACTTAAATATTGGGATACCACAGTTTGATGGGAAAGATTATGCCTTTTGGAGTAGAATAATGAAGACACACATACATGCATTAGGATTTGATGTTCGACGACCAATAGTAGATAGATACAAAGCACCAACCAATCCTCCAACAAATAAAGATGGAAAGAAACTTGAAGAAGATAATTGAAGAGACACAAGTGCACTCTTGAATGGTCTGACTAAATCAATATACACCAAGGTTATGCACTGTGATTCCGTAAAAGAAATATGGGATGAATTGAATAATATAAACGAAGGAGATGAAAAATTCAAGGAATGTAGACTCTAATTTTTTAGAGCAAAGTTCAAACAATTGAAGATGAATGAAGATGAATATATAGCAGCCTACTTTCTATGAGTTGATGAAGTAGTAAAAAATATCAAAGGTATGGGAGACAAGATAAAGGAACTATTTTTTTTCAAAAATGTATTGAGTTCCCTACCAATGAGATTTGATTCAAGTATTTCAACACTAGAAGAGAGAGTGGAGATAGCTACAATGACCATGGATGAGTTGCATGGGACATTCATAGTTTATGAGATGAGGATAGAACAAGAAAATATGATTATAAAGGAAGAAACATTCAAGGCATCTAAGGAAACAAAGAAAAATAGCAAGAAAAAGGCAACGTCAAGTAGTAACAACAGTGATGTATCATAAGATGATGAAAAAGTAGACAACTTCGTCAAAAAGATGAAAAAGGGAACTAAAACATATAAAGGTAAGCTTCCATTGATTTGTTTTAATTGTGATGGTATTGGTCATTTTTCTAGTAAATGTCCCCATAAGAAAAAAGAAAAGACATGAAGAAGGTGACCCTAAAAGGAAACAAATACAAAAAGGAAAAAGAAACAAAAAGGGTATTGTTCATGGCAGTATTATTCATGTCAATATATGATGTCAGAGATAGTGATAGAGATAGGGTATTATTCATGGCAGAAGAAGACTTTGATGAAGAAGTCTCTGAAGAATAATATGAAGAGGCATAAGTTGATTATAGAGAAGAATTGTTGAGTGCCATAGAAGTTATTAAAAGGGAAAAGAAGAAAAACAAGTCACTTCAAGCAAAATTAAAAAGAAAAGAGGGAATTCAGAATTCCAAGTCTGAAGAACTAGAGAAGATGATCACCAAATTAAAAGTCCAAGTAGAATAAGATAACATAATTGAATAATCATTAGAGAACAGTTAGAAGAAAGAGACATGATCACTGGAATTTTGGAAGTGGAGATTGTCACATTGAGAAAATACCTTTAGAAGAAAAACATGCAGGATAGTTATAACATTTTGGATGAGATTATTAGTAGTCAAAGGACACATCATGGAAGGTCTAGACTAGGATACAATCAGAGAGAAAAAGACTCAATCTCCAAAACAACATATCAATAAACAAAACCAAGAAGCTACATAGAGAGAGTCAAAGGATCTCCTGAGAAGGAAGAAGAAAATAAGTTTCATAAGGAATATCACATAGATACTCCACCACCCAGAAGATTCATATTTCATAATTAGCAGTAGTCAGAAACAAAAAGGCCTTAAGAAGAATAAGGATTCATAAGAGAAAATCAATTTACAAGATATTCAACTCCCAGGTATTAAACTATCTTCCTTGGACTATGTTATTCATGTAACAATTTTGGACATAAGGCTATAAATTTCATAGAAAATAGTAGGAACAGAAACAACCATGAAATTTATGCACGAAATAGTTATTCAAGAAGGTCTAGTGAAACACAAAGCATAAGCTACAATAGGTTTGAATCCTTGAGTACTGAAGTGGAATTCTACAAGTGAAACAACTTTGGACACAAGGCCAAAGATTGTAGAATGACCATTCCTCCAAGATAATCACAACAAAACAACAACTACAGACATGAACCTCAAAGAATATGGATAAGAAAGCAGAATTAGTACAACAATGAAGAATGCACACTCGCTCTACAAGGTCAACGCAATAAACTTGGTTGGTACATTGGCAATGGTTGTTCAAAGCGCATGAAACATGATAAGGATAGGTTTCTAACTTTGAAAAAAGGAAATATATGGGTCAATCTCTTTTGGAAACGATAACTCAACCAAAATCATTGGAAGAGGCACAATCAAGATTGGAAGTAAGAATGCCAAGGCAAAAAATGTTCTACTAGTGGAAGATATGAAACAAAATCATCTGAGTGTAAGACAAATGTGCTACCAAAGTCAAAAACTTGTGTTTGATTCACAGAAATGCGAGATAAGAAAAGTAGATTCAAGAATATTAGTGGCAATAGTTGTGAGAAATCCAAGCAACATATATGTACTAAATAAAATTGGAAAGGAAAAGTGTTGTTTAGGAAAGGAAGATAAGTTTGTCTATGGCATAGAAGAATGGGTCACATAATTTTTTATAATCTTGTCAAGGTTAGCAAAAAGGAAGCAGTCGAATAATTTCCCCAGATCATGAAGCCAACAAACACATTGTTCAAGAATTTTCAACAAGGAAAGAAAACCAAGACCAAGTTCAAATCAAAGGAATACCCCACAAAAAAACCACTGGAAATTGTTCATATTGATCTAGTTGGACCAAATAGAACAAAGGGGTTGAAAGGTGAGAAATATTTTATGTTATTGGTTGATGAATATATAAGAATGATTGTAGTTTGTTTTCTCGGGAAGAAGTCAGAGGCATTCAATAACTTTAATATGTACAAGGAGATGGTTGAAAATGAAATAGATTCGAAAATCAAATGTTTGAGATCGGAAAATGAAGGAGAGTTTACTTCAAAGGAATTTATGGACTTCTGCAGTGAGCATGGGATAAAGAGGAAATTCTCCATTGCTAGGACACCACAACAAAATGGAGTCGTCAAAAGGAAGAAAACAACAATACATGAAATGGATTGAACTATGTTAATGGATTCCAAGTTGATAAACATTTTTTGGGTACAGGAAGTGAATACAAAAATTCACATTCAAAACAGAGGAATGTTGAGAAAAAACTATGATAAAACTCCCTATGAGCTATGGGAAGGAAGACCAGTGAATGTGAATCATTTCAGAGTTTTTGGAAGAAAATGCTACATCAAAAGAGAATATGGAAGAATGGGAAATTTGACTCTCATGTTGACAAAGGCATACTTGTTGGGTACTCAATCACAAGGAAAGAATACAAATTCTTCAATATAAGGCTCAACAAAATTGTGGAAAGTATCGATGTAACGTTTGATGAGAAAGGTGGACGAAGGATACAAGAAGAAGGAAAGGATTCAATGGAACAGGTTCATGAAGAAGAAGTAAATGAATAAGAAGTAGTGGACGTGGAAGTTGATGAAGAGTGACCAGAAGAAGAGAAAGAACAACAATATATTCAAGTACCTCCAAAGACACATAGCAGACAAATACAGAAGAAACATCCATCATGTCAAATTATTGGGAATAAAGATGCATGAGTTGAAAGTAGAAGAAGCATTTGTTCACCATAAAATTTGCACCTAGCACTACTATCCACAATTGAGCCAAGTAGTTTTGAAGAAGCCAACAAGGACGAATTATGGATCAAATCTATTGATGAAGAGTTAGATCAGATAGAGAAGAATGACATTTGGGAATTGGTTCCAAGGCCAAGGAACAAGAATGTGATCGATGCAAAGTGGGTCTTCAGAAACAAATGGAATGAAGATGGGTAGGTTACCATGAACAAAGCAATATTGATATGTAAAGGATACACTTAGGTTGAAGGTATAGACTTTGAAGAAACATTTTCTCCAGTTGCTAGAATGGAAGCAATCAGATTGATCCTAGCTTATGCTCTAAGAATATTAAAGTGTATCAGATGGATGTGAAATAAGATTTCCTAAATGGGGATCTAAAGGAATAAGTATACATCAAGTAACCAAAAGGATTTCAGTTGTCAGAGAATGAAAATTATGTTTGCAAGTTGAAGAAGGCCTTGTATGGTCTCAAACAGGCCCCTAGAGCATGGTATTCCAGAATGGACATATACTTACAACAGCAAGGGTTCATGAAAGGGAATGCACACAACAACCTCTACATCAAGGTAAATCAAGATAACATTTTGTTAATTGAAGTTTATGTTGATGATATTATATTTGGAAGTGATGATGGCAGGATGAACCATAAATTTGCAAAGGATATACAAATTGAGTTCAAAATGTCATTGCTTGGAAAATTATCTTTCTTTTTGGGTTTTCAGACATATCAAATAAACCAAGGCATTTTTATCTCTCAAACCAAGTATATCATAGAAATTCTAAATAGGTTCAAAATGGAAGATTTCAAACCAGTCAGTACTCCTACGTAAACCCATTGCAAGTTAAGTAAATATGATGATTCAAATGCTACAAATCAGAGGCAGTACAGGTCAATGATTGGAAACTTACTTTATGTGACAACTTCCAGACCAGATGCGATGCAACAAGTTGGACAGGTGGCACGATTTCAAGAAACACCAAAGGAATCACATGTTTTGGTAGTAAAGAGGATATTCAAATATCTCAAGGGTACAAAATAATTTGGATTATGGTATCCAAAATGTTGGATTACTGAGAAGGGGGGTGAATCAGGAATAGATATTTTTAATCCTTTTTAAATCATAGTATATAAGTGTTGTTTATCTTTATTATCAATTTACTAATATCATTCAACAAGTGCAGAATAAATAAACCATGAACAATGAGAAATCATACACATACACAGTACACTAGTATTTTTACATGGAAACCCAATGCGGGAGAAAACCATGGAATGTTTTTTCTTATATGTATTTAAGAATTGCATTCATTGGAATCACAAACTTCGTTTTCTTCTAGCTGCAACTAGAAGGAGGCACCATCCCCCTATATTTTCAGGCTACAACCCGAGGGAAGCTCCAACTCTCCAATTCTCTGGATCCAACCAGAATGAGGTTATAACCCCCTGTGTTCTCCGACTACAATGAGAAGGTGGATACAACCATCTATCCTTTTCTATACAACTACCCTGAAATATAAGTATCAAATAACTAATGAAACCATTGTCACACTATCACTATAAACCTGTACCAATATGTGCCAACAACCTGTAAACAATCGGTGCCAATAACCTGTAGTCAACATATAGAAACAACCTCTACCAATAACCTATACCAACATATACCAACAACCTGTACCAAGAATCTACTCAATAGATCAGATCCGATAACATAGATCTCATACCCAATATCACAAGTTTATAGCTCAAACCATGTACACCAATGTCTCTCTAATCATGTGCCATGCATATGCAAACAATCATAACCATGCATAATTAACCCTCACATCAACCAAGTATCACACCCTTACTGTTATGCAGCCTCAAACTGTACTAACAAATTCACCAACACATATCAACCAAAAAACCTCAACTATGTACCAAGAAATAGAAGATATGCCTCAACAACTAACCCAACAAAGTGTGCTAATGATAAATAATAAATATACTAGAACTGTACTTTTGTAAATATGTCTCATACCGTATGCACCATACAACCAATATTTTCTCCAAGAAAAATCATCAACCTCTCATAACCATGTCTCACACAAACACCAACATCCAACTACACATCAGCATATAACATACCTTTTGATCCTGTAGATAGATTTGGTGTACCTGACCTTTGTCAAATTTCCTGTAGATTCCAAATCACCCGCGGATACCGAAACTTCCTCTTTTTGTAGCTACCAAAAAATGTGGCTACCGAAACACCCGCATCTACTGAAATTACCACTTTTTCTAGCTACCGAAACTTTCTGTAGCTACTGAAACCCATGGCTAAAGAAACACCCGCGGCTACAAAACTTTCTAATTTCTGCATCTACCAAAACTTTCTCTTTCTCAAACTTATGCAACTTCAGATATATCAATGAGTACCTGTAATAAAACTTTCACAATAATATATGTTCAATGTGCTCAATAGGTGCTAATAGGAGACCCTTTCTCTCTTATTTATACTCTCCAAGTAGCTTCCTCTAGGGGTTATCTTCTAACTGTTTTACCCAACTTCCTTCTTTTAGGGCTAACCCACTTCTAACTACTTTGTCCACTTACAATCAATTTATCCACAAATAGTAAACTCACCACTTCTAGTTGCAATTAATTAATTTATAATTATTTTATTTTTGCAACAGCTTAACTCATGATTTACTCCTAGTTATAAACACTTTGACTAGTAAACTTCTTCTCGGATCTTTTAGAATAAATTGAATTCTTTGACCTTCTAGGGGATTCTAGATAAATCATGATGGGTTCTCTAACTTCATTAATCTATATATCCTCAACCATGAGGAACTACGTGGCATACCACATATCACTAGAAATGGCACGACATATACTATCCATCTAGAATAGTCTCATCTACAAATTTATTGATCTCCATTACATTATTCCTCAACCAAATTTAGGTTCCTTAACCACATTGTTGGGGCTACCGAAATTTTCTATTGGACTTGCTTCAAGGGCTGACACAAATGAAAACCAACCCAATTGATCAACAATATCCCCCTTTGGCATTGATGGCAACACTATGATGCAAAACTGAAGTAATGTCGCTCATGTTCCCCATGTGACCATAAATCGCCCTAGAATCATGCCTCTATTCTCTCTCTCCATGAATATGACTCTCTTTCCATGCATCTGATAAATCTTTCCCCCTTTGACATCAATGGCAAAGGTATTTCCCCAAAATGAAATATTCCTAGGGTTTCTCCCCCTGAATGAACTCTCCCTGAGACTACTCCCCCAAAATAAACTGTCCTCTTTATGGTGCTTCCTCATGTAAATCTAAGACATATAAGAATAGAATTCAAAATTCATTATGGGGTAGAAAGTATGCCGAGTTTCTAGTGAAGATACTCAAAAGCTTCCCTTGGAAGTGGTTTGGTAAATATGTCTGCAATCTATTATTTGGTCCCAACATACTCAACTCGAATGTTCTTCTCTGCAACTTGTTCCCCTAGAAAATGAAACTTGATTGGAATTTGCTTCATCTTGGAGTGCATCACTAGATTCTTTGAGATATTGATGGTGCTTATATTGTCACAATATATCGAAATTGGCTCATCATACTCAAACTATATATATATATATATATATATATCAATGTTTGTTTCATCCATAGAACCTATGTACAACATGTTGCTACTAATATATATTCTTCTTTGGTTGTAGACAATGAAACTGATGACTGTTTCTTGATTAGCCAATATACCAACCACTCACCCAAGTAGAATGTTGCTCCACTTGTACTTCTTCGGTCATCAATGAAACCTGCCCAATCTGCATCTGTGTAGGCAATAAGTGATAGATCCTTTCCTTTTGGATACCATAATCCAAACTCTCTTGTACCCTTGAGATATTGAAATATTCTCTTTACTGCCAGAACATGTGATTCATTTGGTGCTACTTGAAATCGTGCCACCTGTCCAACTTCCTGCATTACATCTAGTCTGGAAGTTTTCACATAAAGTAAGCTTTCAATCATTGACCTATATTGCCTCTAATATATAGCCTTTGAATCATCATCTTTACTTAACTTACAACTTGTTTGCATAGGAGTGTTGACTAGTTTGTGATTTTCCATTCTGAACATATTTAACATTTCTCTAATGTACTTGGTTTGAGAGATAAAAATGTCTTGGTTTCTTTGACATATCTAAAGACCCAATAAGAAAGATAATTCTCCAAGCAATGGCATCTCAAACTTATTCTTCATATCCTTTGAAAATTTCTAGCTCATACTATCATCATCACTTCCAAAGATAATATCATCAGCATACACTTCAATTAACAAAATACTATCTTGATTTACCTTGATGTAGAGGTTGATGTTTGCATTTCCTTTCATGAACCCTTGTTTTTGTAAGTATATGTCCAATCTAGAATACCATGCTCTGGGGGCCTGTTTGAGACCATACAAGGCCTTCTTCAACCTGCAAACACAATTTTCACTCTCTGACAACTGAAATCCCTCTGGTTTCTCAATGCAGACTTCTTCTTCTAGATCCCCATTTGGGAAGGTCGATTTCATGTCCATATGATAAACTTTAATATTCTTTGAGCATGCATAAGCAAGGATCAATCTGATTTGTTCCATTCTGGAAACTAGGGAAAACGTCTCTTCAAAGTCTATACCTTCAACCTGAGAGTATCCTTTACATATTTACATAGATTTGTTCTTAGTAACATTCCCATCTTCATTCAATTTGTTTCTGAAGACCCACTTTGTACCGATCACATTTTTGTTCCTTGGCCTTGGAACTAGTTCCCAATTGTCATTATTCTCTATCTGATCTAACTCTCCATTCATTTACTTGATCCATAATTCATCCCTCTTGGCTTCTTCAAAATTTATTGGATCAAATGTAGATAGTAGTGCTAGGTGCAGTTGTTATGGTGAGCAAGTTCTTCTTCTAGTTTCAACTCCTGCATATTTATTCCCGATAATCGTATTTGATGGATGATTCTTCTGTATTCATATGCTAGGCATATTTGGAGGAACTTGAAAATATTGTTCTTCTTGTTCTTCTATTTCTAATAGCTCTTCTTCCTCATCCTCTTCTGCTACTTCTTCTTCCTTTACTTCTTCTTCGTGAACCTGTTCTATTGAATCCTTTTCTTCTTCCTTTATTCTATGACCACTTGTCTTGTCAAATGTCACATTGATGCTTTCTATAATTTTGTTGAGCCTTATATTGAAACATTTGTATTCTTTCATTGTGCTCGAGTACCCAACAAATACGCCCTTTTCCACACGAGAATTGAACTCTCCCATTATTCCATCTTCTCTTTTGATGTAGCATTTTCTTCCAAAAACTCTAAAATTATTCAAATTTCCTATTATTCCTTTCCATATCTTGTAAGAAGTTTTATCATTGTTGTTTATGAGCATTCCTCTATTTTGAATGTAAATTGATGTATGTATTGCCTATTCCCAAAAGACGTGTGTCAACTTGGAATCCATTAACATAGCTCGATCCATTTCCTATATTGTCATGTTCTTCCTTTCGACGACTTCATTTTGTTGTGGTGTCCTAGAAACTGAGAACTGCCTCTTTATCCCATGCTTATTGCAGAAGTCCATAAATTCCTTTAAAGTAAACTATCCTCCATTGTTTTCTCTTAAGCACTTGATTTTCGAATATGTTTCATTTTCAACCATATCCTTGTACATGTTGAAGTTCTCAAATGCCTCTAACTTATTATTGAGAAAACACATTGTAGTCTTTCTCTTCTAATCGTCAGCTAATAGCATAAAATACTGCTCACCTTTCAAAACCTTTGTTCTAGTTGGTCTAACTAGGTCAGTATGCACAATTTCCAATGGTCTTGTTGTGGATTATTCCTTTGATTTGAATTTGGTCTTTGTTTGCTTTCCTTGTTGACAATGCTTGCATAATGTGCTTGTTGGCTTTACGATCTGGGGCATTTCTTTGACTTCTTCCTTTCTGCTGACCTTGACAATATTATTGAATTTTATGTGACCCATTCGTCTCTGACATAACCAAACTTCCTCTTTCTTTCCTAACCAACACTTTTCTTTTCTATTTTCATTTACTATGTATATTTTGCTTGAAGTTCTCATAGTTGTCGCCACCACTCTACCTGAATCTGCTTTTCTTATCTCGCATTTTTGTGAATCAAACACAAGTTTATGACTTTGGTCGCACATTTGTCTTACACTCATAAGATTTTGTTTCATATATTCCACTAGTAGAGCATTTTCTGCCTTGGTATCCCTATTTCCAATTTTGATTGTGCCTCTTCCAATGATTTTGGCTGAGTTTTCATTTCCAAAGGAAACCGATCCATCTCTTTCCTTCCTCAAGGTTAGAAACATGTCCTTATCACCAGTCATGTGCTTTGAGTAGCCACTGTCAACATACCATCCACGTGTCTTATGTTTATCTTATAGAGAAAGTGTGTATTCTTCATTGTTGAACTGATTCTTCTTCCTTATCCATATTCTCTAAGGTTCTTGTCTGTGACTGTTGTTATTATGTTGTGATTCTCTTGGATGAATTGTCATTCTACATTATTTGGCCATGTGTCAAAAGTTTTTTCACTTGTAGCATTCCATCTCAATACTTAAGGATTCAAACTTGTTTTAGCTTTTGTTTTGTGTTTCACTAGGCCTTCTTGAATAGTCATTTCATGCATAACTTTCAAAGTTGTCTCTGTTCCTGTTATTTTCTCTGCAATTCGCAGCCTTATGTCCAAAATTGTTACATGAATAACATAAACCAAGAAATATAGTTTGATACCTGGGATTTTTAGATCTTCTAAAATGATTTACTCTTCTAAACCCTTTTTCTTCTTGAGGCCTTCTTGTTTTTTACTTTTGTTGATTCTGAAATCTGAATCTTCTAGGTGGAGGAGTGTCTCTGTGATCTTCCTTTTGAAACTTATTGTCTCCTCTTACTGTATTTGTGTAGCTTATTGGTTTTTTTTATTGATCTTTTGTTTTGGATATTGATCCCTTTTCTATCTGGTTGTATCCTAGTCCATACTTATCATGACGTGGCCTTTGACTATTAATAATATCATCCAAAATTGTAGAGTTTTTCTGCATTTTTTTCTTTTGAAGGTATTTTCTCAATGTCACAATCTCTACTTCCAAATTTCCAATGATCTTGTCTTTTTATTTTAACAGTTATTTAAGTTCCTCTTAATTCTCCTTTCTTATTCTACTTGGATTGCTAATTTAATCATCATATTCTCTAATTCTTTAGTGTTGGGATTTTGAGTTTCCTCTTTTCTTTTTACTTCTTCCTGTAGTGCCTTGTTTTTCTTCTTTTCCCTTTTTATAACTTATATGGAACTCAATAATTCTTCTCTATAATCAACTTCTGCCTCTTCATATTCTTCTTCTATGTATTATTCATCATATTCTTCTACTTCCATGAATAGAACCCTTTATGTATCACTATCGCTGACTTCTTCTTCATCTAATGAGGAACTGTCTTCTTTGGTGCATATGATTTTCTTGAAATTTTTATTTTTGGTTCTTTTTCCTTTGTATGTTTGTTTTATATTTGAATCATATTCTTCATTCCTTTTATTTTTCTTATGGAGACATTTGTTAGGAAAATTACCAATGCCATCGGTTCCCTTTTTCAGTCTTTTGATGAAGTTGGCTACTTCTTCATCGTCTTCTAAGATGTCACTATTGTTGCTATCTCACTTTGCCTTTTTCTTTCCCTTTTTCTTTGACTTCTTGGATTCTTTGAATGTTTATTCTTTTGTAATCAGATTATCTTTCTTTGTTCTCATATCACAAGTTGTGAGTGTCCCATGCAACTCATCCATCGTTAGTGTAGCTAGATCCTCTCTCTCTTCTAGTGTTGAAATCTTTGAATCAAATCTCATTGGCAGAGATCTCAATACCTTTTTGACAACAAATTCTTTATTTATCTCATATCCCAATCCTTTGATATTGTTTACTACTTCATCAACTCATATAAAGTAGGAAACTATGTTCTCATCTTCATTCATCTTAAGTTGTTCGAATTTTGCTCTGAAAATTTTAAGTTTAGCGTGTATGACTTTCTCATCT
Source organism: Picea glauca (assembly GCA_000966675.3). Taxonomy (NCBI): domain Eukaryota; kingdom Viridiplantae; phylum Streptophyta; class Pinopsida; order Pinales; family Pinaceae; genus Picea; species Picea glauca. Next base: position 25,858 of record JZKD02S0107923.1, on the reverse strand, counting down.
CCTTCGTATATATTCTTCAACTTGACCCATATGTCCTTTGAAGAGTCACAATGCATAACTTTGGTGTAGATTGATTTAGACATACTATTCATGAGTGCACTTGTAGCTCTTGAATTATTTTCTTCAAGTTTCTTTCCAAATTTATCTGTTGGAAGAATAGTTGGTGGTTTATATCTATCTACGACTGATTGTCAAACATCAAATCCTAGTTCCTGTATGTGTTTCCTCATTCTTCTGCTCCAAAAGGCATAATATTCTCCATCAAACTGTGGTATCCCAATGTTAGAGTAATCCATGATCTCTTTCAAGTGGTTAAACTCTCTCTTGAAGGACCCGCTCTGATACCAATTGTTGGATTACTGAGAAGGGGGGTGAGTCAGTAATAGAGATTTTTAATCATTTTTAACCACAATATATAAGCGTTATTTATATTTATGATCAATTTACCAATATCATTCAACAAGGGAAGAATAAATAAACCATGAACAATGATCAATCATACACATACACAGTACACCAATATTTTTATGTGGAAACCCAATGTGGGAGAAAACCACAAAACGCTTTTTCTTATATGTATTTAAGAATCACATTCATTGGAAGCACAAAATTCTTTTTTTTTTCTAGCCGGAACTAGAAGGAGGCTCCAAAACCCTGTATTTTCAAGCTACAACCTGATGGAAGCTCCAACTCCTGAATTCTCTGGCTCCAACCAGAAGGAGGCTACAACCCCCTATGTTTTCCAGCTACAAACAGAAGGTGGATACAACCACCTATCCTTGCCCCGTCCAACCGCTCTGAAATATAAGTGTCAAATAACTGATGAAACCACTATCACACTGTCACTATGAAATATGCCACTGTAAACTTGTAGCAATATGTGCCAACAACCTGTAACCAATCTATGCCAATAACATGTAGTCAACTTGTACCAAAATATACCAATAACCTATACCAAGAATCTCCTCAATAGATCAGATATGATAACATAGATCTCATACCCAATATCACAAGTGTATAGCTCAAACCATGTACAACTATGTCTCTCTAATCATGTGTCATACATATGAAAACAACCATAACCATGTATAATGAACCCTCACATAAACTAAGTATAAAAACCTTACTATTATGCAGCCTCAAACTGTACCAACTACTTCACCAACACATCTCAACTAAAAACCCTCAACCATGTACCAAGAAATACAAGATATGCCTCAACAACTAACCCAAAAAAGTGTGCTAATGATAAACAATAAATATACCAGAACTATACTTTTGTAAATTTGTCTCATATAGTATGTACCATACAACCAATAATCCCTCCAAGACAAATCATCAATATTCCATAACTATGTCTCACACAAACACTAACATCCAACTACACATAAGCATATAACATACAATTTGATCCTGTAGATAGATTTGTTGTACCTGACCTCTGTCAAATTTCCTGTAGCTTCCAATTCACGCACGGCTACCAAAAATACCAATTTATGTAGCTACTAAAACCTGCAGCTATGGAACCACTCACAACTGCTGAAACTACCACTTTATGTAGCTACCGAAATCTGTGGCTACAAAAAGACCCGCGGCTACAAAACTGTTGAATTTATGCAGCTGTCAAAACTTTCGCTTTCTCATACTTGTGCAAATTCAAATATATCAATGAGTTCCTACAATAAACCTTTCACAATAATATATGTTCAATGTGATCAATAGGTTCTAATGGGATACCCTTTCTCTCTTATTTATACTCTCCAAGCATCTTCCTATAGGGGTTATCTTCTAACTATTTTACCCAACTTCCTTCTTTTAGGGTTAACCCACTTCTAACTACTTTGTCCACTTGCAACCACTTTATCCACAAATAGTAAACTCACCACTTCTAGTTGCAACTAATTTATTTTTAATTATTTTCTTTTTGCAACAACTTAACTCATGATTAGCTCCTAGTTACAAACACTTTGACTAGTAAACTTCTTCTAGGAGATTCTAGAATAAATTGACTTCTTTGACCTTCTAAGGGCTTCTAGATAACTCACGAGGGTTCTCCAACTTCATTAATCCATATCTCCTCAATTGTGAGGAACTACATGATGTACCACATATCACCGAAAACAACACGGCATGTACTATCCATCTAGAATAGTCTGATCTGCAAATTTGTTAATCTCCATTACATTATTCCTCAACCAAACTTTGTTTCCTTAACCAAAATACTAGGGATATCAGAATTTTCCACCGGACTTGATTCAAGGGTTGAAATCAATGACAACCAACCCAATTGATCAACAAAAAAAGGAAGGATCTCTCACTTGATGCTTACACAGATGCATATTGGGTAGGTTGCATTGATGATTGAAGAAGTACAAGTGGAGAATATTTCTACTTAGGTGAATGTTTGGTATCTTGGCTAAGTAAGAAACAATCATTAGTATCATTTTCTTCAACCAAAGCAGAGTATATTGTAGTAGAAACATGTTGTACATAGGTCCAATGGATGAAAGAAACATTGAAATTTATACAGGTTGAGTATGATGAGACCATTCTCATATTTTGTAATAACACAAGTGCCATCAGTATCTCAAAGAATCCAGTGATGCACTCCAAGATGAAGCACATTGTAATCAAGTTTCATTTTCTAAGGGAATAGTTTTCAAAAAAGAACATTAGAGTTGAGTATGTTGGGACAAAAGAGCATATTGCAGATATCTTTACAAAACCACTTCCATTGGAAGCTTTTGAGTATCTTCACCTAAAACTCAGAGGAGTTTTTTCCCTTCAATTATTTTTGAATGTTTTTCTTATATGTCGTAGATTTACACGAGGAAGCACCATGAAGAGGACATAGGATAGTTCAAATAGGGGGAGCAACCCCAATGTGAATTCAGACAGGGGGATCATCCCGAAGGGAAGTTACCTTTTTCCATTGATGTCAAAGGGGAAGAGATTAATCATATGCATGCAGAGAAATCACATAGACATGATTCTAGAGAGAATGATGGTCAGATGGGGATCATGAGTGCCATGAATTCAATGTTGCATCAAATTGTTGCAATCAATGCCAAATGGGGAGATTATTAATTAATTGGGTTGGTTTTTATTGATGTCAACCCTTGGAAAAAGTCTGGTAGAGAATTTCGGTAGCCCTTTAAGTGTGGATAAGGAGCCCATGTTTGTTTGAGGAATAATATAATTAATACTAGTGAATTTGCAAGAAAGACTATTCTAGATGGATAGTACATATCATGTCATTTCCAGTGATATGTGGTACGTCACGTAGTTCCTTACGATTGAGGAGATATGACTTAGTGAAGTTGGAGAACCCTCATGAGTTATCTAGAAGCCACTAGAAGATCAAAGAAGTCAATTATTATAGAATCTCCTATAAGACGTTTACTAGTCAAAGTGGTTGCAACTAGGAGTTAATCATGGGTAAATATGTTTCAATAAGAAAATAATTAAAAATAAATTAGGTGCAACAAGAAGTGGTGAGTTTACTAGGTGTGGATAAAGTAGTTGCAATTGGGTAAAGTAGATGAAAGTGGGTTAGCCCTAAAATAGGGAAGTTGGGTAAAACAGTTAGAAGATGACCCCTAAAGGAAGCTACTTGGACAGTATAAATAAGAGAGAAAGGGTATCCCATTAGTAACTATTGAACACATTGAATATCTCTTTTGTGAAATGTTATGGGCATGTATTATTGACAAATTTGAAGCAGTGAGTCTGAAGAAGCGATGGTCAGTGAAGAGAGAAGTTGCAGAAGTCGAAGGGTTGAGACTATAGTTACTAGATTAGGGTTTTACTGAAGATATCCATTGGTTGCAGAACTAGAAGGATGCATACCATTGTGGGACAAAGTGTGGACATACGTGATTTTACTGAATACAGGGAGTGAATATGTTGTCAAAGATAAAGAAAAGGAATATCAAATCTATCACCAGTGACAAGATGTGGAGCTAAGAAGAGGCTACAAGAAGGTCTAACAGTGAGAAGACATAGTAGAGCTATCTAGAATAACAAAAGGTATGTCATATGCTTATCTAAAGTAGGTCTTTGGTGAATGCTTGGGGTATGGCCATGGGAGATTGAGTTTTTCCCTTGAGGGAATATTAGTTGTATGGTATATTTTGTATAAGAAAAATCTACAAAGAGACATTACTACTGTATTGATTGTTTGTTGTTGGGATACTTTATAGGGAATATTGCTAAGACATATCTTGTTTTACTTGGAGCATGGTTGAGGGTTTATGGTTGAGACATATTTCTATTAGTACAGGTTGTGATTACATAACAATGAGGGTTTGATGTATAGTTGATGTGAGGGTTTCCTATATGACACATGATAAATGAGACATACTCGTGATCCTAGTACATGGCTTGTGCAAGACATACTTGAGTCATTGATATGAGTTCTATGAGATCAGATCTGGTTTTTTGATAGTTTATAGTGATAGGTTTTATAGTAACATCTTGACAAAAACAAAGTCAATGGAAATGAAACTAGGGAGAGTTTTGAATTAGTCCAAAATTTGCATAGAAAATATTCGTGGACATCCATGAGTTGCATTAAAGAAGGACATGGACATCCACATGTTGCAACACAGACAGGTCACAGATCTGTAGAAAATATTTGAAGAATATTGCTACATGTTGTGACAGGTTTTTAGTGACAGTTGTGATAGTGACATAGTTGATTCAGTGACAGTGATATGTTGTCTACATTTTGGCATTTATATTTCAGGGTGGTTGGACAGGGAAAGGATAGGTGGTTGTATCCACCTTCCAGTTGTAGCAAGATAACATAGGGGTTGTATCCTCCTTTTGGTTGGAGCTAGAGAATTGGGGAGTTGGAGCTTCCCACAGGTTGTATCCTAAAAATATAGAAGGTTGGAGACTATTTCTAGTTGGAGCTAGAGAACGAAGTTTTTACTTCCAATGAATGTACTTCTTAAAGACATATAAGAAAAAACATTCCATGGTTTTCTCCCTCTTTGGGTTTCCATGTAAAAATATTTGTGTACTGTGTATGTGTATGATTTCTCATTGTTCATGGTTTATTTATTCTACACTTATTGAATGATATTGGTAAAATGATCATAAATTTAATAACATTTCTATAAAATGTGGTTAAAAGGGATTAAAAAGAACTATTAATGATTCACCCTCCCTCTTAGTAATACAACAATTGGTATCAGAGTAGGTCCTTCAAAAGGCAGTTTAACCACTAGAAGGAGATCATGGATTACCCAAAGATTGGGATACCACAGTTTGATGTGGAATATTATGCCTTTTGGAGCATTAGAATGAAGACACACATACAAGCACTAGAATTTTATGGTTGGTGATCAGTAGTACATGGATACAAAGCACCAACCACTCCTCCAACAGATAAAGATGGAAAGAAACTTGAAGAAAATAGTTCAAGAGCCACAAGTGTGATCTTGAATGGTCTGACTAAATCAATATACACCAAGGTTATTGATTGTGATTTTGCGAAAGAAATATGGGATGAACTGAAGAATATATACGAAGGAGATGAAAAATTCAAGGAATCTAGACTCCAAATTTTCAGAGCAAAGTTTGAACAATTGAAGATGAATGAAGATGAAGATATAGAAGCCTACTTTCTATGAGTTGATGACGTAGTAAACAATATCAAAGGTCTGAGAGATGTGAATATTGGCATGGGAATATGCATGGAACCTAGAGGATAGTTTACCAAATGCACATTTATTTTCAGTTCAAATGATAGATGACTACTTTGCAAAAATTGTCCAATTTTTCAGTATAGGAATCGCTCCATCCAACATGACAGTAGCACAAAAGAAACAACTAGTGGTTAAAGCAGCGGATTATCAGTTCATCACAGGAAATATATATAAGTTAGGCATAGATGGGATACTATGATGATGTGTATTAAAACATGAAATATCAATGATCCTAGCAGAGGTGCATGATGGAATTGTAGGAGGTCGATGCACAGGAAAGGAAACATCTAAAAATATATTGCACACAAGGCTATTGTGGCCCACCCTCCATAAGGATGCTAAGGAATATTGTCAGAGTTGCGATGTTTGTTAGAGAGTAGGAAGGCCATCATGAAGGGTTGACATGCCTTTGAATCTACAAGTCACCTTGCGGGCATTTGAAAAATGGGAAATAGATTTTATTAGACCAGTTAATCCACCAGTGAGGAGATTAGGATTCAGGTACATAATTAATGTGACAGACTACTTGACAAGATGGGTAGAGGCAAAACCAATTACAGATTCCATCATGGAGACAACTGTGCAGTTATTTTTTGAGAACGTAGTTACAAGGCTTGGATGTCTTAAGGTACTTATGAGCGATCATGGGACTCACTTTTTGAACAAGACAATTGCAACATTGACATAAGAGTTCTGGATTTAACATCAAAAGAGCACTTTGTATCACCCTCAAGAAAATGGAACTATGGAGGCATTCAATAAGATACTAGAGAATGTATTGACAAATGTATGTAATGTAGGATGGGACGATTGGGACTTGAGGATTCCTGCAGTTTTATGGGATTATAGAACTAAATGTAGGAATTTGATCGATCATACACCCTTTATATTAGTGTATGGTCAGGATGAATTCATGCCCATGGAATTTCTTGTACCAAGTATGTGCTTTGTTGTGATGAAAGACCTTATAGATTCTAGCACAATAGAAGAAAGACTATCACAATTACTGGTATTAGAGGAAGACCGACTTGTTGCATGGTTCCATCAACAAGTAAATAAGGCACATGAAAAATCATGGCATGACAGACACATCAAGAAGAAGAAGTTCTAGATACGAGATTTAGTACTTATCTATGATAGTAAGTTCTTACAACACCCTGGAAGCTTCAAGACACACTGTCTAGGACCATACGTGATCAGATACGTGACAAAAGCAGGTGTTGTGTAGTTATAACTGTTGGATGGACAAGTCATGGAAGGACTTGTTAACGAAATTCGGTTGAAACTGTAGAGGGACGACTGTCCTTCCACGCACTAGGTGAATTGTGAAGGTTATGTACCATAGAAATTGTATCATAGTGTACTATAGAAACATAAGGTGGAAAAAGAAAGAAAATGGTTCAGAGAAGAAGTAGAAAGTTGAAGATTACAAGAAGTTAAGATTAAAAGGTAAAAAGGAAAAGAAAGAAAATGTCGTAAAAGAGAAAGAAGCAAGCAGAAGAGCACACAAATGAAGGAAGACAGTTTGAGCAAAGAGTTGAGATTGTGCAGAGAGAAGAGATCATGCAGAGAGAAGAGATCACACAAAGAATAGTTAAGAGAATTTAAGACAATCCATGATAGAACATGAAATAAAGAGATACCATGACGATGAAGTAGTGGCGCTACATAACCATAAATGTAGATTGACTAGAATATTTTGGTAGGTTGGAGAATCTAGTGGATAAATTGTCAAAGATACAGAGTCAATGAATAATTATGACATGTAATGAATGGAAATCACTAGTGGATTAGACAACAAGTTTAGGCACGAAGGGAAGCTAATAGTTGGCGATGAGGTATATAAGTAAGTGAAGGGTCGATGGGGGAAGTTTATTATCAGTTACATTTCACATAGAGAGGCTCATTGCAGAGTCAAGTTGTAGAGCCGAGTTTCATAGCCCAATTGTGCATATAGAACAGTTCCATAAGAAGATGGAACCACCCAAGGCAGAAACAACTTCAACATTAGTACCAAAGAAACAATGAAGACAACCAACAATGACACATGTAGTTGAAGAGACACATGAGGCATCCTACTCAGCGTCGAGATTCCCCAGGCACTACATATCACCAAGAAATCCATCTACAAAAATGGTCAACCTACAAAAAGACACGAAGTACCCACTCCAGATATTCCATAGGGAGTGATTGTGGAAGAAGACATGATAGGCCTGATACCAAGTTTAAAGTATGTTGACCAAGACATCACAGACAAGAATAAATTTTCGGAGCTATTTCCGAGTAAATATATGAAGAGGTACATCATTCAAGAGACCAAGTTGGTCATGATAGAACCAGAGATATGGGAAACAAGGTTGCAGAAAACGGTAATTTTAAACTTATTCGATATACCACACTTTGGGAGGAGCCTGGAAATTAATTCCTGCATCAAAATGTTGTTGAGTTGCATGCATGTGGGCTACTTGTGGCTTGACAGGCTAGTATCAATTGATACAAACATGATCTTGCACATTACCGCCCTATTGTCAAGGGGAGGACCCCTCACTATTGTTTTCTGACAAGAAGAATGAAAAACATCTCTTAGAGAGAATGAAGGAGAAGTTTCATACATTCCGTAGACAACACGGTTTAGATGTCGCAAGCATATGTGACTTGATAGTAAGGTTCATGACACAAGCCTTAGCTTGTAAACTACTAAGAAAGTGTCGAAAAGACCAAGTCCCAACAATAGTAATAGCGACAACTGAAAGGTGCATCGAGGGTGCCCAGATGAACTGGGTGGAGTTCTTACTCAACTAGTTCTTGATTGATTGTGAAGAGGCACATGATAAATGCACCAAGTTCCACTATGCCTGGTTTTTAATTCTAATTGCACTATCAGCATGGAGGGAGCCAAATGATACATAGCTTCCGAGAGTCAAGGATAATCCATGTATAGATGTGCGATATCATAACTTATGGCATATTATGCACAAGGTATGATAGATGGACAACAATGTTTCCTTTTATATTTATAAAGAAACTATTAGGGAAATCATTGAGAGGACACTACACATACCACCAGAGGTGGTCGACTCGTATAAGGAAGTTGTACACTTTAAGGCACGACACCATCATATGTATGTCCAAGTAAAAAAGGACCCGGATTAGCAATGACTTCCCACACAGTACCAACTAACGGAGGACGAGATGGGCCATATCATGGTAGATTGGGATGACAACTAGAATATTCCACTAGCATAAACAAGGCCCTCAGTGAGACAAAACCATAAAGTACAAGAGACAGATGATGATGATGATGAAGGAGCCAAACATGAAGGAGGAAATGGCATAGAAGAAACAACCTAGAAGATAACACTACACACAGACAAGAAGCAAAAAGAACTGTAGAAAGGAAAATCCATACCACAACGGATGAAGCGGGAAAATCATCAAGGAAGTGGCCATCCAAGCCCTAACAAAGAAAGACTTGGAAAATATCGACGATCAAGTTAAAGAAGTCAGAGATGATGTGTTTCAGTGTGTGACACACCAACAGGAAGAAATGTACATAAGGATGTAGGAGAAGATGGTTGAGTTATGCCAATTTCTAGAAGTAGAAAATCTCATGCTAGTACAACAGACAAAGGATGAAGAGACAATAGAAACTACAAAGAATGGGGAGGCAGGGCCGATAATATCTCAGTCGTTAGCGGTAGTAGGTGAATGCAGATTGATCAAGTTAGCAACAGGGTGGTAGATTTCCCCACAATAGAGATGTAGGAACAAGTAAGGGCACTAGGTCATATTGGCTTAGTATTATTTTAACTATCGACAGATGCATTGAAAGAATTGTAGAAGAGCGTGATGTAAGAGATGAACTCATGTGTGGAAAAGACATCTAATGAGTTGGTTAAGGTTATGACAGAGAATGTATCCTTGGATATGGAATACAACAAAGTCAAGAAGGAGCAATATGAGGCTGCATAGAATTTGAAAAGGATGCATCAGACATTCAAGCAGGTCTACAAAGAAATCTTAGAGGCTCGAACAAAGATGGAGGCCCTAGTTGAAGAACAAGTAACAAAGATAAGCGAAGCTATTTATGGATTCTGTGCACATATAGTTGACTTAGAATCACGCATGAAACCAATTACTCCACCATAAGAAAGGGAGAAAAGGAAATATACAATGAACACAATTGTGGATAGCATAAATAAACTAGAGGTAGAATGTGCTCAGATCTATGCAGAAAGAACAAACATCTAGATGCAACTAACCAAATATAGGGAGCTATAGGATATCAACCATAATATATAGGTTGTGCAGGAAAAGGTGCAGAAGTTCAAAGTAGTAATGGTTACATGACTTCCAGTAGAGGTGGTGATGAAAATAGACGCGAACAGGAAGTTGTATTTAGAAATGAATTAGCTAAGGGTGGAGTACAAGGCTCATGCACAAAGGATTAAAATACTACAAGACGAAGCCTATAGGGTGACAACAACCTTAGTAACCACATAAGGTATAATCAAATAGGAAGTCAAATAAAGTGTCAAGAAGATGTAGGATCAGGTTACTGCTGAAACAATCGACACAATTTTGCAGAAGGAGACAGAGGTAAAGGAGAAGGCCATGCCAACAAAGGAGACATTCAAAAATTTCATGGAGAATTGGAAGAAGGCCAGAGTGGATCAAGATGAGCCATAGGTGAGTATTGGGGGCCTATTGGACAAGCATTTTGGCTAAGTTTTTTTTTTTGTTTTTGCAACTGCACCATAATAAGTCAAAGAATAAAAGGAAGTTAGAAGATGGACTAGAGCATGCAACGGGAGCATAATTTGAGTCAAAGTGCATGATAGGAGGAAACGCGATGAAGCGACATGTAAAAGGTGGAAAATGGTTATAGACCATTGGGTTTTGGGGACATTTTGTAATGGCCCTAGCCCTATTTTGATGTATAAATATGTAAAGGGTCAGGGTACATAGAGAGTTTGAAGAATGAAAATTTATGGTGCAATGTGGGTGAGTTGAGTTTTTGGCTAAGCATACAAAAGTTATGATTGAGGTATGATTGAGGAGCTAGGCTCACACTATAGTAGAATGGATAGGAAGGTTTGAGTAATGGTTATTGTTGCATCTTTTTATAAGAACAGTGCACAACTATACGAAGACTATAACTAACTAATATAAGAATCCAACCGTTGTGGACATAGCCCAGATAGGGGTGAACCATGTTAAAACTTATTTCTTGATGTGATATTGTGTGTGCATTATGAATAACATAGAATGTTTAGTACTAGGAACATGGTACTGATATTGCACAGTGCTGATAAAAGTTTAGTATTTTGAATGTGTTATTCATATATGTTGTTATAATGTCGCACACTGAAGTAAATGGTAAATTAATGAATGTTAAAGTAAAGTGATGTCACACACAAGGTATGTTGCATGATAAGGTAATTGTTAAGTGATGAAAACGATGCATATAGTAAGAACATGTTGAATGCCTCACTTCCCCTCATCACTACAAAAACTTGGTTCCTACAGCCCCTCTAGATGCCTTGGGTGAGACTTTAATTTCTTGCAGGTGATGCCAAAAGGGTGAATGTATGAGGGTTTTGTTGGTATGCTATCTTTGAACCTAGGGTCTTCCCACTATGCGGAAACACTAAATATAGGAAGAAACTAAGACCATAGTTTGAGAATATGTAAAATTAATAGCTATACTTTCTTTTGGACACAAGCATGGAAAACAAAGTTGTCACTTTGAATGATATCTCTTGTAAGTTGAAGAGCCAATAGCTTCAATTGAATAAATCTTGATATTCTTGTAGAAACACAAATGTTCAAGATAGACAACTATATCAATGTAATCAAAGGCTAAACAAATTTATCAATATAATCAGAGATAGTGGAGAAGACATTGCTAACATGTATTGTCATTTGTGCTAAAGAGCATGAGTTTTTCATTGAAATGGAAGAAAAAAATCTAACCAAGACGGCATTCAATCCATTGAAAGGTAAGAGACGGATTATCTAATCATTACCTAGTTAATGTATGGATTGTAGTCTTAAAGGGTAGAACCAATACAGTCCTCTTAGAACCTAAGGGAATTCTTATGCCTCCACATTGAAAAAAGGGTACTAATTTAGATTGAATACACTTTATTAATAAAAGGATTCAAAAAGGAAAATATGTTAATTCCATTACAAGAAATATTATACTAAGTTGTACAAATATATAATAAATAAGTTAAATTTATAATCACGTAAACAAACAAGATATCAACCATAATGGAAGCAAAAGTAGGTAATAGGACAAACAAGAGATTAACCATAATTCTTTTTTCAAAATGTATTGGGAGATCATTTTAAAGATTATGAATTAGGACATTGAGCATGAGTTTATTCTATGTATTTTCTACAAAGTTTGCCACCCATTTTGTGGTTGAGGTGACTGATTATATCTTTGTAATTTGATAAATAGAAGCATCATTTTTAAGAAAAAAAATCAAACACCCATCACATTTATCCCTTGTTAACCTCCTTGGTGTACAATATAAGGGATTGTAACTTCATACCACTACACTAAACTCTGTGAAATCCCTGGATTGTTCACCATAATATAAATCCTCTAATTCCTAAACTAGAGATAATCAGACTAGTATTCCATTAAAATTCCATAATTCTATATCCCTGCCAATTTAAAAATGCAACATAATAAGTTATTAATTAATTAAAAAATAAATGTATTAGGGATTTAAAATGGAATGGAATTAAACCCTAGAAATACCATTAAAGGAAAGAAACATAACATGCATAATAGGGACACTAGTAGAAATCTCAGGCTATAAATTATGGTGTTCATTTAGCATGACTAGTAACTCATTGGGTTGTTGAAGGACATTAGTAGTAGATAAATCAGACACCTTATAACCTAGATCAAAAAATTAATATTTACTCTGAACCTTCTAATAATGCATCTAGTGATGTTGGGGGAACAAAATTATTAAAACCCATGTGTTGTGACCACAAAAAATCCCCCTTTAAGTTTGTTTTTATAAGTGAAAGAAAAGGGCCCCCCTACTAAAATTTGAACTTTAATGCCTAATCATCTACTACTATGACCCTAATTATTATTCTTTACCTACCTTGAGAGAGTTGGGGGTTTGAGTCTCTATTGTTGATTGTCTTTGAGGAGGTTAGTTAATCCTTTTGATCTTATACTTTCAAATGTCTTCATGATGATTTTTGACTTATGATGCTTGGTAGAGATTTGTGTGATGAAATTGATAAATTGTCTTTGAGGCCTTTTGTAGATTTCAAAGTATTTTATGATCATATATGACTGCAAAGTTTGATTTTCTATTTTATGCCTTGCATGAGTTTGATTTTCAAGAATTCCAAATGGATGACTTAAATGAAGAACATATGCGAATTTTGAATCTTCTTGCTTGCATGTTGTACCTAATGTCATCATTTATGCTCAAGCTCACGTATATTAATCATATTCTTCAGTTTAAAACTCTTAGCTAGAATCACGAGATCATTTATCCTTTCTATGAGTTTGAGGTTAGATACACACAGGTTTGATGACATTTAGTTACAAAAACAAGTTGTTTATGAAAGGACGAGATCATGGATGATTATCTTTGAGAAAATTATTCTTCATTTTTTCATGTTGCAAGCAAACCCAACACTTATTCATAAGTTTTATAAAGGAAAAGGAAAAAAATGTAATGTTTATGATATACTGGAAAGTATGTCTTCCTCGCATAACTGATTTTATGTTTTCTATGGTTGCACGAGTACAGATGCATAATCACTTCCTTTACATGACCACTTCAGCCTTGAAATGCATGGGAGGGTCCCTCGGTCTTCTTCCTCTAGAAAAAAAATCTCTCTATTCATATCTTGTCTACTATTTGAAACCAACATTCATCATCCATAATTAATCCTTCTCTCTCCCAAACCTCAACCATATTTTCTTTTCTCACAATTGCAATATTTTCTATTTTCACTTCCTTTCCAATGCCTAAATTTTATTGTATTGTATTATGTTGTCAAAACCTTGATCCTTACCGGGATCCCCTTATCAGATTTGTATCATCATGCTATCCAAGTGAAGTCCCTTGTGATAATTCCAAGGTCCAAAAGGCATGAGCCTCTTCGAAATTATCTCTATCCAGTTCTCCTTTCAGATTCCCCTCTCTTTGAATGCATAGGCCCAAAGACCTATCGAGCTTCTCGGGTGTGGAACCTTGTCATATTGTCACCCAATGCTTGATCACCACTCCTCACCTCCATATTCATGCATTGTGGTATGATGTGGGAGCCAGTTCCCTGACCCTATCAGATTCCCTCTCCTTGCAAGATTATCAGGTTTTCCCTCTACAATTTTCTCCTTGATAGAATTGACATGTCCCATGTCCCCAACTGGTGTCAAAATCCTTTGTCTCGTATGGGTTACCCTTTGTGACGCTAGCATGATGTGTGACATGTCAACCCTTTCTCCCCTAGTCACTCGCCATTTGTCACCTCCATATTTGCACGACCTCAACCTTGACTTTATGTGCCTAACTAACTCAACATATTGGTTATTCAGAATCTACATGATATGCCTTGTTTCTATTTTTGGTCCCTAGGTGTGGAACCCTGAGTAGTGATGGAACCTTGAGCCGTGTGGAAATAGGCCTAATTTTTCCTATTTTTGTATATATGATTTGTTTCATTTTTATTGTTAATTTTGATTATTTTATTTATTTATTTATTCATTCATTCATTTTTATTTTATTTTTCCCATGGTTTTGAGTTTCTCATGGTTTTCCCAAAATTGCCCATGGTTTTCCCAAACCTACCCTTAGTTTTTGAATTACATGGGTAAATTACTATTACATGGGGGAAATTATTCTACTTAGGGAAATTACTAGTCATGTCGTGCATTTCACCCTAAATCCCTAATATATATTTCATATGTATATATTTGTTTTAATTTTTATTTATTTATTTTTATTTCTATTTCCTATTTTATTTATTTTTATTTGTTTTCCCCAAAGTCCCAAGGAAATGTGTTTCATTATTTTTAAGTCGGGACATTTTATTTTTGGTTTTGATTTTGTTATTTTTAATTTTATTCAAAACTTGATTGTATTTATTTTTGTTTTAATATTATATTTTTATTTTTATTTCTTTATATATATTTTTCGAGGCATGAGCCCATGGGTATACTTGTACCTACATGTGCAACTCTCCCTCACCAACTGTCAACTATGCAAGCTCAGACTTATCGCATTTACCTGCGCTAGAGATTACCATGGGGAATACAATAATATAATTTAAGGCATACCTTGATTTATCCAAACCCCGCACTCCACAAACCTATCAGAATCTACACTTCGTGCATCACTTGGGACATTGCATTATATTATTTTATAATTTGCGGGATCTTATCTTCGCGGGATTTCTCATGTGGGAGTTTCAAATTGTCACCTTAGAACTTAGCACATGATTTACCCGCAACCCACACACCTCGTGTCTTGCGGACTTTCCATGCAAAAGTTTCACGTGCAGGATTTGACACCTTAGAAATTAGGATAGGTTACTGTGGTTTACCACATGATTTGTGGAATTTTCTCATGCGGGATTCACCCTTTGGACATGTTTTTTTTTTTTGTAAATAAAAATATTATATGTCCTTAAAGAGTATTCATAGCAATACACATGGCGAAGTTTTCCACCTATTCTTCCATACATATGGAAACCAGAATAGGTGGCCTACAAAGCAAGCAATCATGTTTTCATTCACAATGCCAAACAAAACTAATCCTAAACCAAACTGTAATAGTGGCCTCTCTGGATATGAAAACATAACAATAGAAAATAAAACTAGACAATAGGTGAACCCAATAATCTTTCAATGCTGGGAGAGTGTGGCCATGCAGGAGAAAAAATGAATGGTTGGCAGCAGGTCAGGCATCATTGCTTGACACGCTCACTTGAGAGGGAATCAAACAAGGCATCTAGGCAACGACTAAGGATATCCTGGCGGTGAAGTTGGTCGGCCATTTCCCATCGCATTTCAAAGATGATCTGTAGATGATCTTTCGAGAACCTATGAGTGTTTGGCGGCTCTGGTTTAGAGGCTTGTTGACGCTTGAATTTGTGAGGACCGAAATTACAACCTCATGAGGACATTAGTCCCCCTTCATTTTTAGAGAGGTGGTTCTTCTCTTTGGCTAAAAGATGTATATTTGAATATATTGGAGTAGGGAGAGTGTTAGACAGCAAACCCCAAATATTTATTGCTTGTATTTATATGAGAATGGTTTTTCAATAACCCAATATGATATTTATATGTAGCAAAAGTCTTTTAATCATAAAAGATTGAAGGAGGGATTCAACATCAGAATTAAATTGTGATCAACATCACACACAATCTTCTTAATAATATATAAATACATCCATATCTTTTTCATAGGAGAGAATGATTTGATCATCTCAAAGAATTTTAATAGAGTACTGTAATCAAGATCAAAGAGAATTTGATAGGTCAACCTCAAATACTTTATATTCTTAAAACAAGGTTACAAAGCACAATCGAGATCAACCCCGAAGCAATTCTTTGTGGAGTTTTATTTATGAAATATTTTCTTCATTACAAACGATTTGACAGCCATATAGGTGCATGAAAATAATCCGTGATCATATAAGAAAATATATTAGAAGAATATAAGAAGAACACTCAACAACTCAGTCTTGTGCCCAACTCTGAGATTCGAGCATAAAACTATGATAAGTGGTATAGAAGAATATATATATATATATATATATATATATATATATATATATATATATATATATATATATATATATAATGGAGAAGATCGAGATTTCTTTCTTTTGATCAGAAGCTTGATTGTGTATCCATGACTGTACCTTCTTGTTCCTCTGATCTTCCTCCCTTCCCCTCTGACAATACTGATTATTGGCCTCTTCATGAAGCCTCTCTTCCCTTTTTAAGAAGAGATTTTCTAACTATTTGAGTAGTTAGGGTTTCTCCCTTCTAGAAATTCCCGTACAAGTTACTTCTTGAAACATTCCCTTTAATAAATGTCTCATTAATTACTCATTAATTAATTCACATCAATAATACAATTATATTTAAATTGGGTCCCTCTCCTTTGTTAATAAAAGATTTTTAATTAATTTTTTTTTTTTTTAATTTGATTAATTTTCCATCAAAAGAGGACGACTGTAATTTAATTTTATGGAAGTGAAAACCAAATTTTTATTCATTAAAACCACTTCTTATTTTCTCTTCATCATCTCATATTTCCAACGATATAATTGTTTCTCAAATCCGTCACCCAGATCTCAAGATATGAGCTCGTGAAGTTGAGTTTTCATGTAGGCCCATTAAAACTGCATCTGACTGATATTTTAATTTCTTAGAAACAATTATCAAATTTCAACATTTGAAACTTATACCAACATATTCTATGTTGAAATACCTTTCCAACGGTATAAATTTTGTGCTATTCTGACACCCGGAGCTCAAGTTATGGCCTCTGCAAGATCAATGCTCAGCCACTGTCGATCAAAGTTGATGGACAAATCTCAGCCCTTGGATTGATTTTCGTGCTTCCCTTCATAAAATTGGACTTTTTGGTTTAAAATTATAGCCCACATGCATTGGGATATTATATTCTTCATGATATATAATACCAAGTGTTTGATAACTTAGCAAGAAACATGAGAAGAGAGGAAATTATGGAGCTTGGAGGATTCAGCCCTTGGAAAATTGTCGAATAAAATAACAATTTTGGAATTCCGTTGTCATCCATCGCATGCCCAATCATTGATGAATCAACCATTCATATACTTCCATTTGTATTTGTAATAACTTTCCATGTGTCTCTAATAATAATATCCCATGTTTCTCCCTCCACGAGTTGTCATGTGTCACAATTCCATGCTTCCATGTGGAATGTTCTTATTGGTTCATGGTTTAAAAGGGGAAAATTTTGGAATAATGGTTAAGTATGGGAAATCAAGGGGAAGGTTAAGTCAAGGGAAAATTGTAGGTAGCGGAATTCAAGGGGGTAGTTTGTAGGTTGCGGGGACGGGTTGGTGGGTTGGGGAGTGAGGTGAATAAGATAGTGAGGGATGATCGGTGTCCGTGAACCCGATGAGGATTGTGAGTAGTTCAGGGGAAAGGGGAGAAATGTAGGTAGAAAGAGGATGAGGAAGTGTAAGAGGGTGAGGGGATGTATGAGTCTGCCAACCTGTGAACCCGTCAATACTGGAAAATGACTAAGTATGGAGAGAGAGATGTTGAGTGAAAATTCTAAGTATGGTAGCATTGTAATATAGGAGAGGAGAGGAGAACATGATACTTAAAAAGATTCTTCAAAATTAGACCTTTGGACAAGATCTTGAGTAACTTAGGCATATAGAAACAAATTTCTGATCTGAAAAAAGCATGGTGAAGTTGAGACTGAGGGATGCAGAGTGAACTTATAAAAGTTCCAAAATGTCTTCTTTTGATATCAATGTCTTTTATGAATACAAGAGCAGGAAAATAAACATGACCAAATTTTGGTCAACAAGGATGCAACATTTTGAGGCTCGTTAACAAATTGTGTTTTCATCATAGTTCTTTCCTCAAGCCATTCTGGAGGAATATCTTCCTTAATGAGGTAGTTGTCCTAAATTGTGTAGGGGTTCTTGAAGGTATGAAGCAGTGCATAGGAGAGAGTCTGGAGGAGCTTGGTGGAGAACTAGAGGAATTTCTTCCTCGACATAAGTAACGAAATTGTCTTTGTCAACCCAATTTTGATTATACAAGGGAGGAGCAATAGGGATTATGGAGGGGATGGGAGGTGGAGAAAGGGCCGAAGAGAGGCTAGGTCGACGATGTCGGGCCACAAAACTGTAATAGGCTGGTCTGCACTTCAGTTTTCCCTGTTCACGCAACATTGGAGAGACGAGGACGAGAACGATATCCGAACACCAGAAGGGAGAAAAAATAGGAGAGGAAAGAGAAACAGAATGACTCCATAATGAAATATAAATAGTTATACCTTACCTCCATTAAAGTAGTTGAAGTGATAGGGAAAGGTTCCTTAAAGAATGAAATGATGGCGCTTATCTTTCACATACCTTCTATGTGAAGCCTTGACCTTTGTTGTATGTGCGACATTAAAACCTCCTCCGTGTGTAGGCACACTACCAAAATTCATGAATAAATTCTGCACATATTGATTTGACAGGGAGGAAGGGTGGTGGCCATGGGTATTAAATACACTAGGCACATGTGTTTCAAGCGTGACATGAGTGCCAAGTGTCACCCCATCCGGGGGAGAGAAATATTTGAGGGAAATATCCGTACATTGAAACAACAGTTGTGAAGAAGAGTGATGTTGAGAATCGATTAGGATGTCCTCTGCTTGAGAAGAGACTCCTTCATTATCCATTTTGTCAAGAAACTTTTTTTCTTCTCGTCGCACATGAGAGGGGATAAGAGTGAGAGAGGGATGTAGAAGCATTCACAAGATATTAAGAGGGACAATAAGGTGCCAAGTTGGGGTGACTTTCTCAGGATTGGTCCCACTAATGAATTTGGTGGAAAGTGAGATAATTACCTTAGAGTCCCCTTCAATGATTAAGTGATTCATATTTAGATCAGAGGCTAATTGCATCCCTCTTATGAGACACTAGAGCTCTGCCAAGTTTTTGGAGTCATGACCCATATGTGTAGCTAAGATGTACTTGATTTGTCCTATGTTGTCCCGGAGAACAACACCAAATCCTGCAGGGCTATGATTTCCTTTTGAAGCACCATCAAAGTTCAATTTGAAGAATTCAGGAGGGGGGCATTGCCAAGTGGAGGGACTATGGGAAATGGAGTTGGGAAGAGGGTTCGTACTGAGTGGAGTACTATGTAAGTTCAACTTCCATGAAGAAAGGATGAGATATTCTTGGGGTTCATTGGGGAGGTCTTCCTGGGTCCAAAGCTAGGAACAAAAAATTTCTTGTATGTTCCCAAATATCTTTGACAAGATGCTAGAAGGGGTGGAAGCTTGGGAGAAGAATATACAAATGTTTCATTCTTTCCATAGATTCCATACAATGAAGCTTGGTAGAAGATGACAAATCTTGTTTAATATGGGGCTTTTGTAAGCCTCGGTTCCCCAATTCCTGATGGTGTTTATAATGTTGTCCCTTGCTCTGTTGGTTTTCCTCATAATATGAGAGGCCTAATCCTAGATCTCCCCACAGTTCGAGCATTGGTTGAATATGTGCTCCATTGATTCTTCCTGTTGCTAACAGAGGTGGCAAATCAATGGAGGTTGTCCCAAGTAAGGATTCAATTTTTTACCATGAGCCAAAGGAAAGTGAAAAATTTCAGCCATAACTTAGATTTCCATATGATGTGCCAGATATGCTCTTTCAATTGGTTATGAAATTTCTCCTAAATAAAGTAGGCCTCTTTGATTGTGAATGTACCCAATGGGGTATGACCCCAATGTAGGATATTTGGTACCTCTCTGATACAGATTTTCCTTTTGGATGCAATTGTATTCCATGGTTGTAATTCACAATATGCAATAGTATTGAGGTCATAAGGGATCATTTTCCAGCTCCACTAGAGGGAATGATGTGAGACATTTAACCAAAGGTCAACAAATTTGAGGTGCTTCAACTGTTGTATATGGTTCTGAATGGGGCACAAGTGATCCAGTGATTGCAACGAAGGTAATTGTTTCCATGAGTCCGTCCAAAATAGAGCATTCTGACCATTCTGTATTTCCCAGAATGGACGAGTCTGTATGAGAGATTGATTCTTCCAGGATGCATTCCAAATATTAGAGCCTTGGATCTGTTCATTGATCCGAATAAGTTGTGCCTCCAGGATATGTGGGGAATATTTTTTCTTCTAGTGTTTATCACATAGTTCAGTTGGATGTTTGAGTCAGTGCCACCAAATTTTCTCTCCCATGATGTTGTTCAACCATCCAGGATCCCAGAGGCAAAGTCCCCCCATGGACTTTGTCTTGCAAAAATTTTCCCAGGTGACAAGGGCCCCTTTTTTCCCTAGATCATGACCATGCCAGAGGAAATTCCTCTATAGATTTATTATTGTTTTAACAATAGTTTGTGGGGATTCTAGAGATGAGAAGAGATAGGTAGGGATATCTTGGAGGACTGATTTGATGAGAATTAGTTTGGTAGCAAGATTGAGGGATATGAAGGTCCATGTGCTTAAGAAATTGGAAAGGGAGAGGATTATGGTATCCCAAGAGATGTTCCATGCAGCCAAATTAGATAAGGGAATGCTTAGGTAATTGGATGTAAGGGATCTCCTTTGTATTCCCAAAAGGTGAGAGGTGCGGCGTTGAACTATAGGGGGAGTGTTGAAAAAGAAGAGTTAGGAATTTTCCAAGTTAAAATTTGTTCCAGAGGCTTCACGCAAGTCCAAAAGGATGGATTTGATCTTGTTGGCTTCCTAAGTGGTAGGAGTGTTCATTAGCATGGTATCATCCACAAATTGGATATGAGAGGTAGCAGGTTGCATTCCATGTAAAGGAATACCTTGGAGGGGAGCCTTCTATTATAGAAGTTGTTATATAACGTCCCAAACCTTTTGCCACGATGAAAAAAAGAAAGGGGGAAAGAGTGTCCCCTTGATGGATGTCACGGGAGGGAGAAAAAGGTTGGGAGGGAACTCCATTAACCAAGATAAAGAAGAAAGCAGAGGAGGTGAGTTTCATTATCCAAAGGATCCAATCCCTACTAAACCCAGAAGCTGAAAGAAGAGAGTATTTAAATTACTAGGACAACTGAGAGGGGGGGTGAATCAGTTGTTACTGTGCTTAAACAATTTTAAGTCTATTAAACCATTTTTAATATTTCATCAAGTGACCATCAATATTATACATCATATGAATAACATAAATAATGAGCATCAATCACACATAAGATATACACAGAGACATATTTTCATGAGGAAACCCATAAAGGGAGAAAACCTCTTCTTCTTTGAAATGATAGGTAGTCTTTTAAGTTTTGTACATCATCTATGTTTGAGCACCAACTCAAAGTGAGGCTACTACCTATGTTTTACAAGCTCCAACTTGTTGAGAGCACCAACTCTCTGGTTTCTCTAGCACCGACTAGAAGGAAGCACCAACTCCCTGAGTGTTCCAGCACCGACTGAATGGAAGCACCTACTTCCACTTATACAAGCACCAACTTCAATACAAAAAACTCTCTGTTTTCTCAAGCACCACCCTGCCACCCTATTTTCTAGCCACAACTAAATGGAAGCTACAACTCCCAATATTCAAGCACCAACTCGAATATCAGAGGACCACAGTCCTCCCTAGCACCACCCTACCTCCCTGATTATAAGTAAAATGATTGAATAACCAACAATGCAGGTGCTTCAATTCTTACCACTTCTCTTCTATCCTACAATTCTTCTATGCTTCTATATGTTCTGCAATTCTGCTCTGCTTCAAGTTGTTCTGCAATTCTGCTCTTTCTTCTGTCTATTCATCATTTGTTACTCACCTCTGAGTTTTATCTCACACTGTGCATACTGTCGGTCTCACACTGTGCATACTGTAATTTTCCCTTTCTTATAGTTCAACTCATTTTTCATTTAGAACAACCAACAATTCACAGTCACTTTGTCTTTATTTTATGCACTTCACACAACTTCAGTTACACCTCGAATACCTAGGCCAACAATGCTTCAGCCACTCAATCGCCAACCATCCAAGAACCATGATTCGGTTCAGCTAATTGAATCGTAATTGAAAAGTTAATCGTAAAGATCAATAGTAGCCCTTCGATCTGATGCTCAAATAACCAACATTATTGAATTAAATCCATAGGCTCTTGCAATTATCCCATATGCCCACTAGCTGTGACCATGGCCTAATCAAGATGTGTTTCACATTTCACATTTAGGAAATCCTATGTCGAAGGGTCTCGACGCTCCAAGTTGCGATCCCTGAAATGGAGCTTAGCCCCACTAGCTCCTCCCTCTCACGTGACCATTGATAGTAACCATAGGCTGCACCAAAAGGTGCTTCACAATTTCGCATTTCATCATTCTTGTCAT
This sequence comes from Picea glauca, assembly GCA_000966675.3. Taxonomy (NCBI): domain Eukaryota; kingdom Viridiplantae; phylum Streptophyta; class Pinopsida; order Pinales; family Pinaceae; genus Picea; species Picea glauca. Next base: position 3,031 of record JZKD02S0107923.1, on the reverse strand, counting down.
GAGTGTCCTTGACACCTCCAACTCCCGGTATCCGAAACTTTGAAATAGAGTCAGATCAATGGTCCACAATCTTGATGATTCGATGGTCCAGATATTTTTGTGATCTCACATATCGCGATTACTGTGATGAAGGGTCTCGACACTCCAAGTTGCAATCCTCGAAATGAGGCTTAGAAATTAGCTCCTTCCCTTAAGCCTTCGACGATGTGACCTTGTCTATGACCACGGGCCATACCTTATCACAATTTCGCATATCGCGAGTTGCAAGGTTAGAGAATTTCCAGTCAATGAGAAGTTAATCCCTCACCACATGTCCCTCTTGGATCAATGGTCAAGATCTTATCACGATTTCAGAAATTCACGAGCCTTCGTCATGCCTGATCAACGGTCCACGATCTCCCTTTGATCAATGACTCAAATTAAGTCATGGTTTCACATTTTGCGGTATCATAGGATAGATCACCTCCTTTCTTTGACTTTCCAATCAGCGAAATGCCAATCGCTCGCCATGTGCCTTCTGCATCCAACGTTCCACAACATACCTTGATCCAAAGGTCCAGATCAATTCTTAGAATTTCGCATATCATAAGTTCCCACACCATGTTCCGTTGACTCATCCAATGTGGAGGTCAGAAAAATTATAGTTGCTTGCCACGTGTCCTTCTTGAAGATGGACGGTCCTCCTGCTTTCGAGATTTTGTAGGCCCGCTTCAACTTGCACGTGAAGACCGTGCTCCTTCTTATGGATCCAACGATAGTCAGTCTTTGGGCTCAGATCTGATGCCTGAGATCTATTTTATTCTACTGTGCACTCCTCCTATCTGAATTCAGATCTGACGGTCATCGATAATTCTGAATGGGATCCAATGTTCATTGTTTCTCTTCACTGTTGATATTTCCATTGTCATGCCATTATCGGTGCGCTATTGATCGTGTTGATCTTCACCATCAATGACATCGCCATCAATGACAAAGACACATACTCTGCCTCTATTTGAAAACATGCCAACAATATCCCCCTTTGGCATTGATGGCAACCCCTTGAAAAACATGCAACTATACCACTGTAGCATCCTTGAAATTACCACACTTTCTCCCCCTTTGACATCAATTTCAAAGAAGAAACACACTCCCCCTGAGCTGTTTCAATACATACTCCCCCTATCAACTATGAGCAGCTTAGAAATACAACAAATATTCAATAAGTACTCCCCCTGACCAGGTGAACAGATTAGACGAAAAAAGCTATAACCCCCAACTTTTGACGAAGATATCCAAAAGGGGTCGCTGCTAACGGTTTAGTAAAGATATCAGCTATATGTTCTATGGAAGGAATATAATTCAGCTGAATGACTCTGTTTGTAACTTTTTCTCTGAGAAAATGGTATTTTATTGGGATATGCTTAGTCTTGGAGTGAAGAATAGGATTCTTGGAGACACTAATGGCACTGGTGTTATCACAGTGAATTGTAATCGGAACAGTATAGTTTACCTTGAAATCTGCAAGAGTTTGAATCATCCACAAAATTTGAGTGCAGCAAGTAGCAACAACAATGTACTCTGCTTCTGTAGTTGATAAGGAAATATATCCCTGCTTCTTACTAATCCATGCTACCAACGAGTCACCTAGGAAGAAGGCACCTCCACTGGTTCTCTTTCTCTCATCCACACAATTTGCCCAATCTACATCTAAATAAGGAGTTAACTAAAAATTATGATTTATGGGATACCACAAACCATAAGTCATTGTTCCCTTCAAGATTTGAATATCCTTGTGACAGCTACCGAGTGACATTGTTTAGGAGCTGATTGATAACGACCTACCATTCCAACACCTTGCATTATACCAAGACGAGATGATATGATGTACAAAAGAGTGCCTATCATTGATCGATATGTCCTTTGATCAACACTGGGTGAAATGTCATCTTTACTGAGCTTGCAACCAACCACCATAGGTTTACTAACAGGAGAAGAATCTTCCATTTGAAATTTCTTCAACATCTCTTTCAAACATTTTTCTTGAGAGATAAAAATTCCTGCAGAACTCTGTTTTACTTGTAAGTCAAGAAAATATGACAATTCTCCTATCATGGACATCTCAAACTCTGTTTTCATAGAGTTAGAAAACCACTGAATAGAGGAATCATTATTACAGCCAAAAATAATGTCATCTACATAAATCAAAACAACTAGTAAATCATCACCTTAAGTTTTTATGTAGAGATTGCTATCAACAGTACCTTTCTTGAATCCTTTGTCTTGTAAACATTTTCCCAGTCTATAATACCAAGCTCGTGGTGCTTGTTTCAGTCCATATAAATCCTTCTTCAGTTTGCAGACATAATCAGGGTTATCTGTCAATGAGAATCCTTCAGGTTGCTCCATATATACTTCTTCCTCTAGATCTGCATTAAGAAATGTTGATTTAACATCCATCTGATACACTTTGAAGTTCTTATGACATGAATATGAAAGAAACATTATGATGGCTTCCAATCTTGCCACTGGTGCAAAATTTTCATCAAAGTTTTGACCTTCAACTTGTGCATACCCTTTACAGACCAATCTGGCTTTATTTCTAACAACTTGTCCTTTTTCATTCATTTTATTTTTGAACACCCACTTGGAACCTATTACATTCTTGTCTTCAGATCTAGGAACAAACTCCCAAGTATTGTTCTTCTCATTCTAATCAAGCTCTTCATTCATAGCTGTAATCCAATCATCATGTTGGCTAGCTTCATAAAAAAATTTAGGTTCAGTCATAGATAAAAAGGCAACATGAGATTGTTCTGTGTCTTTAATCAATTTCCTTCTTGTCTGAACTCCTTTATTTATATCTCCAATTATCTGATTTTCAGGATGATTCTTTCTAATAGTTCTGAGAGGTGATTTTGTTTCTTTCTGCTAATTTATATCAGCCTGAGTATTTGTATCTTCATCTGATTCAGATTCTTCTCTTTCTGATCCTTGGACCTGTTCATCTTCATCTTCAACTATATCTTATGTGCTTGGTTCAACACTGCTT
>JZKD02S0107911.1:8033-24548 GCA_000966675.3 Picea glauca | reverse complement strand
GAGATAGAGTGAAACTTAACTTCTATTAAATAAATAAACCTACTGAAATTGTAAAAATGTAGAATGAAACAATCTTCCTCGAATGGTGGTAACTAATCTCTAAGAAGAGATGTGGCGGCTATGCGCATTTTCCTGAGCACATTACAACAAGGCCTGTAGGCCTTTTTAGCATGAAGAAGTAATAAAAAAAACCACAAACGTTCAAAAAACTAACCCTAGGAGATGAAGTGCCAAAATTCATGTGGGCCCCGATGGGATAAGTTGGTACATCAATTTCTTGGGGTCGTAACTTTTGCATACGATCTTCATTTTAGGCACACGATAGACTGCTGGAAAGTTATATCTGAGGACTACACATGTTGTTGTCACACTCTAAGTCTATTTACAATGGGATTGTGGTGAGCCAAAAAAACATTGTTTAGGGCCTCAAAACAACCCCGAAAGTTTAGGACCCGAAAAGATAGAAAACAACTACCAAGATGAAAATTGTATGTGAGCCAGTTGAAATAGGTGGGTGGCCACCGATATCCACCTATATAAATATACCCCCCTTAGGAATAAATGATCTCCATTGTATTGAGTTCCCCCATCAGATGAGAACATTTCCGCTAAATTTGGCCCCGGGTGAGCCACTTGCCTTGGTGCAGGAGCTACTCCTCTTTGATAACACAATAAAGATGAAGCTTATGTTGGTGAGTGTCATTGACCTGTATGTCCATGATATGATCAGTGGATTCATGTTCCATGTAGTTAGGGTTGATCTTTGTTGGTGTCAACTATTATTCTATCTTTGAGGTATCTAATAATGGTGGAAATTATGGTCGAAGGAGGTCCACATTAAACAATGGGTGCAAGCCAACGAAAGGTTGAACGCTGAGATCAAAATAATTTTCACCAACTAGCTTAGTTATGGTGTAAGGTCCATAACAGAGTGGATAAATCTTTCGATGGAGTCTTGTAAGGAGTTCTTCCTACAAGGGTAACCAAACATTATCTCCAACCTAAAAATTGTGTGGCACCCAATGTTGATCATGGCACTGCTTGTACTTGGCATTGTAGTTCTGCAAAATATTCTGAACTTGTTGGTGGATGTGATGGATTCATTCAATGAACTAGGTATCTTTGTAGGCTTCGTTTTGAGAATGGGATGATTCTTCCTGTGTGGATGCAATTGGTAGTGAAACATCATGAAAATGAATGGTTGAAATCCCAACGCCACCCCAAAGGGGTTGTGGTCAGTTGATATATGTATGGATCTATTGTAACTATGTTGAACATAGGGAAGACTCTCATCCTATGTGCATGGATGCTTGGAATTGTACATGTGCAAGATATGCGTGATCATCCAGTTGATGACCTCGGCTTGGCCATCTATTGGGGGTTGGAAGGTAGTGGATTTGGTGAGCTTGGTTTCCATCAGGGACCAAAGGATCAAACAAAATGTGCTAAGGAAACAAATGTCCCGATCTTAGATGATGGTTTTTGGTATCCCAAAATGTACCTACAGTCATTCAAAGAAGATATTAGTAGTGGCCTTCACTGTGATGCTCTTTTGCAAGAGGTTAGAATCACTGTCTTGGAAAATTGATCAACAACCACAAAAACACAGTCATTTCCCTTCTTGATTGAAGGAAGGCCCGAAATTTACTCCATCGAGATGGATTCCCAGGGACTATTGAGAGTAGGAAGAGGGGTGTACATGCATTGTTTCTTAATGGCCGGTTTGGAAATGGTGCAAGTCGTGCAAGACCTAATATACTTGATGAAATCATGTCAAAGTTTTGTCTAATAGAAATATTTCTGCAACACTACCACTATATTTTCTATGTCGAATTGTGATGCAACCCCCCCCTTCTCTCCTAAGGGCTATGTGACCTCCTGGTCAAGGATATTCAACTCCGAGCTGAATTGTCTCTCTAATACCTTAATTGTCTCACTTGTGAATTAACACAGGTCCTCTTAGTTTTCTGGTGTAGGGTCTATGGCACCCGCTACCTCTTTTCGCAACTGCTGAACTCTTAGTTATTCGGTAGTAGCTCTTTTCTCATTATCCCCTTGTCGCATGTGACCTTGGGCTACGTCCTCATGTAAACACAAGATTGCAGGCAATCCCAAGAGTGGTTTGGGATCAACCGCTTTTCTCCCCGCAATTTATCTCCAAATGTCACGTACCTCTTCACTAATACCATGGTTGCGATTGTGGCCCACCCTAAAAAATTTAACGTCCAGGCAGTTTTTGGCCCCATAATCGAGTGTGACCATCGATATTACGATCTTGATGGTTCTTCTGAACTGACGGTGGAGATTTGTCTCTTCCAAGCAAACGATTCAGATCTAATTCTCACGAATTGGACGGTTCATATTTACTTCGGGTCTTTACCTAGAGCCCAAGGATTTATGCCACCTTCCCTCTGGATCGGACGATTGACGTTTACTTCTGGTCTTTATCCGAGATCCAGATATTTGCACCCCCTATTATTTAGATTTGATGGTTCATATCTACTTTGGACGATCCAACGCTTGAGATTTACTTCAGATGATCAGACGGTCCCAAATTTCTTCGGGACTTCGAAACTTTGGCAAGTTCCCTCTCTTGCATTTGGAAAATGATAAGGATCGTGCAACTTGATTTGATCAGACAGTTGTTGGTCCCATGAATCAGTGATCTAGAGACTACTATCGCTCTCCCTCCTGAGCTTCTGACTTTCTCTGACCTAGAATATTTTCTAAGTATCCAAAGGCCTCGGCCTTTGTTCCTCCTACGAGTCCATCTCTTGGACCTCTTCTGCACTTCTGGAATGTGCTATCCCTTCTGATATTTCTCGTCTTCTTCTCTCTTGACTTCTTAAAGAGTCACTTCGACACTTAGTCGAATTTCGGATCTGTTCACTCCTTGCAACAGATTCTTACGCAAGTTTGGGTTCTTGCGGATGACTATGCATGCCTTGCAAAAATCACTCTACACCCCTTGTAAAGGGAAAGTTCACGCTATCTCTTCTGATATTTTGAGTTGACACAAACTTTGTCCACGCACTTTGTTGTGGATTGTGTGCACACCTTGCACAGAATCAACCAAGAGAAATGATTTAACTTATGCAAAAATCTCACAATTTCATATGCTCAAAATTCATTCATTCATTCATGAAAACAACAATAGCAGGGAATTGAAAAACAGTCACAACACCATGCATTGGATCAATTTTTCTTTTTTATATTCATTCAATATTAAAATGGCTCCAACTATGATCAAAACAACAACTAAAAACTCAAAATTTCCTACGAACTCGAAGCAGCCCCATTTGGGCGTACAAAACCTCTATTTATCTCAGAGGGTCCTTAGGGTTCCCCCACGACTACTCGTCTACTCGAAACAAAAAACCTAACTTCTACCTAATTTCGGTTACATTCAAGTCTAGGAGTGAAACTCCTAGACTCATGATCATAAGCTTCCAAGCGCTTGATCTTCTTCCCTTTTTCCAATCAGCTCCAAAAGATTTGCAATAACTCCCAACGTTTTAGATTATGAAATGATCCTTAGGAACTGAGTAGTCCTTGCACGTGTTCTCACTGATGATTCTCCTACATCATACTCCTCTGGACAAAAATTTATGGACTCTTGTCTATGAGCTCCTGCACCGACTTTCCATGCTTCTAGATATCAACTTCATTTTCCCAACTGGCATCTTCTATTGGGTGTCCCTTCAACTTGACCATATGTTCAAGATGGGTCTTCCTCTTGGTCTTCTTGCTAATCCTCTCATCAATGATCTTCCCCATCTCCGGTTTTTCTGCTATAGGAATTTGTTTCTCCCACCAAATCTTCTCTTGAACTTTTGATCCCTCTGAGTCATATTCCCTGTAAGGGTACAAGTCTAAAACGTTGAATATGGATGATATACCCACATCATATGCAATCTCAATATCATAGGAATTTGAACCAATCTTCCTTAATATTTTACATGTCCCTATCTTCTTCATCTTCAACTTGTTATATGTTCCCCTAGGGAAACTTTATTTTCTGAGATGTGCCAGAACTTGATCTCCTACTTCAAATTGAAGTTCTCTGTGATGTTGATAAACTTTGTGCTTGTACTCTTGGTTAGAGCTCTATAAATTTCCTCTTATCTGGTTATGGAGATTTTGCATTTATGCAGCAAAATATTCTGCTCCAGCGCTTCTGATCTCACTCTCTTCCAAGTCTCTCAACTCAGATACTCCCCTGGGTTGCATTCCATACAGTATTTGGAATGGGATTTTTCTAGTGCTCCTGTTGGGTGATTCATTGTATGCAAATTATGCTTGTGGAAGAATTTGATCCCACTGATTATGATGCTTAGTGACTAGACTCCTCAATAAGTTTCCCAAACTTCTGTTTACCACCTTAATATACCCATTTGTCTGAGGGTGATAAGTTGAGTGGAATGAAAAATATGTCCCCAACTTATTCCAAAGTGTTCTCCAAAAATGACCAACAAATTTAGTGTCTCAATCTGAGACAATGCTCTTGGGTAGTCTGTGAATTCTCACAACTTCCTTCAAAAACAGATTTGCAACATGTGTTGCATCAATGGTCTTATGGCATGGGATAAAGTGTGCCATCTTTGAAAACCTATCCAACACCACAAATATGGAATCACATCCTCTTTGCTTTCTTGGCCATCCCAACAAAAAAATCCATGTTTATTGCATCCCAAGGGCTCTCTGGTATTGTCAATGGTTGATACAATCCAGTGTTTTGCCTTTTTCCTTTTGCATGTTGGCAAATTCTGCATCTGTTCACAAACTTTATCACTTATTTTCTCATACCTGGCCAATAGTATGAAATTATCAACTGTGAAAATGTCTTATCATGGCCAAAATTTCCAGCCAATCCCCCACTATGCTTTTCCTTCAAAATCTTATCCGTCATTGAGCATTTTGGTATGCATAATTGATTTCCCTCGAACAACAATCCCTTTTAAATCATGTACTCTATCCACTGGCTCATGTCTCTCAACAGAGGATTCACACATGCTTCATATGCTTCCTTGAAGTCTATATCATCACGATACATATCCTTAAGGTGTTCAAACCCCGAGGTCTTCACCTAAAACTCCTACAGAATCAAACATCTCCTGCTTAATGCATCGACAAATTTGTTAGCATTTCCAACAATATGTTTTATGACAAAAGTAAAATTCTACATAAACTCAATCCACTTTGTATGCCTCTGATTCAATTTTTNGAGATAGAGTGAAACTTAACTTCTATTAAATAAATAAACCTACTGAAATTGTAAAAATGTAGAATGAAACAATCTTCCTCGAATGGTGGTAACTAATCTCTAAGAAGAGATGTGGCGGCTATGCGCATTTTCCTGAGCACATTACAACAAGGCCTGTAGGCCTTTTTAGCATGAAGAAGTAATAAAAAAAACCACAAACGTTCAAAAAACTAACCCTAGGAGATGAAGTGCCAAAATTCATGTGGGCCCCGATGGGATAAGTTGGTACATCAATTTCTTGGGGTCGTAACTTTTGCATACGATCTTCATTTTAGGCACACGATAGACTGCTGGAAAGTTATATCTGAGGACTACACATGTTGTTGTCACACTCTAAGTCTATTTACAATGGGATTGTGGTGAGCCAAAAAAACATTGTTTAGGGCCTCAAAACAACCCCGAAAGTTTAGGACCCGAAAAGATAGAAAACAACTACCAAGATGAAAATTGTATGTGAGCCAGTTGAAATAGGTGGGTGGCCACCGATATCCACCTATATAAATATACCCCCCTTAGGAATAAATGATCTCCATTGTATTGAGTTCCCCCATCAGATGAGAACATTTCCGCTAAATTTGGCCCCGGGTGAGCCACTTGCCTTGGTGCAGGAGCTACTCCTCTTTGATAACACAATAAAGATGAAGCTTATGTTGGTGAGTGTCATTGACCTGTATGTCCATGATATGATCAGTGGATTCATGTTCCATGTAGTTAGGGTTGATCTTTGTTGGTGTCAACTATTATTCTATCTTTGAGGTATCTAATAATGGTGGAAATTATGGTCGAAGGAGGTCCACATTAAACAATGGGTGCAAGCCAACGAAAGGTTGAACGCTGAGATCAAAATAATTTTCACCAACTAGCTTAGTTATGGTGTAAGGTCCATAACAGAGTGGATAAATCTTTCGATGGAGTCTTGTAAGGAGTTCTTCCTACAAGGGTAACCAAACATTATCTCCAACCTAAAAATTGTGTGGCACCCAATGTTGATCATGGCACTGCTTGTACTTGGCATTGTAGTTCTGCAAAATATTCTGAACTTGTTGGTGGATGTGATGGATTCATTCAATGAACTAGGTATCTTTGTAGGCTTCGTTTTGAGAATGGGATGATTCTTCCTGTGTGGATGCAATTGGTAGTGAAACATCATGAAAATGAATGGTTGAAATCCCAACGCCACCCCAAAGGGGTTGTGGTCAGTTGATATATGTATGGATCTATTGTAACTATGTTGAACATAGGGAAGACTCTCATCCTAGGTGCATGGATGCTTGGAATTGTACATGTGCAAGATATGCATGATCATCCAGTTGATGACCTCAGCCTGGCCATCTATTGGGGGTTGGAAGGTAGTGGATTTGGTGAGCTTGGTTTCCATCAAGGACCAAAGGATCAAATAAAATGTGCTAAGGAAACAAATGTCTCGATCTTAGACGATGGTTTTTGGTATCCCAAAATGTACCTACAGTCATTCAAAGAAGATCTTAGCAGTGGCTTTCACTGTGATGCTCTTTTGCAAGAGGTTAGAATCACTATCTTGGAAAATTGATCAACAACCACAAAAACACAGTCATTTCCCTTCTTGGTTGAAGGAAGGCCCGAAATTTACTCCATCGAGATGGATTCCCAGGGACTATTGAGAGTAGGAAGAGGGGTGTACATGCATTGTTTCTTAATGGTCGGTTTGGAAATGGTGCAGGTCATGCAAGACCTAATATACTTGATGACATCATGTCAAAGTTTCGTCTAGTAGAAATATTTCTGCAACACTACCACTATATTTTCTATGTTGAATTGTGATGCAACCCCCCCCTTCTCTCCTAAGGGCTATGCGACCTCCTGGTAAAGGATATTCAACTCCGAGCTGAATTGTCTCTCTAATACCTTAATTGTCTCACTTGTGAATTAACACAGGTCCTCTTAGTTCTCTGGTGTAGGGTCTATGGCACCCGCGACCTCTTTTCGCAACTGCTGAACTCTCAGTTCTTCAGTAGTATCTCTTTTCTCATTATCCCCTTTTCGCATGTGACCTCGGGCTAGGTCCTCACATAAACACAAGATTGCAGGAAAGCCCAAGAGTGGTTTGGGATCAACCACTTTTCTCCCCGCAATTTATCTCCAAATGTCATGTACCTCTTCACTAATACCATGGTTGCGATTGTGGCCCGCCCTCAAAAATTTAACGTCCAGGCAGTTTTTGGCCCCGTAATCGAGTGTGACCATCGATATTACGATCTTGATGGTTCTTCTTAACTGACGGTGGAGATTTGTCTCTTCCAAGCAAACGATTCAGATCTAATTCTCACGAATTGGACGGTTCATATTTACTTCGGGTCTTTACCTAGAGCCCAAGGATTTATGCCACCTTCCCTCTGGATCGGATGATTGACATTTACTTGTAGTCTTTATCCGATATCCACATATTTGCACCCCCTATTCTTTAGATATGATGGTTCATATCTACTTCGGACGATCCAACGCTTGAGATTTACTTCAGATGATCAGACGGTCCCAAATTTCTTCGAGACTTCGAAACTTTGGTAAGTTCCCTCTCTTGCATTTGCAAAATGATAAGGCTTGTTCACCTTGATTTGATAAGACGGTTGTTGGTCCTATGAATCAGTGATCCAGAGACCATTATCGCTCTCCCTCCTGAGCTTCTGACTTTCTTTGACCTAGAATATTTTCTAAGTATCCAAAGGCCTCGGCCTTTGTTCCTCCTACGAGTCCATCTCTTGGACCTCTTCTGCACTTATGGAAAGCGCTATCCCTTCTGAGATTTCTCGTCTTCTTCTCTCTTGACTTCTTAAAGAGTCACTTTGAAACATAGTCGAATTTCGGATTTGTTCACTCCTTGCAACAAATTCTTATGCAAGTTTGGGTTCTTGTGGATGACTATGCATGCCTTGTAGCAATCACTCTACACCCCTTGCAAAGGTAAAGTTCACGCTATCTCTTCTGAGATTTTGAGTTGAAACAGACTTTGTCCACGCACTTTGTTGTGGACTGTGTGCACACCTTGCACAGACTCAACCAAGAGAAATGATTGAACTTATGCAAAAATCTCACAATTTCATATACTCGAAATTCATTCATTCATTCATGAAAACAACAATAACAGGGAATTGCAAAACAGTCACAACACCATGCATTGGATCAATTTTTCTTTGTTATATTCATTCAATATTAAAATGGCTCCAACTATGATCAAAACAACAACTAAAAACTCAAAATTTCCTACTAACTCGAAGGAGCCCCATTTGGGCATACAAAACCTATATTTATCTCGGAGGGTCCTTAGGGTTCCCCCCCGACTAGTCGTCTACTTGAAACAAAAAACCTAACTTCTACCTAATTTCGGTTACATTCAAGTCTAGGAGTGAAACTCCTAGACTCATGATCATAAGATTCCAAGCACTTGATCTTCTTCCCTTTTTCCAATCAGCTCCAAAATATTTGCAATAACTCCCAACGTTTTAGATTCTGAAATGATCCTTAGGCGCTGAGTAGTCCTGGCATGTGTGCTCACTGATGATTCTCCTACATCATACTCCCCTGGACAAAAATTTATGGACTCTTTTCCATGAGCTCTTGCACCGACTTTCCATGCTTCTAGATATCAACTTCATTTTCCCAACTGGCATCTTCTATTGGGTGTCCCTTGAACTTGACCAGATGTTCAAGATGGGTCTTCCTCCTAGTCTTCTTGCTAATCCTCTTATCAATGATCTTCCCCATCTCCGGTTTTTCTGCTATAGGAATTTGTTTCTCCCACCAAATCTTCTCTTGAACTTTTGATCCCTCTGAGTCATATTCCCTGTAAGGGTACAAGTATGAAACTTTGAATATGGATGATATACCCACATCATATGCAAGCTCAATCTCATAGGAATTTGAACCAATCTTCCTTAATATTTTACATGGCCCTATCTTCTTCATCTTCAACTTGTTATATGTTCCCCTAGGGAAACTTTATTTTATGAAATGTGCCAAAACTTGATCTCCTACTTCAAATTGAAGTTCTCTACGATGTTGATAAACTTTGCGCTTGTACTCTTGGTTAGAGCTCTATAAATTTCCTCTTATCTGGTTATGGAGATTTTGCATTTATGTAGCAAAATATTCTACTCCAGTGCTTCTGATCTCACTCTCTTCCAAGTCTCTGAACTCAGATACTCCCCTGGGTTGCATTCCATACAGTATTTGGAATGGCATTTTTCCAGTGCTCCTGTTGGGTGATTCATTGTATGCAAATTATGCTTGGGGAAGAATTTGATCCCACTGATTATGATGCTCAATGAGTAGACTCCTCAATAAGTTTCCCAAACTTTTGTTTACCACCTCAATCTACCCATTTGTTTGAGGGTGATAAGCTGAGCTGAATGAAAAATATGTCCCCAACTTATTCCAAAGTGTTCTCCAAAAATGACCAACAAATTTAGTGTCTCAATCTGAGACAATGCTCTTGGGTAGTCTGTGAATTCTCACAACTTCCTTCAAAAACAGATTTGCAACATGTGTTGCATCAATGGTCTTATGGCATGGGATAAAGTGTGCCATCTTTGAAAACCTATCCAACACCACAAATATGGAATCACATCCTCTTTGCTTTCTTGGCCATCCCAACAAAAAAATCCATGTTTATTGCATCCCAAGGGCTCTCTGGTATTGTCAATGGTTGATACAATCCAGTGTTTTGCCTTTTTCCTTTTGCATGTTGGCAAATTCTGCATCTGTTCACAAACTTTATCACTTATTTTCTCATACCTGGCCAATAGTATGAAATTATCAACTGTGAAAATGTCTTATCATGGCCAAAATTTCCAGCCAATCCCCCACTATGCTTTTCCTTCAAAATCTTATCCGTCATTGAGCATTTTGGTATGCATAATTGATTTCCCTCGAACAACAATCCCTTTTAAATCATGTACTCTATCCACTGGCTCATGTCTCTCAACAGAGGATTCACACATGCTTCATATGCTTCCTTGAAGTCTATATCATCACGATACATATCCTTAAGGTGTTCAAACCCCGAGGTCTTCACCTAAAACTCCTACAGAATCAAACATCTCCTGCTTAATGCATCGACAAATTTGTTAGCATTTCCAACAATATGTTTTATGACAAAAGTAAAATTCTACATAAACTCAATCCACTTTGTATGCCTCTGATTCAATTTTTTCTACCCGATCATGAATTGTAAAGCCTGGTCATCGCTATACAAGACAAATTCATGTGGGATAAGGTAATGTGTCCATTTCTTCAAGGCTTGAGTTATGGCATAAAACTCCTTATCATATGTGGAGTATTTTCTCTTGGTCTCATTCATCTTCTCACCAAAATAGGCAACCGATCTATTATCCTGGCTCAAAACTACTCCAATTGCAACTCCACTTGCATCACATCTCACTTGAAATGTCTTTCATAAATTTGGTAAGATCAGAATTGGTCATTCTGTTATTTTCTCCAATATATTGACGCTCCTCTCGGCCTCCTCTGTCCATTTAGAATACTTGTGCTTCTTCTTCACTGTATCCATCATTGGTGCACAAATTCCACTGAAGTCTTCGATGAACTTCCTATAGAAACTTTCTAATCCATGGAAGCTTCTTAACTCAAAAATACTCTGTTGGCAAATATTTAATAGACAGCGAATGGAAAATATTTAATAGACAATGAATGTTTGTCATTGATGGAAAGTACAAAAATGAAGATGGCATGAGTAACATACAGGAAAACAAAAGAAAAGTTCAGGAAGACCAGCAATGCAACAATTTTCTAAACGCAACAATCCTCAGTCGTCAAATCGAGGATTGATCTAAACTATTGATCAGACATGATGAAATCCATTTCTGATCCTTGGATCCCCTTCGAATTCCTGAAAGAACGAGAGTTTTCAGATCGATAAGAAGAGCGCGCTGAAGAGGAGAGACTCGTAAATTTTGAGAAGCATTTCTGATCATTGGATCCCATTCTAAATTCCCGATAGAACGAGGGTCGTCGGATCTGAATTTAGACAAGAAGAGATAGTTGAAGAGGAGGACACATCTCAAGCATTAGATCCAAGCATAGGATCCGACCATCATTGGATAAAAAAGAACCCACACGTCCTTTAAGGTATAAGGAGAAGCGGGCGTAATCGCGATATGAAAAATCATGACTTAATCTGAGCCATCAGATCAAGGTTGAATCTGGACTGTTGATCTCAATCCATGTTGAAGTTTCGTGGATCGAGAGTTGAAGAGGTCAAAGAATATTAACATCAAGAATCGCAAAATCACGATATGCAAAATCATGACTTAATCTGAGCCGCCAGATCAAGGTTGAATCTGGACCGTTGATTCCAGTCCATGTTGGGGTTTCGAGGATCACGTGTTGGAGATGTCAAAGAAACAATGCAATAAGAATTCTGATTTCGTGATATGTGAAATTGCGATTCAATCGCAGCCATTGAATCAAGCTCAGATATGGATCGTTGATCTAAATCCATGTCGGAGTTTCAGGGATCAAGAGTTGGAGATGTCAAAGTTTATTAACATCAAGAATCCTGATATTGTGATATGCGAAATCGCGATTTAATCACAGCCATTGAATAGAGATCGGATCTGGACCATTGAACAAACTCCATATCGGAGTTTCGTGAATCACGACATGGGGAGGCAAAGAACCTAATGCAAAAATAATGCCAAAATCATGAAATCGCGATTCAATCATAGCCATTGAATCAAGATCACATCTGGACCATCGAATCACAGGACATGTGGCAAGTGATCGAAATTTCACTGACTTGGGGTCAACGGAGCATAGTGTTGAAATTCACGAAATGAGAAATCACGAAAGCGTTTTCTTTTGCATAGCCACTTGATTATGACCATAGTCATATTGGGGAAGGAGCTAGTGTAGAAAAGTTCTATATCGAAACTTCAGAGATCGTGAAATGAAGTGTCGAGACACTCAGCACAGGATTACTGAAATGTTGAAGCCTGATTTAAAGGCAATATCAATAAAGTTCATCCAATGGAGCAGATAAATTGGAATATGATCGGAAGGTTACTATTCTCTCTCACATAACCCCTCAGTTACGAATCTGTTAGTGAAACGGATTCATGATTGTGAATCTGTTGATGTTTCAGTTGCTCAGAGAGTTGTCTTTCTTTTGCCTAAGTAAATGCGAAGTGCAACCGCTGTGGATGCGTGTATAAAAGAAAATGAGACAGACTGTGTGTGGTTGGTTGTTTTGTATGAGAAAAGAATGAACCTATAAGAAAAGGAAAATGAGAGGATGCGATTGAGCAGATGTGCAGTGTGAGATGAAACACAGAGAAGAATAATAGAACAAGTTAAAGAAGAGCAGAATGACAGAACAAGTTGATGCGGAGCAGACCTGCTGAACAGATAGAGGAAGAAATGAATTACAGAACAGTTAGAAGATGACCAGATGTAAAGAACAAAGAAAGATTGGTAATAATTGATGTATCTGTGTAGTTGAATGTTTATATGTTCATTTATGTTCTAGGGAGTTTGGAAGGTGCTCGGGAGGACTGTTGTCCTTAGAGGTTCAAGTGGGATCTTGAACACAGGAAGTTGTAGCTTCCATCTGGTTGCAGCCAGAGAAACCAGGGTGGCAGGGTGGTGCAAGAGAGAACAAGTGTTCTCTGTTATACAAGTTGGAGCCTGTGTAACTGGAAGTTGGTGCTTCCATCCAGTTGGTGCTGGAGCATATAGGGAGTTGGTGCTTTCTTCTAGTGGGTTCTAGAGAAACCACGGAGTTGGTGCTTCCTTCTAGTGGGTGCTAGAGAAACCAGAGAGTTGGTGCTCTCAAACAAGTTGCAGCTTGTAAAACAGATGTAGCATCCTCACATTGAGTTGGTGCTCAATTAAAGATGATGTACATAACTTAAAAGACTACCTATCATTTCAAGGAAGAAGAGGTTTTCTCCCTTTATGGGTTTCCTCGTGAAAATCTGTCTCTGTGTATACCTTATGTGTGACTGATGATTTTTACCTTTACTGTCCATATGTTGTATAATGTTGATGATCACTTGAAGAAAGATTAAGAATATATTAATAGAATTAAAATTGTTTAAGCTCAAATACAACTGATTCACCCCCCCTCTCAGTTGTATTAGTAATTTCAGCAATTGGTATCACAGCAGGTTCCTTTTATTCAGAGGTAGATCTGTAAGCTTAAACATGGCAAGTCATGAAGGGAGTTCAGCCTCTAAGCACCCTCTATTTGATGGAACAAATTTTGCCTTCTGGAAGATTAGAATGAGAACATACTTAATGGCCTTGGGTACTGATGTTTGGGATGTAGTAGAGACTGGATATACAAAGCCTGTTGTGCTAGCCTCCAAGGATGATAAGTTAGAGTTTAGTTTTAATGCTAAGGGGATGAATGCTATCTTAAATGGACTTGTTGAAGCTCAGTTTGTAAAGGTGATGCATCTTGATAATGCCAAAGCAATGTGGGATAAATGT
This sequence comes from Picea glauca, assembly GCA_000966675.3. Classification (NCBI taxonomy): domain Eukaryota; kingdom Viridiplantae; phylum Streptophyta; class Pinopsida; order Pinales; family Pinaceae; genus Picea; species Picea glauca. The sequence continues at coordinate 10,801 of JZKD02S0107911.1, read as the reverse complement.
ATTAATAGTTATGAAGGAAACGAGAAAGTAAAAGATGCCAAACTTCAAACATACAGATTGAAATTTGAACAACTAAGGATGAATGAATATGAAACAATTAGCAAGTATTTTTTTAAGAGTTGAAGAACTTGTAAATTCCATGAAGGGTCTTGGTGAGAAGTTTGATGAATCACTCTTAGTTCAGAAGATTTTAAGATCTCTACCTGATAAATTTAATCCAAAAGTCTCTGCAGTAGAAGAATTAAATGATCTTAAAACTTTGTCCATTGATCAACTTCTAGGAACTCTAACTGCATATGAAATGAGAATTAACAAAGATAAATCCAGTACTAGAGAAGCATATTTTAAAGAAGACAAGAATATTGATTCGGAATTAGATGATATTGAGGCAAAATTTGTGAGAAGGTTAAAGAAAGGGTCAGGAGAATATCAAGGGAAGTTGCCCTTCAAATTCTTTAACTGTGGTAAGATAGGTCGTTTTGCATCTAAGTGTCCCCATAAAAAAAAGGACCAAAACTCTGATGATCAAAAGAAGTACAAATACAAGAAATATAATAAGAAGAAAAGTTTGGTTGCAAATAATGACAATTCCTCAGAAGACACCGATAGTGACTCATCCTGTAAAGATAAGGCAAATGACTTCATGCTTATGTCCAAGGAGGATTATGATAATAAAAGCATAGGCAATGATGATAATGATGACGAAGATGAGGTTGATATGGAAGGAGAACTGATCAGTGCACTTGAAGAAATTGATAGAATCATAACTAAGAACAAAAAGCAAAAACAATTGTTGAGACAGTTCGAGAAAGACAGTAAAAAACCTGATGAAGACTTTGCTCTATTGAAAGTGGAATTAGAAGAGGCAAAGAAAATAGAAGACATACTAAAACAACAATTGTCAGAGAAGAAAGTCAGGTGTGAAGCCTTAGAAGAAGAGATAGTAAAAACTAGAAAAGAAATGGAGAAATTTAAAGGATTGTATCATCTAAATATGCCAAGTATTAAAGCCTCAGAAGAATTAACTTCCATTCTAAATCAACAAAGAAATTCAAAGTTGAAAGTTGGATTGGGATATGAAGAAGGATCAAGTAGTGATCATCCAAGCAATACAAAATCTATCAATTTTGTCAAATCCTCAAACAATGACAACAGTCACTCTGCAGAAACAAAGAAGGAAAGTCATCCACCAAGAAGAAATGAAAGAAAAAGCCCCATAACCAAATTTGTAGACCAGAAAGATTATTGGCATGACAGAAGTTGACCTCCTCAAAGAAGATAGACTTTTTCAAGGTACAAAGATTTTTTCTATGGTTATTGTTTTCTCTGCGCTAATTTTGGTCACAAAGATATAAACTGTTCTTTAAGATTCAGATATGAACAATCAAGATATTCATTGAATAACTATATTCCACAACTAAGATTGAGACAGCCAAGCAACAAACAATCACAGATTATAAATCATGTGATGACTGGGAGAAGGAAACAGGTGAAACACAACAATAGATATGTGCATAAAAATCGTTATGATCTATTAATCAGTGAACCGGAATGTTACAACTATCATAATTATGGTCATAAAGCTGCAGACTGTTGCTTAAGGAAATACAATTCAGATTTGATCCCCACTACTGAAAATGTCAAAGTTTGGAAGAAGAAAGTAGATGACAAATGTGGACTAGTGCTATCAGCCCAAAGGAAAAAGAATCCCTGGTATATTGACAATGGCTTCTCCAAACACATGAATGGAGACAGAAGTAAGTTTCTAACTCTAGGTGATAGCAAATTAGGAAATGTAACTTTTGGAAATGATGCACAAGGAAAGATAAAGGGTAAAGGAATTGTAAGTTTGTGTAATGGAAAAAGAAAATCTCAATATGTCTTGTTTGTAGAAGATTTGAAACATGATTTGCTTAGTGTCAGTCAAGTCTATGACCGAGGGTGTGAAGTGTTTTTACCTCTAAAGACTGCATAATAAAAACTGTGGATTCAGGTCAGCTAGTTGCAAAAGGTATAAGAACAGAAAACAATGTCTATGTTTTAAAAGAAGAACAAGAAGAATGAAACTTAAGAAAATATGATGAAAGTTGGTTGTGGAATAGGAGACTCGGTCACCTAAATTTTGATCACATAATCAAACTTAGAAACAATGGGGCAGTAAAATATCTTCCGAATATATCAAATCCATATGAATCTGTTTGTAAATCCTGTCAAAAAGGAAATCTTACTCGCACTCAGTTCAAATCTAAAAAATTTCCTTCAATAGAAAAACCTATCCAGTTAGTACATATGGATCTATGTGGACCATCAAGGAAAGAAGGTACAGGAAAAGAGAATTACCTTATGTTGATTATTGATGACTATTCTAGACTAACTTGGGTTGCCTTTTTGAAATAAAAATCTGAAGCATTTGAAAAATTCAAAGTATTTAAGGCTCTGACTGAGAATCAAATAGGTAAAAGATTAAAGGCAGTAAGGTATGATAGAGGAGGAGAGTTTAGTTCTGGGAACTTCAAAGAGTTCTGTGATAAACATGGGATCAAAAGAGAGTACACAATTCCAAGGACTCCATAGAAAAATGGGGTTGTTGAGAGGCAGAATAGGTCAGTACAACAAATGGCAAGATCAATGATGAATGAAAGGAACATACCTTAGACATATTGGGTGGAAGCAATTCATACAGTTGTTCATATCCTTAACAAAGCTCATCTCAGACCACACAGTGACAAGACCCCTTATGAACTTTGGTTTGGAAGACCTGCTTCAAT
>JZKD02S0107900.1:8815-24548 GCA_000966675.3 Picea glauca | reverse complement strand
TGCCAGACGAATTTTCTTAGGTATTAGTTTATCCCTCTTTTAGGCCTAGGGAACTAAATTTATGAAAAAGGAATTATAGTTCTCCTTGTTATAAGTTTAAACCTTTTCTAAACCTTGAAGACTCAACTTACGAAAAAGGTGCACCTCGGGAGATTTGTCTCGCTGGGAGATTATTCCCAAGTATTGTTTTATCCTTTTTTGGGCTTGAGGATATAACTATACGAAAAAGAACAATTTGGAGTCTTATTTTAGTGTTTTTCAAACTCTCTAAAAGTGAAAAAATGTCGATCTTACCTTATATGGGCTCATAAAACTTTACATGGAAGGATTCTCGTTGTGTCATGCCATAATCGCATCGCATGTCTCATCCTTGCATCTTTGGCCTAATGTCGACTTCATTTTTCTATTACTAAACCTTTAGATCATTCCTTAGGTGCAAGCCTTGTAGCATTTTTTCCTTTGCGATCTGACACCTTGACCCATGGAGGAATTTGCCTGAGTGTCCTTATCCTGCACATGTCTCCTTACACTGAACATCAATATGTTCAATGTGCTTGGAACCAGTTTGTTTTCCCGTGACACTCATTCCTTCTTTGTAACGTAGCATTCTTTTATTCTTTTTCAAGCTCATTAAATACATGAAAAGGACAAAAAAATCAAATATTCCAAAAAGAGGGGACGGGGAAACATTCTCTTTTGTTGGCAGCAATCTAGTCACCCTTGGACAAAGCACATCCTTCAGTTTGTTCTGCAAGCATTTGGATCTAGTATGACCTTAGGAAGTTGTTCTTGTTACATAGAGTTTTGTCCTCTTCTGTTTGGTTACTCTTCCAAACATATGGATATTTTGTGGTGCCTCATGTTCCACGGACTTATGTCAATAACATGTTTCCTGAGTCTTTTCATATATCGTGCTCTTGTCCAAGGGGCAGTCTTGCAACATGATTTGGCCATTTTGTGATATGTCTCTTGACCTTCATGAGTCGTCCATCCCAAGAATTCTGTCAAGTTCACATTCAGCATCAATGAAGTTCTGTGCCTGATGATCAAGGTCCTCCAATATTTCCATGACGTATTGTTGAAGACCTCAAAGTAGTGATTCTTATACTCCTATTATACTCCTACCTATTTTTTTAATATCTTGCAGTTATTTCTCACGTTATGAAGCTATCATCTCTAGCTACATGCATTAACGCCTCATGAAGATTCATATAACATTGCCTATCTTCTGATGATTTTGAGATGTAGATTTGTTTTGTATTATTCACGGATACACTTTATATTGGCATACACATTGATCATGTATCCATGATTACTTTATATGACATGGATCTGCAGTGTACTTGATTGGAAGTCATGCTTAGTTTTTCCTGAGCATGGGTATGCTCACCTCAGTGATTATTATTTTATTGTAGATGACGTGCTCTCGGATAATTTCTTGGGATGACTCAACTCCAGTGACTTTATTAAATATATTGTAATGATTTCGGCCATCAGTTTCTCTTCTAACCTCACACATTAGGGGGTATCTTTTATAACTCAAAATGGCACTACTATGCATTTCTGATGTTGGCCTACTCATTCACACATCTGCCAACCCTTTTTGTTGGAGTTCCTCTCAAAAAAACACTTTTTTTGTATGGTGTATGTGGCTCGATACATGTGTAGAGTGCGTACATATGCTGATTGCATACCTAAAATCCCACGTACATATGCTAGTTGCATACCTGAAAGTCCATGTGTACTCTAAAAATTGAAAAACAAAATAATAAATTTTGTGCTTTCCAACGAAGTTTATGGGTTATTTTAGGTTGCACAACCATTTTACCTCTTGTATCTCTTCTGACAACCGAATAACCATCATTTCTCCATATAAAAAGGGCCCTAGGGGGGTCATCTGGATATATGAAATAAAAGGAAAGTGAACTATGAAAAAAAATTCTCCCTTGCATTCCAAGCTTTTTGCATCCTACTATGAGTTTCATCCTCAACATTCCCTACCATCCATCCTCCTTATACAATCCATCCATTTTCTTTATATCGACATGTTGGTTGTGAGGATAGCATATTGGGAATAGTGCACTTGGAGTCAAAGTAGAGGAACCTAGGCGAGGTTTGTGGAGCAGCACTAGCAAGATTTAGGTTGTAACTTCCAATCTTGTTATTAATAAAAGAGAAATATTCTCGTCCCATATTTGTGCGTCTTTATGCTCATATTTATAGATGATTTTTATGAATATCTAGACTTTTATATGATCTTGATAGTTATGCATATGTTGTCATAGTTTGTTCTGTAGAGTTATTTTAGACTAACTTTGGGAAGAGGCCTACAATCTTGGGACGGACAGCAACAGGAAGGGATCGACAACAGCTGCAAGGACTTAAGGCACATATTCTAATATTCTCTCTCTTCCCTTAATTATCATTAGTTCTTGTTTGACTTGGGTATAATAGAATATTTTCTATCTTTTAGAGTGTCAAGGCTCTGCATAGTCGCTAGACCTGGATTAGGGGAATTTTCCCCCGTAGTAGGTACCAATAGGGGTTACAAGTGTTTCCAACAAGGTGAAGAAATGTGTTTCCAACCATGTGTATATCCAGCATGTGTTCTTCCCCAACCACAGTTTTACCCACTAAAAAACATATCCTATGTTATTTAAAGATGTCAGAACACATCTAAAAAAAATTAAAAATGATCTTGTTAACCACATAAAAATATCTTAAAATCACCAAAAAATAACTTGTACAAAAACCCTAACTTCCACAAGAAATATATCATAAAATCTAATGAGTTAAAATATAAAAAAATTTCCACATGTACTTCACTATGTAAACTCAATATTTTGAAAATTTCAAAGTCTGAAGCTTAGCTAAAAAAACTATTACAGTGAAAATGCCAATATAATTGATTTCAGGATTAGTCACAAGTCTTTCCTTCCATGGATTATATCTCTGAAATTATAGCGAACTAGAACCTAAAATTTTGACCACCTGTACTATGAAATTTATCCTTAATCTCCACAAAATTTCATTATCTAAAACTTCCCAAAAAATGAGTTATAGCTAAAATTTCAATATGAATCATTTAAAATTGATTTTAGGATGAGTCACAAACCCTATATTCCATAGGAAATATCTTCGGAATTATAATGAACCAAAACCTAAACATTTTACTAGTTGTATTGTGATATGTCTCCTTAGTAACCTCCAAATTTCACTATCTCAAGCATCCCAGAAAAAATGTTATAGAGAAAATGCCAAGATGACTCACTTGAATATGCAAAACCGTATGGTCAATTCTCTGATACCAAATGTTATGAACCAAGTGCCTTGAAAATGATAAAATTTCAATGAATATAGTCCACTTCAAGGTGGAAACCTCCTTTTACAATATATTCAATTCAGAAGACAAGATGAGATGCTTATACAAATTATTTTCCTTTATTATAAATAGGAGATAAAGTGAGCATGATGTAACCTACCACTAAGTCGGCCTAGTCCTAACTAATAGAATCATAATAAATGAGTGTTATGGCCTTAGGGGACTCAAAAAATAACCATACATTCATACAAAACATATTTAAGGGATAAAAAATCAAATGGGTAAGACAAATCAAAAATCCATTGATTGAATCAACACCTCATAGAAAAAATGTGAAAAGAAGATAGCATAATACATCAGTGACAATTGTTCCTTGGTCTTGACTTCACAATATAACTCAACAATTCGTTCCATTACAATGAAGGGCACCAGATGGGAACTATAAAGTCTCAACCCTGGGCCTATTTTTTTCCTTCTCACAATCTAGATATTTCAATAGTGCTTATAGAAAGAAAAGAATGAGAGGAAGAAAAACAATGGAAGCAAGGTTGAAAATAACAATCCTAAGAACCCTAGACAAATTCCTATAAACTAATGGTATGACAAATCTTGATCTTTTTTTTTCTAATTGATATTTATTGTATAATTTTTTGGGGCATGCTCTTTAACTCATTAGTTAATCTAAATTTGGAATTAAATAATGAAATCATCGCTTGACATGTTGGTCATGCTGCAAAATTAGGGTTTCTCATGTGAGCATAAACAAATGTGGTTATCCTCCTATTTTTGTTCCTTCCCTTTCCTCTATGTATTCCCTCTTTGAGAAGGTGGTGTATCCTACTACAAACTGTAAGAGATTGTAATGGGATGATCAGTTGTATATTCAGATATTATAGTGAGTCATTGGAGTTTTATTTCACTTAGTTTTGTACCACCGTTGAGGTTCTATAAGGCCTTGTCCATCTTGGTTTCTTATATGAAATATATTGGTGGAAGGCTTAAAAGGAATATTTGGATCAAGGTACATACTAAGATTAAAGGTTTTACATGGACCAAAATTTTTGAAGCTAATGGAGAATCCACATGATCTTCCATGATGGATAATTATATTTCCACAACCCTTGTTATATTTTAATACTTTTGATGGGCCAAAGAATTACAACAAGATTATTGATCTCCTAAGCTTGAATTTAATTTATCAATCCAAGAATGTGATAATTTTATGAGGTATTGAGCACTATATGTGCAACTAAACTAGTACAATATGATGCAAGGACTTTATGGTGAAGGTGAATCTTAAGGGTATCTTGAATATTATCATCCCTTTCCTTTAGTAGTTTTTCTCATGACCTTCACTCCTTTCCTTAAGATGAGGTTATCAAAGTCACTCTACTAGATACTATAGGGTTGGTTCAATATATATCTTGGTAGTGAATAAGTGCAAGTGTCATAGGTTAAAAAGCCTCGTCATCATCATCTTACTTAGGTTGACTATAAGACTTTATTTAGAGTTTCCTATCTACTAGGAGTGAAGTGATGCTAACACTAATAATTCAAGAAATAATATAATAACAAGGATATCAACCTCTCATCCTCTATTCCTTCACTCTCAAAGGCTAGTGGTATGCATTGGTCATACCCCAAGTCAAGAGAATTAGGAGTAGGGGGTAATGAGATCGGTTGCCACTATTCTAGAGAGGAATAAGACAACATACACAAGGCTACCCAATCTTCCAAGAATTTTAGTGAATGATCATCTCAAAAGTCATGAGATAGGCTACGGTACTTGGAATATTTTAGAAGTTTTCAATGCAATAAGTAGAAATTGAATGTGAGGAATTAAATCAACTAGAAATGAAATGTCATAAAGTAAATGAACTTGTTGGAACGATAGAATTGAAATTTCTATAAAAATAGAATTAAATCATGTGAAAATGAAATGACATAAAGAAAATGAACGTACTATAATAACTTGCATGAATTGTCTATAGGAAATAACACATAACAACATGATAGTGATAACACTAAATAGAAACTACTGAAAAAATGAAACATGATAGAAAGAAGGGTTCCTTGTATATCCTTAAGTGGGACCTACTCAAGGTCTCTACAAGGACCCTTAAGAAAACCATTGATTACTTGAAATCTAGAAACACAACTTCTTATTTGGAAAATGACTTCATTGAACAAAGAGGATTTGCACAATTTGAATGCACTGGCTACAAGGAAAGTTCTTGATGCCAAAAATGAAAGGCTAATTAACTCCTACTAGCTCATAGATGTTATTTATGAAAGAGGAATCATAATTCATCCCTTCAATCAATCCTTGATTGGAGATCACTTGTCTCTAGGATCCCTAGAATTAGGGATCCTTATTTCAAGGATCAAATTCATTCCTTAATTCAAATTCCCTCAACTAAAAAATTGTATTAGGATCGTGATGGTCGAGTATCTTAAGTCATTAAATGATTGGCTCCTTTAGAGGTTGGAGAGGGATCATGATCCCCTTTTATATCAAGTGAAAATTGATGAATACCACCCTTAGGATTTGGCCTTCTTAAGCAAATTATTATCACAATCTTAACAAACAATAAGTTCATCAAAATCACAAATTAAACCAAGGCATGTCACATAACTCAAAATTCAATCATTCACAATAGTCAATGCTCAAAACCCAACATTTTATTATATTAATCATATTCTTTAATAAGCATAGCAGGCCTAATTCCTCAAGAAGGGGTTATATTATCTAAAAATGGGCCTCAAATTTCCATTATTTGGAGGCACATCATCATCCTCCAACTAAAAATTTGTCACACCCTTGTGCAAAAAAGAATGAATATTGTACATCCCATTGTTTACCTTACCTTTTTTTCTACCTTATTCGTGGTGTTCTCTGCAGGTCTACCTGAGGTCATAGGCCACAAACTAACTAATGGCATTTTTTCCATGGTACCTTGTATTCTAATTTATTCTCTTGCATTCTTACTTACCCTTTTCCTCATCTACATATCTTATAGGTGTGGGATGTAATAAGAGAAGAGGATTGAATCTTATCCCAATCCATTTGAGTTTGATTCTCTTAAAATACTCTTTGTATAGTTGATCCCTAAATAGGGAAGCTTATAAATTTTGAGGGAAGTGAGGTTCTACCTCTAAAGATAAGAGGAATCCCACTCCATTTGGTTTGGAAATCTTGGAGAACACCTTCCCTTGAAATTATGATTAGTTCCTCAAAATTGGAAATTGTCCCTCTTCATTTCTCCTCTAAGATGGGAATTAGTTGTATGTTGGATGTTAGAGATATGTGGCTACTAATGACCTCCTATGGTCTGATGGACTCAACTTTAATACATGAATGGATATCCATTTCCTCTTCTCTATAATTTTGGAAATGAATAGCTCTTATCTCTTCATGGTGGATATATGAGCACAACTCTTTGAGTTGAACCTCCCCTGCATATGGGTTTGGTGATTATTTTTAGGGATGGGGAAATGCAAAGTTATGAAAATAAAATTCATCGAGATGAGTCCTCTCTTCCTGATTTCCCTCTTAGCATGTCTCTATGAATTCTCTAGGGGTATCCAATCTATAAGGGAGTTGTTTGGATAATTTGTTGATTTGAAATTTTTGTTGTCTCTTTAAGGAAGAGGGTGTAAACCTTAGCTGGTGGCCTACAACCAATCATTTCCTCTGATATCTATGTCATTTTTTTTATATATGCCTCCATGACCTCAACCTTCTCACTCTTGTTGGATATTTCCTCCTTGGTTTTGTCCATATCATCCTTTAAAGATTTATTTCCATCGTCCAACTGCTTTTTACTATCCATCTACTACATTTTCATAATCTAAAATTACTCTTGGAAGTTGGAAAGTTGTTTCTCCAGGTGAAACAAGTCACCCTTTCCACTAACATATTCTAATTTTCCTTTATCCTTTTCCATATTTTTCCACTTGAGGGCCTCATCCCTATCTTCTTCCCATTTATCCAAGATGTTGTCGGTTCATCCCTCTTGGAGGATTCTAGTTTGTTCTCCACCTATAGATCTGCTAGGTTCTTCCAAATTTACAACTGTAGTGGATATGGGAGTGATCATTATATTTTTAGCTATCTAATATATGGTCCTATCCCTCCTTATAGAATTCCCCACCCCATAGAATGAATCTTATCTCTGATTTTTAAATGATTGTTTTCAAGGTTCCTCATCTCCATGAGTATTGTTGCTACTTCGTGGTCTTCTCCTTCCACTTGCACCATTTTTTGTTCCTTTCTTCTCCTAGAGGTTTTGGCCTTATCACCCTTATTTTTCCTTCTAGGATCCCTTTCGGTGATGGTATATTTGGCTACCTACTATGTGGCTTTGAAATCCTATCTACTCATACTAACAAAATATTTACAAGAAACTCTTACTAGTTGTCTTTCCAAGGAATCACGAATTATTAGTTTTATTAGCACATGGTGGGTCAAGGCCTCTTCCTTTCCCTTCTTCACCTTGGTGCTCATTTCTCTTAGGGACTATAGTAGGAACTATGGAATGTTGAGGTTCTCCTCAAGCCTTTGGTGAAACAGATTCCTTGATTGATCAAGGAATATAAAGTGATAGGCATACAACATGCTCAACCTACACTCACTAGTTTTGTATTTCAAGAGGATAGTCCACCTCATCCCAAGGTTTAGGAAAGCTTTCCCTTTTCACTCGATTTTTGTTTTCTTTATTTTTCTCATAAATCAGGAAGAATCCCCTTTTATCATATTCAACATATTTTTCTCATAACCATGTTGATCATAGGTTCATCAACCTATATCTCCAAACCTATAACTAAGGTGATATACGCTCGGTTTATGATATTTTGGAAATTAAATGAAAATTCCATTGCCACGTTGTCATCATGTCCCTACAACCTATTGAAGTACTCTATCCATTTGGACTATTGGAAACTTTCCACTACTTTAGCATCATTGTAAACCCTTGAATTCTCAAGGGGTTCCCTCTGTTGAACCCACCCCTCATCTTACAAATTTATGTGCGGGATGACTGTGTTGTTTCCTCTGTTGGGGATCCTGGCTAAATCGCAATTCGATAGTGGGAAAAAATATTATATTTCAATACTTCAAATTCTGGGACAAATGGAAATGGACAAGAAAACTTTGACAGTGGCTCAATACTCGGTTTCAGATAAAAGTCCTCTTGAGATTGGAAGTGCAAGGCTTGGGGGTTTCAATCAATCAACTAATGAAAAATAACAATAAAAAACTAAGACAGGTGAAGACAGAAAAACTACAAATTCTTGAATTCTTGAATTTTAAAATAGGATTCTATGAAAATGGGAAAAAACATCGATTTTTGAAATTCTTGAGAATAGGAAATTTTGAAACTAGCTCTCTATGAAGATGGTAACAACAAAAACTCAGGTTTTCAATTTTATGAGATATGTTCCAATACTTTTCAATCAGGTTTTTAGACTTCAAAACAAAGATAGGGTTCCACCTTTCTTTTGAGATAAGATTTCTGAGAACAAAAACTTATGAGGTTGGCTAACTTGAAGGAAGGATAATGTTGAAATAAATGAAGACTTCTAAGAGTGGTCACCTATGAGAGAAAATTTTGGAATGATAAAAGTTCTTGAAGATAGTAAATTATGGAAACAGTTGTCACTGTGTGAGAAAATTCATTTAAGAGTAAAGGCGTGTACCTATAGACGGATGCATGTTATGTTGTTGATGCAGATGTCCACTTGGATATTATTATTTATGACTTTTGTAGCCTAGAGCTTGTATAATGGAGAACCTTGAAGAAACTATATGATATAACCTCATAGCCTTTTGATTGACAAAGTGTCTATATGTTGGCCTCCTTCTATCTGTGGTCATGCATTGTTCTTATTGTGTACACCTAAAAAAAATGAAAGAAGAGTTAGTGTTTTTTCTTCTTTTTTTTCTTTTCCCTTTTTCCTCGGGGTACCGGGGTCATTGATGGTTTTCACCAATTCCCTGACCCATGATGCCAGTATAGTTTTTTTTCACGGGGAAAAGGTTTATTTCAGAGCTAAGGTTTCCTCCTATGAGTTTTTCAATCATAGCCTTTTCCTTTATGCCTCAAAGAGGTTTTCACCAAGGATTTGTATTCCTCTTTTTCTTTAAATAGGCCTTGGAATTAGAATGGGTTGGGGGAATTTCTACTACCAACTACATTCAAGGGTTGTGGATTCCTCTCTTGTTAGTGGTTTTAATAGATATCGAGTCTATAAACATTGACCAAGAGAGGTATCCTTTCCTCATCCATGGTGTTGATCTTGACTGATCCAATATCATAGCATGTGTCTATCTAGTATGGACCCATCCATAAGCTCTTTAGATTTCCCTTGAAATATTTGAATATGAAATCATAGAGAAGGGCCTAATCTCCTTCTTTGAAAACCATGGACCTGATGACCTTATCATGCCATATTTTCCTTTGTTGTTGTACTACATTAGTCCGAAACAAGAATTTATTCCTATATTCATCTAAGGCATTAATATATTGTAACCTTTCTTGTTGGGTTGATGATAGGTCTAGATTTAGGATGGAGGTTTTTCTATGTGTGAATATATCAAATTCAATGGGAAACATTTCCTTCTTTCCATATACCAACTTGTAGGGTGTGAATCTTCTAGTGGTCCTTCAAGTTGTATTTTATGCCCATACAATTTCAACCAATTAGTTATCCCAATCCTTCCTATGCAAGTTGACTATCTTACTGAGAATGTTTTCCAACTACTTGTTGGTCACTTCTACTTGCGAATTTTCTTGAGGGTGGTAGGTAGTATATTTTATATGGTGCATATTTTTCAATTGAATGATATTTTCAATGACAATGGAGATGAATTGGGGGCCTTGATCTATAACTATCACTCTTAGGGGCCCAAATCTAGAAAAGATGTTTTCATGTAGGAATTGTGCTACTTTTTCTTCTCTTACATTCTTCAGAGCCTTTACCTTTGTCCGCTTTGTCAAATAATCAATTCACACTAGGATGTGATGTTTTTTTGGATTGAAGGAGGGTCAATGGGCCCTACAAAGTCTAGGCCTCATTTTTCAAATGGTTCAAATGAGACCTAAGGTTTTAATGGAATCTCTTCCCTCTTTGTAGGGTTTCCCATCCTTTTTCACTCATCATTATGGGAGACATATTGCGTATCATCCTTATGTAAAGTAGGCCAATATTATCCTTCTTCCAGGATCATGTGGGTTTTCATCTTTGTAGCATAATGACCTCCACAAGGCTCATCATGCCATGCATGGAGGATGTCATCTACTTCGTCCCATATAATATATCTTCTGATAATCTAGTAAGGCCCTAGATTGATCCATGTATAGATGGCACTTTCCTGACAATATTGCAATTTTATCTATAAGAGTAGTCTTGAGGAAACCTCCCTGCATCTAAGTAGTTGGCTATGTCAGCAAACTAGGGAGTTTCTATGGAGATTACAAAGATATTATTATTAGGAAAAATTCCATCTACAGACTCATCATCTGCAATACTTCTTAGTATTGATGGAAAATCTACAACAACATTATGTTTACTTAGTTTGTTAAGGATTATTAGATAAAATTCTTGCAGTAGTAAAAGCCACCTAATTATTATGCCATTAATATTAGCTTTATTCATTAAATATTTGATGGCAACATGGTTTGTATGCACAAAAATTGGGTATACAGTGACATAGTCTCTGAATTTGTTAATGGCATATACAACTACAAGAAATTGTTTCTCAATGATAATATAATTTAGTTAAGCTCCAGATAATTTTTAGTTGATAAAGTAAACTGCAAAGGGGGACTTGTCTTCTTTCTGGACTAAAAATACCCCTAATTCTTTATTCGATGCATATGTATGAATGTGGAATGGAATATTCTAATTGGAACCTTGCAGTACAGGGGCTAAGATAAGTTCTTCCTTGATATTTTCAAAGGTTGTTTGGCATTCTTCTATCCAACAAAATTCAATGCCCTTGGATAATAGTGTTAACAAGGGGGGGTGGTAGTTTTCTAAAATGTTTGATAAACCTCCTACAATAACCTACATGCATAATAAAAATTCTTACATCTTTTTGCTTTTGGGGTCTAGCCAATTACTTGAATATGTTCACCTTATATTTCTCTAATTCAATCCCTCTAGAGGAGATATGGTTACCTAGGACAATCCCTTCACTCATGAGCATGTTGCATTTTTCAATGCTTAGTGATAGGTTCATTTCCTCACACCTTTTTATAACATTTTCAATATTGGTTAAGGCCTCTTGAAATGAATTTCCATATCAAGTAAAATCAGCCATGTAGATCTCAACAATGTCATGGACCATATTTGAGAATATGCTAAGTACATCTCGTTGGAAAGTTGTGGGAGCATTGCAAAGGCCAAAGGGAACGATCTTGTAGGAAAGTGTGCACCAAGGGAAAGTAAAGGTATTTTTATCTTGATCCTTAGGGTTGATATGTATTTGGTTGTATCCACTAAACCCATCCAAAAATGAAAAGTATTGTTTACATGCTAAGGCATCCAATACTTGATCAATCAAAGGTAAAGGGAAGTGGTCCTTCCTTCTGGCTTTCTTGAGATCTTGATAATCTACACACACCCTCCATTTTCCATTCCTATTGGGCACTATAACCAGAGATGAAACCAATTCACTATTAGAGATTGGGTAAATGAACCCTACATCTAAAAGTTTTTGTAGTTCTACCCTAACTATCTTTCAAGGAAGGGTTCATTTTTCTTTGAGATTACTTAATGGGTGTAAATTCATCCTCGATGTGGATGTGGTGTAATCCAAAGAAAATGTTATTGTGTGGTTTTTTAGGATTGTTAGAAAAAAAAATTATTGGACAACAATCAAATTAGTGATGATTTTTAGAGTTTTAGAGGGGGAAATTTCCACTATTTTGATCTTCCTTGTGGATTTCTTAAAATCTTAATAATCTACACACACCCTCCATTTTCCATTCCTATTGGGCACTATAACCAGGGGTGAAACCAATTCACTATCATAGATTGGGTAAATGAACCCTACATCTAAAAGTTTTGTAGTTCTACCCTAACTATCTTTCAAGGCAGGGTTCATTTTTCTTTGAGATTACTTAATGGTTGTAAATTCATCCTCGATGTGGATGTGGTGTAATCCAATGAAAATGTTATTGTGTGGTTTTCGAGGATTGTTTCTCTTGGACAAAAATCAAATTAGTGATCATTTTTAGAGTTTTAGAGGGGAAAATTTCCACTATTTTGATTTTATATTTTTCAATCTTAGTAGTGAGTAAATCCTCCCAAGAAAACTCTTATAAATCAAAAAAAAATCCAGACTATCCTTGATGCCCTTGGCCAATATATTTTTCAATTTTTACATAACTTGGGTACCTAGTTTTCATGTAATTTGAAATAAAAGTGATCTGTGTTTTTCACGACCAAGGCTATCTCAATGATAAGGAGAGGTTGTCCAGTTTTAAGAAATGTTTCATCCCCTTCTTCTTTTCCTATCCACATAAGAATTTATGTTTCAATAAGTCGCTTAGCAGGGGTAGAGGACAAGTTTCTTTTGGGATTGACCATTTGTGATAGTCATATTTTCTACCCTACAACTAATATACGCATTACTTGTGGCTATCCAAGGTCTTAATAAAATAAGAAGGTACCCATTCAGCTTAGATTTATTTTGAAGCACTATAAAATCTATAGAATACTCCCATGAATCAATAGACACCATTACATCCTCTAAAAGTCCTTTAGGATATACATTTAATCTATCAACTAACTAAAATATAGTAGGCACATGTCTCAATAGTTCTTGAAGTTATAGTCTAAGCATAGTTTCCTTTATCATGACATTGACGGTTGCCCCTAGGTCTATCCAAGGATCCTAAATTATGATCTTGTTTATGTAAACATATACAATTAGGTTTCTTGGGTCTAAGTATTTAGGGACAAATATTTTTCATAAAAAAATATCTACCAATTGGCCTAACACATTGACTCTCTAGGAGAATCTTTCCTCTTCCTTCCTAGCTTCTTTATGTATTGTTCTTTTATGAATTTGTTGTAGATAGGAACATCCTTAATAGCCTAGAGGACAAGAATTTTGACACATAAGTTTTTGAGTTCTCCTAAGAGGTTATTAAATTATTTCTTGTGACTACCTTTTAAAATGCATAAAAAATATATATTATAAATGTTGAAAGAATAAAACACACGTTGATTTTCATCCTAAGGTAAATTTTGTCACATCAATTAATTGACATGAGGTTAGTTTAATGAAGTTTTACTTTGTCAAATTTGGTTATAACAATGACATGTCGAATAAGGGACCTCACTAATGTTGAATAGGTGACATTACTAAAAAAGCATTAAAAAAGTAACGTTTATCGAGGGGAAAGAAAAAAAAAAATCATAAAATTTAATATTTTTTTTTATGTCAAAATCAACTTTTTTTTCCTTCAAACTTGGATCAAAATATGAAATTTCAACCCCGAAATGTAGTAGTTCCATAATCAATAACCTATCCATTTTTTTATGGATTTTTAGGAGCCAAAGAAACACTCCATATATTTTTGTGTTTGTCAATAATTCCTTCCTATGTAAGGCTTTCTGCATGGATATTAAATCGCATGCATTTTTCCCTAATTTTAGTTTTCCAACCATTTAGACCATGTGATTTTGTCATAATTTTTTAAGCTTAAATGAAAGTTCTTAATTTTTCATAGTTAAAAATGTGTTTTGGTTGGAATGGATGAAATTACAAATGTGTTGTGTTTGTCAATAATTCCTTCCTGTGTAAGGCTTTCTCCATGGATATTAAATCGCATGCATTTTTTCCTAATTTTAGTTTTCCAACCATTTAGACCATGTGATTTTGTCATAATTTTTTTAGCCTAAATGAAAGTTCTTAATTTTTCATAGTTAAAAATGTGTTTTGGTTGGAATGGATGAAATTACAAATGTGCATAGCATTAGGCATTAGAAAAAATAATTCAACATGGTTCAACATAGTAGTGTTGTTGCGATGCAAATTTCCCTCACAACATGGGCATAATCACGTGCATCCTCAAGGTTTTCAATGGTTTGAGTGCTAATATATTTGCTCAACTTCCCATGTAATTCCAATCATTAATATCTTTTAACATTTTAAGCCTTCTTAAGTTTAGATTTTTAATTTTCCTAAGGTAGTATTTTGTAGGATGAAGGGGGTTATGAAGTCTATGTGGATGGATATTACACAATGAATGATTGTTGCTAAATTCCTATCTTCTATTTTCATTTATCATTCTAGGATCCCTTCATGCAGGTTTTGTAAATTTAGGGATTTGTTACAACATATTGTTTATAGTGATGATGCCCACAAGTTTAAATCTCTTACAACTAAATCATTTCTAAATAATTTACAATTTCATCACCATGGGAGATTGTATACAATAAAGGGATACATATCTTAAAGAATCACCAAACATTTACTATAATTCACTAAATATTTAGTGATTATATTTTTCATGTGTGATAAAACATGTAACCTTGTGCTAGAAGGACAAAATAACCATAAACATAGAAAAAATCAAATGAAATTTGCTCCCTCACCCTCCATGCCTTCCACTTCCATATTTGTGTGGTTTCCATGTGCTTTTAAAATTTCCAATTGAACGCAATTGCTTGATTTCCAGGTAGGGTTGCAAGTAGAGTGACAACACGTGTTTAATTGGCAAGTACTGTTTGTAGGTGGAGTAAGAGAAATTGCTTGATTTGCACGTAGAGTTTCCTTGATTTGCATGCAGAGTTTGCAAAGGAAAAGGGTTTGGAATAGAGAAGAAGACCATTAAAATGAGTCTTGACATGAGTTTTTTTGTATATATAAATAAAATCTCGATTGAGAGTTTAAGTGAAGTAAACTCTTGATCGAGAGATTATCTCAAACTCTTGACCAAGATATTTTTATTCATTAAACCAACTCTCGATAGAAAGGTTAGAGCCTATAATCTCTTGATCGAGAGTCTCTTACCTATCTCCCAAGCCCATGCCTTACCATCAAGTGCAATGCATCTATGTGGGTTTACCCTACAACAATGAATAAATCTATTCATGTAGGAATGGATTTGTAGAAGATGAGCTAAAGCACTGAGATTTCAACTTAATAATGTGTCATGGATGTAATTTTGAAAATATTTTCATAGAAATTGTCAAGACTTTGTGTCTATTACTTTTCTTCAAGTCACATCCATAGCTTTATAATATATGTTATCAAGGTGTCCTTTCACTTCATGTATCATGCAATAGATACACACCATCACAAGAACACAAAGATTATAGTGGAAAATCCTAATGGGAAAATCATTCTCCATTAAGAAGCTTAACTTATAAACTATGTTCTTCAATGATTACAAA
>JZKD02S0107856.1:4589-19856 GCA_000966675.3 Picea glauca | reverse complement strand
GAGTATAGTGCAACTTCAGAATGTGAACTAACTTCCACTTCACCTTCCTTCATCCTCCTTTCTTCTGCTAAGAGTGTTGAAATCATGTCTTCCAGAGTTCGAGAGGGCATTTGAGATAAAGGAAAAATAGCATTGTCATATTTTTGAGACAAACTATTCAACAAGACTGCTTTTGCATCATCTTCATCAACTTTAGAGTCGGAGTCAATCTCTGCCAACTATGCTAACAAAGACTTTAGATTATTTATGTGAGAAGACAATGATACTTCATCATGCATTTTTAATTTGAATAGCTGTAATTTTAATGAAAACTTGGCATTTACAGCCTTTTCCCCAAATATTGTACTCAATTGTGCCCACAGTTCTGCAGAAGATTTTTCCAAATCTATTAGATGTAGTTGGGAATATGAAAGAGGCAATCCAAGAATGGACTTGGCTCTATCATATTTCTTCTCTCATTCAATTAATTGTCTAGGATCTGTAGGTGCCTTCTCTGTACCTTTCACTATTGCCCATAAATTCCTATGCATCATTTGAAGTTGTATTTTTACTTTCCAAGTATGAAATTTAAAACCATTAAATTTTTCCAATGTAATATTCTCCATAACCAAAACTTTAATCAGCTTATGGGTACCTATGCACAACGATCAACAATCAATTTACCTCTGCAGATAGATCTGGAGCAACAATCAAACAATTAGCAGCTTCAACGTCCCTCGGCCTTCAGCGTACAACAATCTCATCTCTCACCTCCGAACTGCAGCAATGATCATGCAACAGTGTATGTCCAAGGTAATGGCTTGCTGTGACACACAGATGCCTCTGTGATTTGTCTATTTCCGGTGAGGTAGACAGACAACTTAGAAATCGACTTCACGTTGGCAGCTCTATGAAGCAGACTCTACGCAGCAGCAACACAGCCGGACCTCCTCCACCCAGCAATGCCAGCAAGATTCTAACCTTGCTCTGATACCAAATTAAAATTGGAAGAATTAAGTTCACACAACACAAACAATTTTCATTACTTAATAAACAAATGGAGGTTACATATATAGCATGCAGATCAGTGACTCAAGTGGATCTGATTAGCTAAAAATAGTAAACCTAGAAACTCATAGTTACAACAGTCATAGTTGAAACTCACAGTTACAACAGTCATAGTTAACCTAGAAACTCTCAGTTAAAATAGTTGTAAGCATTATCTCTAACACTTTCTCGCAGTGACCTTACGTGTTAATAGCTTGCCTTACCTTGTTGATTTGATAACTCTACTTGTGTGCGTATTATTCATTGAGTAATTGTTTAATAAGACCATTACTATAAGATCAAATGGTAGTAGTGTATGTTTGAAAGAGAATAATAGATGGGCGGTGGTTATTGTCAGCATGATTAATTGCCTTTAGTAATCCTTAAGAGTTTTAGTTTAGTGCATAATTTACTAACATGTGGATTGGGAGCTTGATAGAATGGCTTTTATTAGTTTCAATGTTTAGAACAGTGCTTAAATATATTTCATGTGATTAACCGTACGAATTAAATTTCTTTAAACAATTTATATAACTGTAGTAATGGTCACTAGAGATTAAAATTGTTTTTACATTGCATTTATAATTGTTTTATAACAGGGTATTAAGATAAGGAGCAGGTGGAGATTGTTGATGTTGTTAGTTTAATCGATGAAAGATGTTAAAAACTATAACTTATTATTTATAAGATGTTCCCTTCCTTGTGATGTTGAAGGCTTGTGTTTAAAGGAAGTTAAGGAAGCCATGTTACATGTTAATTAATTATTATTCATGTTAGATAATAACTTGTTTAATTACAAGATTTTTCATTTTGTATTGTTTTAAAGGGATGTTTATAGGGAGTGTTGTTTATGTTTTTAATATTAGATTGAAGTTGGATACATTATTTAGAATAGTTTTTTGTTGGAAAAATGTTAATGTGATACTTATAGATTGTTGCACAAATCTAATTCTGTATTGAAGGTAGTTACCTTAAGCCTGACTAACTTGATTGTTTGGAATACTCTCGTTATAAATTCCAAATATCATCAAAGACATAACCCAACAACCTATACTATTATCTAGCATTAAAAACGAATACGAATAAGACGTAAAATGAACTGAAAAGTTAAAACATGATATATGAATACAAAGCAGCTCATAATAAAAAACAGAAAGAAAAAGAAAAGTAATAAAAGTACCATCAATTCCTTCACCTCGAACTGCAACCTGTAAATACACAAAACATGAAAACGGAAAACAACATTATCTTCAACAATCCCGTCTTTAAGCTAAAATATAGCTTAAAACAAAAAATTCTATTTACATCCCTATAGTTCCTGGACACTGAAACTAACCCTCCTATACTGAGACAAACCCTATACTACGCAATACATATTCATTTAACACCTACAACCAACATTCATTGATCTGCATCAAGTACTAGGGAACTCATGGGATAAATATTTTAGGCTCATACCGTTTTTTATTGCAAAGGGGTGGATGAATTTGATTTAAGTTATAACGATGAAGATGGCACGTCAAAATTAATCTAAATTAGAATGGTTTATTAAACATTAAAAAAAGTGAAGATAGTATTTTTGGATAGTAATATGTTTAAGCGTTAAAACTTGCATTTGATATAATGAGTTTTTACAATTTTTCTTTTTATTAAAAATTATTTTAAAAATGTAAAAACAAATTATTTTGAAAAATGTCAATAAAGCAAATTAATTAATATTTAATATTTTATGAAAGTTTTTGATGATTACATATTTATTATTTTATGTTTTTTATTAAATAATATTATGTTTTTAATTAATAGAAATTATTTACAACCATGATTACATGATTATGAGAGTTCTCACAAAAAGAAAACCAAAGATCTCAAATATGTCCTTATCAAAATTATAATGTTATGGATGGTTCTATTCTTAAGAAACTGATTAAAAGAGACTTGGAAACTAGATAATAATAAAAAAAATATGCCTTGAGGACCCTAAACTTATACATGGAAACTAAACTTTCTAAGATTGAGGACCCTAGAGTCCTTTTCTTCTTCTCGTCGTCTTCAAACTCATCATCGTCGATGGTAATCAAGTTTTCACTAGTACCTGCCACATTGACAAGTTCATTATCATTATTTGGATTCCAATTTTACACATTAAAGATGATTCTTAAGGCCACTCTATAGAAAACCGTGAACTTGGCTTTGATTCTTATAATTCTATCCAAAGTTTCCACTTTCCTTTCATCCTTATCATTCTTTGATAAGGTGACCAACACTTTTAAGAGACAGTATAAATCCATAACCCTAAACAGTTTGGCATTACGAGATTCTTATTATATTTTGTAAGAATCACTTTTAAGAGACAGTATAAATCCATAACCCTAAACAGTTTGGCTCTCCATACTTGTCAATCTCCCTCTTCGTACTAGATTGTTCACTATTTGTTTTGTTTTCAGTTGAATATATTTTTCATAGATCAACTTAATTGTTCACTATTTGTTTTGTTTTCAGTTGAATATATTTTTCATAGATCAACTTAGCTTGCTCAGAAGATCTGTTAGACTTGTGTCCTGAGTTCTTTGTGAGGCTTTCTTTTGGATCACGAAAGCCATGAAATCCAGGAATACTTCAAGATTAGGAGTGTCAAGGAAAAGTGATCGCAATGTGATGAAGCTCCATGGAGAACTACTTTCTATCAATCCCCTGACACACTGCAAAACTCGAAAGGAGTTGCACCGTGAAACTTTGGTTGCACTAGAAAAGAAACCCCACCACCTTGACATCTCGACACTCTTTCCTAAAAATAACTTTTCCAAGGGATAACCAAAGGAAAGATTATGGGATTCCTCTCCCACTTAGAGGAATCCCACACAAAATTCTGACAAAAAAATAATCTCGAGAGTTACCCACACAAAAATAAAACTCCTCGAGGATACGTGAAATAAATTCACACAGAAAACTGATACCCCTATCCTCCTTCCTATGGTTATAACAATCATCTCTTGTCTAGGCACTGATCATCCACTCAATATAATCATCCTCTACATTTATGGTTCTACCTAGTTTTCAGTCCGCTCATGTCATGTGAAAAACATAAATTTGATTTTTATTACTTTACAACATCATCCTCTCATCGTCTTCATACGTCCATCAAATCCTTATCTGAATCCCTTCCATAATCATGCACGGAGGTGGACCACGGCATACCACTTTAGAGCACTAACACCTCCCATCACTTAAGGTTATGTCCTCTCAATATTGTGTGAGGTGGATACTAGGTTCACCATGTATGAGGCCAACGCCCCTTCTCAACACCCCATATGAGTGGAAATAAATAAAATAGTAAAGGAAGCGATGTTGATGCTTATTTTTATTACTCTTTTAAACTGAATAAAGTTACTAGATATAAATAAACTTTAACAAAATAAATTAAAGAATATTTAGTATTTTATACAAGTTTTTTTTATGATCTATTTTATAGTTTATATTAAGTGATATTATTATTTTTATTACTATTTCAAACTTAATCAATTTATTTGATATAAATAAATTCCAAGAAAATAAATTAATAGATATTTAGTATTTTGTGAAAGTTTTTAAGTTTTTAATGATGATATATTTAGTATTTTATGTTTTTTATTAATCTTTCAAACTTAATCAAATTACTTCATAGAAATAAATAAAATGTTAGAGGAGATGATGATGATGCGTAGTTTTGTTATTGCTATCGCACAATTTGTACTTGTCCAAAGCCAAAGGCAAGTGAATACTAAATTGGCGTAACAAGGAGGATGTTCTATCAATGTCATCTTAATAAGACAACTCCTTCTATTTAGGAGTAATACCCGACGGGAGACGTCCCCAATGACCTGTGGGTTCAATAAGGCTAAGGAAAAAAGGTAGTAAGAAAGTCTCACCCCTCTCACAGGTCACTCTAATCAAAATTTCCATGGTTTCAATGAGATGAAGCAAAATAATGTTTTACTGTACCTGCCTAGAACAAGACAACAAGAAAATATGCTATTTGCAAGTACCATATCATGCCAGTGCTTCATAAAACCATGAATCTTTGAAATACTTATATTGCTTCATAGAACTGAAGCAATAAAAGTATTTATAACAAAAATATATATTTAGCAACAACTACACAATTATGCCTCAGTAATGCTTCAAAAATGACAAGAAATGATAGCATAAAATTGATAAAATCATAGTAGTTGTGAGAAGCAATGATGGAAATGTATCATCATCTTTTAATATTACTTTTAAGATGAATTTGTTGTTGTTATAGATGGATGTAGCAATATTTTGCAACAACAACAAATTAGTTAGTAACTTAGTATAATCTAAAGTTAGAAATAGTTAGTAAAAGTCTTAAGGTAGATGGTTTAAGAATTTGTTTGGTCAATCAATCACTTTGAAGGTGTGAACTACTTCCTTTTAGGGTAATGGAGTCAAAGTTTTCCATGGAAATTCTTAGAGGAAAACAACAAATGATAATAGATGAAATAAAGGAGGTTTAAGGTGATTGAGGTGTTTGTAACCTAAGACCTCAATACCTAAAACCCTAGAAGGAAAAAATGCTAGAAAGTAGGTAACCCTAGGCCCTAGATATCTTCTTCTTCTTTAGATCAAACTTGAAATAATATGTATGAAGCTAATGAATAAAATGCTACTAGAATGATACAAAGGTAGGGCTCTAGTTTATTCTTGAAAGTAGATGTTTCTTAGCAAAATCAAGTCGGTGAAAAATTATAAAGAAAAATACAATAACATGTGCTTCTCTCCAAGGGTTTCAAACTAGCAATTTCATAATCTTATAAATGAACAAGTAAACATACCATCACCATTCAAAATAAATGAAAATTTTCATATTTTACTTACTTCATCAAGAATAATCTATCCACAAAACCCTAGTTGAAGAATTTCCGCCATAAAATGCCAAAATACACCAAAGATAGTCTCTCCAAGAAGTTGTGCACTAGTTAATTTCAACCGATAACCCTTAAAGAGGGATGAATTTCAGACCTCGGACTTGTGTGTGTGAAATATGATGAAAAAATGGGAGTTTTAACTCTCTATTTATATAAGATCAATGACCTTTAATTACATTTTAGGTCAAAAAAGGCCAACATGGCCACTTTACATCAAAAATCCAGTTTTACAAAAAATTAACAATTCAAAACCCTAATTTGTCTTTAGGGATGACTTCATGCCCCTCCTATTGTGACATTAGACCCCATCATGTAACGTTAGGCCTCAAAAGTGAGACGTTAGGCCCGAAAAGGCCTCAAAAGATTCCACATGTTCCAACCAAGCCGTCCTCATGCCAAAACCCTAACTGGATGAAGTCAAGGCTCAATATAATGACATTAGGGGCCTTCAAGAGCCAACATCATGGTGGGAGGGAAAGACCCCTCTAGATGGAGGGATGCCAAAGTGTCTCTCGTGAAATTTCCTTCTTTTTCTCCGGTGCAAGCCTTTGGTGTCCCTCTGCCCCTGGCTGGGGTCACAATATCCATCTGGTGGGATTTTAGCCCCATGGAGGTTAGAACTAATCAAATCCCCTTATGTACTTATCCATCAGACATGGTCCTGAAACAACAATAGGTATTCCCTAAATGGGCTCCTAAGTCACATGGATCATAGCAATGACAATCACATCCAATAATGAAGTTACCCAAACATGTACATCAAAACCCCATTTACCCAAACAAATCCTGAAATACATTATGTATTTTAACAAGCCAGGTTTGTAGAGGGTCTCATGACGTCCTATTGGGATAATCTTCCTTTGGTTTAAGGTGTTTCCTAGATGAAGACCAATCTAGTTCATGTAGATGTATGAGATGGTGTAGGGAATGGTTGGGCAAGGGGTCCGATGATAAGAGGTAAATGTAGGTCTTACTTGTGGGTGGTTGTGTAGAGGGTGAGTTACACCTTGTCATGGATGCCATTGTTTCCTAGCCCATTCAATTCCTTTTACTCCTTGTCGTATTTTTTTTTATTTTTTAGAGAATAGTTGTAGGGCATTGTCCTAGGATGGTGACCAGTGGTGACAACGTTATCCACAGGAATTTCATCGAAATGATAAGGTGAGATCGTGATGAGACCCCCTTTCTCTTGGTTATGCCACCAAGAGCCACTACCCTAGTTTGGTGACCATATCGATGGCAGTGTCATACCGCTACATGAACATGGAACTAATAGGTCGACTCATGATGAGACCTCCTATCCACCAACTAGGTCTTGAGTTTTATTTTATTTTATGGGTCCCCTTTTCTTGTTGAGAATCCTTTTGTTTCTTTCTCAGGAATCTTTGGGCGAAACATCTCAAGGTTTCATCTTGGATTTTAACTTTTTCCAAATACTTTTACCCTCTAGGCCTTTATCCCCTTCTTCCCACAGGGTAAGGTACAACCCTTACTATCATATTAGAAAACGTCATGAAACAAAACATAATTCAATGCACATATTCAAATCCTTTGTGAATCAGAGTGACACATACCATGATAACTAGACTCATTACCTCATGGAGAAAGACCCACTACTACTTCAGAACTAGGTCGATGGGTTGGATGGTGTTGTTGTGGATAGATAGAAGGCATTGAAGAAAATATGTGCCCTCCACGACCAATNTATAATGTTATGGATGGTTCTATTATTAAGAAACTTATCAAAAGAGACTTGGAAACTAGATAATAAAAAAAAAATATGCACCACTAATACATGGAAACTAAACTTTCTAAGATTGGGGTGGCCTTGAGGACCTTAGAGTCCTTTTCTTCTTCTCGTCGTCTTCAAACTCATCATCGTCGATGGTAATCAAGTTTTCACTAGTTTAACAAAGCTTGAGGTACCTGCCACATTGACAAGTTCATTATCATTATTTGGATCCCAATTTTACATATTAAAGATGATTCTTAAGGCCACTCTATAGAAAACCATGAACTTGGCTTTGATTCTTATAATTCTATCCAAAGTTTCCACTTGCCTTTCATCCTTATCATCCTTTGATAAGGTGACCAACATTTTTAAGAGACAATATAAATCCATAACCCTAAAGAGTTTGGCATTACGAGACTCAATGAATACAATGTCTTCAACCCAATCCTAAGATTCTTATTATATTTTGTGCTTGAGGCTCTCCTTACTTGTCAATCTCCCTCTTCGTACTAGATTGTTCACTATTTGTTTTGTTTTCAGTTGAATATATTTTTCATAGATCAGCTTAGCTTGCTCAAAAGATCTGTTAAACTGTGTGTCCTGAGTTCTTTGTGAGGCCTTCTTTTGGGTCACGAAAGCCATGAAATCCAGGAATACTTCAAGATTAGGAGTGTCAAGGAAAAGCGATTGCAATGTGATGAAGCTCCATGGAGAACTACTTTCTATCAATCCCCTTGACACACTACAAAACTCGAAAGGAGTTGCACCGTGAAACTTTGGTTGCACTAGAAAAGAAACCCCACCACCTTGACATCTCAACACTCTTTCCTAAAAAAAAATTTCCAAGGGATAACCAAAGGAAAGATTATGGGATTCCTCTCCCACTTAGAGAGGCTTGAAAATTCTGACACAAAAAAAAAATCTCGAGAGTTACCCACACAGAAAATTCACACGCCTATCCTCGAGGATACGTGAAATAAATTCACACAGAAAATTGATACGCCTATCCTCCTTCCTATGGTTATAACAATCATTTCTTGTCTAAGCACTGATCATCCACTCAATATAATCATCCTCTACATTTATGGTTCTACCTAGTTTTCAGTCCACTCATGTCATGTGAAAAACATAAATTTGATTTTTATTACTTTACAACATCATCCTCTCATCGTCTTCATACGTCCATCAAATCCTTATCTGAATCCCTTCCATAATCATGCACGGAGGTGGACCATGGCATACCACTTTCCACCATCTCTCCATTTAGAACACTAACCCCTCCCATCACTTAAGGTTATGTCCTCTCAATATTGTGTGAGGTGGATACTAGGCTCACCATGTATGAGGCCAACGCCCCTTCTCAACACCCCATATGAGTGGAAATAAATAAAATAGTAAAGGAAGTGATGTTGATGCTTATTTTTATTACTCTGTTAAACTTAATGAAGTTACTAGATATAAATAAACTCTAACGAAATAAATTAAAGAATATTTAGTATTTTATACAAGTTTTTTTTATGATCTATTTTATAGTTTATATTAAGTGATATTATTATTTTTATTACTATTTCAAATTTAATCAATTTCTTTGATATAAATAAATTACAAGAAAATAAATTAATAGATATTTAGTATTGTGTGCAAGTCTTTAAGTTTTTAATGATGATATATTTAGTATTTTATGTTTTTTATTAATCTTTCAAATTTAATCAAATTACTCCATAGAAATAAATAAAATGTTAG
Organism: Picea glauca; assembly: GCA_000966675.3. NCBI lineage: Eukaryota > Viridiplantae > Streptophyta > Pinopsida > Pinales > Pinaceae > Picea > Picea glauca. The sequence continues at coordinate 10,433 of JZKD02S0107856.1, read as the reverse complement.
AGGAGATGATGACGATGCTTAGTTTTGTTATTGTTATCGCACAATTTGTACTTGTCCTAAGCCAAAGGCAAGTTAATACTAAATTGGAGTAACAAGGAGGATGTTCTATCAATGTCTTCTTAATAAGACAACTCTTTCTATTTAGGAGTAATACCCGATGGGAGATGTCCCCAATGACCTGTGGGTTCAATAAGGCTAAGGAAAATAGGTAGTAAGAAAGTCTCACCCCTCTCACAGGTCACTCTAATCAAAATTTCCATGGTTTCAATGAGATGAAGCAAAATAATATTTTACTGTACCTACCTAGAACAAGACAACAACAAAATATGCTATTTGCAAGTACCACATGATGTCAGTGCTTCATAAAACCATGAATCTTTGAAATACTTATATTGCTTCATAGAACTGAAGCAATAAAAGTATTTATAACAAAAATATATATTTAGCAACAACTACACAATTATGCCTCAATAATGCTTAAAAAATGACAAGAAATGATAGCATAAAATTGATAAAATCATAGTAGTTGTGAGAAGCAATGATGGAAATGCATCATCATCTTTAAATATTGCTTTTAAGATGAATTTGTTGTTGTTATAGATGGATGTAGCAATATTTTTCAACAACAACAAATTAGTTAGTAACTTAGTATAATCTAAAGTTAGAAATAGTTAGTAAAAGTATTAAGGTAGATGGTTTAAGAATTTGTTTGGTCAATCAATCACTTTGAAGGTGTGAACTACTTCCTTTTAGGGTAATGGAGTCAAAGTTTGCCATGGAAATTCTTAGAGGAAAACAACAAATGATAATAGATGAAATAAAGGAGGTTTAAGGTGATTGAGGTGCTTGTAAACTAAGGCCTCAATACCTAAAACCCCAGAAGGAAAAAATGCTAGAAAGTAGGTAACCCTAGGCCCTAGATATTTCCTTCTTCTTTAGATCAAACTTGAAATAAAATGTATGAAGCTAATGAATAAAATACTACTAGAATGATACAAAGGTAGGGCTCTAGTTTATTCTTCAAGGTAGATGTTTCTTATAAAAATCAAGTCGGTGAAAAATTATAAAGAAAAGTACAATAACATGTGTTTCTCTCCAAGGGTTTCAAACTATCAATTTCATAATCTTATAAATGAACAAGTAAACATACCATCACCATTCCAAATAAATGAGAATTTTCATATTTTACTTCATCAAGAATAATCTATCCACAAAACCCTAGTTGAAGAATTTCCACCATAAAATGCCAAAATACACCAAAGATAGTCTCTCCAAGAAGTTGCGCACTAGTTAATTTCAACCGATAACCCTTAAAGAGGGATGAATTTCAGACCTCGGACTTGTGTGTGTGAAATATGATGAAAAAATGACAGTTTTAACTCTCTATTTAGATAAGATCAATGACCTTTAGTTACATTTTAGGTCAAAAAAGGCCGACATGGCCACTTTACATCAAAAATTCAGTTTTACAAAAAATTAACAAATTAAAACCCTAATTTGTCTTTAGGTATGACTTCATGCCCCTCCTATTGTGACATTAGACCCCATCATGTAAAGTTAGGCCTCAAAAATGAGTCGCTAGGCCTGAAAAGGGCTCAAAAGATGCCACATGTTCCAACCAAGCCATCCTCATGCCAAAACCCTAACTGGATGATGTCAAGGCTCAATATAATGACATTAGGGGCCTTCAAGGGCCAAATTCATGGTGGGAGGGAAAGACCCCTCTAGATCGAGGCCTGCCAAAGTGTCTCCCATGAAATGTCCTTCTTTTTCTTTGGTGCAAGCCTTTGGTGTCCCTCTACCCCTGGTTGGGGTCACAGTATAGATCTGGTCGGATTTTATCCCCATGGAGGTTAGAACTAATCAAATCCCCTTATGTACTTATCCATCGGACATGGTCCTGCAATAACAATAGGTATTCCCTACATGGGCTCCTAAGTCACATGGATCATAGCAATGACAATCACATCCAATAATCAAGTTACCCAAACATGTGCATCAAAACCCCCTTTACCCAAACAAATCCTCAAATACATTATGTATTTTAACAAGCCAGGTTTGTAGAGGGTCTCACTACGTCCTATTGGGATAATCTTCCTTAGGTTTGAGGTGTTTCCTAGATGAAGACCAATCTAGTTCATGTAGATGTATGAGATGGTGTAGGGAATGGTTGGGCAAGGGGTGCAATGATAAGAGGGAAATGTAGGTCTTACTTGAGGGTGGTTTTGTAGAGGGTGAGTTACAACTTGTCATGGATGCCATTGTTTCCTAGCCCATTCAATTCCTTTTACTCTTTGTCGTATTTTTTTTATTTTCTAGAGAATAGTTGTAGGGAAATGTCTTAGGATGGTGACCAGTGTTGACAATGTTATCCACAGGTATTTCATCGAAATGATAAGGTGAGATCGTGATGAGACCCCCTTTCTCTTGGTTATAACACCAAGAGCCACTACCCTGGTTTGGTGACCATATCGATGGCAGTGTCATACCACTACATGGACATGGACCTAATAGGTCGGCTCATGATGAGACCTCCTATCCACCAACTAGGTCTTGAGTTTTATTTTATTATATGGGTACCCTTTTCTTGTTGAGAATCCTTTTATTTCTTTCTCAGGAATCCGTGGGTGAAGAATCTCAAGGTTTCATCTTGGATTTTAACTTTTTCCAAATACTTTTACCCTCTCGGCCTTTATCCCCTTCTTCCCATAGGGTAAGGTACAACCCTTACTATCAGATTAGCAAACGTCATGAAAAAAAAGATAATTCAATGCACATATTCAAATCCTTTGTGAATCAGAGTGACACATACCATGATAGACAGACTCATTACCTCATGGAGAATGACCCACTACTACTTAAGAACTAGGTAGATGGGTTGGATGGTGTTGTTGTGGATAGATAGAAGGCATTGAAGAAAATATGTGCCCTCCACAACCAATCTTAAGTCATATGGATCTCGTTACTCCATGTCTAGGAACTATGGTCCTCGAGACATAATCTCCTTAGTTATCCCTAGGATAGGGGATACTAATCAATTTAAAAAAAATAATGTATTTACTTGAGAGAAATAAAGTCCAATAAAATAAATTAATGAATATTTAATAATTTCTCCAAGTTTTTTTTATGATGATATATTTAGTATTACAATTTATGCAAGTTTTTTTTATGATGACATATTTGGTATTTTATGTTTTTTATTACCTTATATTATGTTTTTTTATTATCTTTTAAATTTAATGAATTTATTTGAGAGAAATAATGTAAAAAAATTAAATTAATGAATATTTAGTATTTTATGTAAGTTTTTTATGACGATATATTAAGTATTTTATATTTTTTTATTAAGTCATATTATGATTTTATTGATCTTTTAAACATAATGAACTTAGTTGAGAGAAATAAAGTAAAATACTTTAGGAGGTGGTGGTGGTAGTAGTGGTGAGGATGAGNTACAATAACATGTGCTTCTCTCCAAGGGTTTCAAACTAGCAATTTCATAATCTTATAAATGAACAAGTAAACATACCATCACCATTCAAAATAAATGAAAATTTTCATATTTTACTTACTTCATCAAGAATAATCTATCCACAAAACCCTAGTTGAAGAATTTCCGCCATAAAATGCCAAAATACACCAAAGATAGTCTCTCCAAGAAGTTGTGCACTAGTTAATTTCAACCGATAACCCTTAAAGAGGGATGAATTTCAGACCTCGGACTTGTGTGTGTGAAATATGATGAAAAAATGGGAGTTTTAACTCTCTATTTATATAAGATCAATGACCTTTAATTACATTTTAGGTCAAAAAAGGCCAACATGGCCACTTTACATCAAAAATCCAGTTTTACAAAAAATTAACAATTCAAAACCCTAATTTGTCTTTAGGGATGACTTCATGCCCCTCCTATTGTGACATTAGACCCCATCATGTAACGTTAGGCCTCAAAAGTGAGACGTTAGGCCCGAAAAGGCCTCAAAAGATTCCACATGTTCCAACCAAGCCGTCCTCATGCCAAAACCCTAACTGGATGAAGTCAAGGCTCAATATAATGACATTAGGGGCCTTCAAGAGCCAACATCATGGTGGGAGGGAAAGACCCCTCTAGATGGAGGGATGCCAAAGTGTCTCTCGTGAAATTTCCTTCTTTTTCTCCGGTGCAAGCCTTTGGTGTCCCTCTGCCCCTGGCTGGGGTCACAATATCCATCTGGTGGGATTTTAGCCCCATGGAGGTTAGAACTAATCAAATCCCCTTATGTACTTATCCATCAGACATGGTCCTGAAACAACAATAGGTATTCCCTAAATGGGCTCCTAAGTCACATGGATCATAGCAATGACAATCACATCCAATAATGAAGTTACCCAAACATGTACATCAAAACCCCATTTACCCAAACAAATCCTGAAATACATTATGTATTTTAACAAGCCAGGTTTGTAGAGGGTCTCATGACGTCCTATTGGGATAATCTTCCTTTGGTTTAAGGTGTTTCCTAGATGAAGACCAATCTAGTTCATGTAGATGTATGAGATGGTGTAGGGAATGGTTGGGCAAGGGGTCCGATGATAAGAGGTAAATGTAGGTCTTACTTGTGGGTGGTTGTGTAGAGGGTGAGTTACACCTTGTCATGGATGCCATTGTTTCCTAGCCCATTCAATTCCTTTTACTCCTTGTCGTATTTTTTTTTATTTTTTAGAGAATAGTTGTAGGGCATTGTCCTAGGATGGTGACCAGTGGTGACAACGTTATCCACAGGAATTTCATCGAAATGATAAGGTGAGATCGTGATGAGACCCCCTTTCTCTTGGTTATGCCACCAAGAGCCACTACCCTAGTTTGGTGACCATATCGATGGCAGTGTCATACCGCTACATGAACATGGAACTAATAGGTCGACTCATGATGAGACCTCCTATCCACCAACTAGGTCTTGAGTTTTATTTTATTTTATGGGTCCCCTTTTCTTGTTGAGAATCCTTTTGTTTCTTTCTCAGGAATCTTTGGGCGAAACATCTCAAGGTTTCATCTTGGATTTTAACTTTTTCCAAATACTTTTACCCTCTAGGCCTTTATCCCCTTCTTCCCACAGGGTAAGGTACAACCCTTACTATCATATTAGAAAACGTCATGAAACAAAACATAATTCAATGCACATATTCAAATCCTTTGTGAATCAGAGTGACACATACCATGATAACTAGACTCATTACCTCATGGAGAAAGACCCACTACTACTTCAGAACTAGGTCGATGGGTTGGATGGTGTTGTTGTGGATAGATAGAAGGCATTGAAGAAAATATGTGCCCTCCACGACCAATATTAAGTCATATGGATCTCCTTACTCCATGTCTAGGAACTGTGGTCCTCGAGACATAATCTCCTTAGTTAGCCCTAGGATAGGGGATACTAATCAATTTTAAAAAAATAATGTATTTACTTGAGAGAAATAAAGTCCAATAAAATAAATTAATGAATATTTAATAATTTCTCCAAGTTTTTTTTATGATGATATATTTAGTATTACAATTTATGCAAGTTTTTTTTATGATGACATATTTAGTATTTTATGTTTTTTATTAACTTATATTATGTTTTTTTATTGATCTTTTAAATTTAATGAATTTATTTGAGAGAAATAATGTAAAAAAATTAAATTAATGAATATTTAGTATTTTATGTAAGTTTTTTATGATGATATATTAAGTATTTTATATATTTTTTTTAAGTCATATTATGATTTTATTGATCTTTTAAACATAATGAACTTAGTTGAGAGAAATAAAGTAAAATACTTTAGGAGGTGGTGGTGGTAGTAGTGGTGAGGATGAGTACACCA
>JZKD02S0107812.1:0-24550 GCA_000966675.3 Picea glauca | reverse complement strand
CTTTCTCAATGGAGATTTAAGTGAAGAAGTCTATATGGAACAACCAGAGGGTTTCAAATTGTCTGATAACCCTGACTTAGTATGAAAGTTGAAGAAATCTTTATATGGTTTAAAATAAGCCCCTCGAGCCTGGTATCACAGACTGGATACGTATCTCAAGGACAAAGGGTTCAAGAGAGGAACAACTGACAACAATCTATATATTAAGACAGAGGATAATGATTTGCTCATCGTACTGGTCTATCTAGATGACATCATCGTTGGATGTAATAAGGATTCACTGGTACAATGGTTTTCTTCTGCCATGGAGTATGAATTTGAAATGTCTATGATAGGAGAACTGCCATTTTTCCTTGGTCTGCTAATTACTCATAGGCTCGAAGGGATCTTCATTTCTCAAGGAAAATGTTTAAGAGAAATGTTGAAAAGGTTTCAAATGGAAGTTTCGAAACCTGTGGGTACACCTATGGTAACTAGATGTAAATTAAGAAAGGATGATGATTCACCTGATGTTGATCAAAGCTCATATCGATCAATGATAGGAAGCTTGTTGTACATCACAACATCTCGCCTAGACATAATGCATGTTGTAGGAATGGTAGGAATATATCAGGCTGCACCTAAACAGATTCATTTGCAAGCTGTCAAAAGGATATTCAAGTACTTAAAAGAAACAATGAATTATGGTCTGGGGTGTCCCAGAAATCAAAGTCTTCAGTTGACTGCTTATTCAGATGCAGATTGGGCAAATTGTGTTGATGAGAGAAAAAGCACCAGTGGAGGAGCATTCTTCTTGGGTAACTCCTTAGTAGCCTGGCTTAGTAAAAAGCAAGGTTCCATTTATTTATCAACCATAGAGGCAGAGCACATTGCTACTGCTACCTGTTGCACACAGGTATTATGGATGATTCAGACACTTGCAGACTTATAGGTAAAATACACTGCACCTATCCCAATTCATTGTGATAACACTAGTGCCATTAGTGTGTCTAAAAATCCTGTCTTCCACTCCAATACAAAACATATTCCCATAAAATATCATTTTCTAAGAGAGAAGGTCACCAATCATATTGTTTAGGTCCATTACATTCCCACTACGGAACAAATTGCAGACATCTTTACTAAGCCCCTAGCCAAGACACCGTTTGAATATCTCAGACAAAAGCTGGGTGTCATTTCGTTTCACACCTAAAAGAGTCCATATTGTTAGGGGGAGATTTGTATTGTTTGAATATCTAATGCCTCCCAACATTACTGCAATAGCTCAAGGGGAGCATGTCTCTTCTTTGACATTGAGGTCAAAGGGGGAAAAAATAATTTGGGTGCCTTAGTTGCCATCAATACCAAAGGGGGAGATTTTTGGAAAATGTTTAAAAGGTAGCGTATGCTTTTCATTGATGGAAATTACAATAGTGAAGATGGAATGAGTATAGGAAGAATGTAATAGACGGGCATCATAAGTAGTTTGTGAAGACGCTGTAGAGCAAGCTCGATAAGATCAGAAGAGATAGTGCAGAGGATGGTTAGCATGCTTTATAGGTAGTATGTGCTTGTCATTGATGGCGGGATCAGAGTCTGAATCGATGGAAAAATAAGAAAAAAGTAAGCTCAGGAGGAATTAGCGCAGATTTGAATGCAATGTTTGTAGATAAGAAGAATGCGCAGAAGAGGAGGACAAATCTTAGGCGTCCGATCTGAGCATAAGATCCAACCATTGTTGGATCAGGGATAACTTGCACATTCATTAAAGTGAAAGAAGAGACGAAATGAGAAAGGCCAAATTATGTTGGTCTGACTCCATTTCGGGGTTTCGTAGATCGAGACTTGAAGGTATCGAGAACTCACACGGTGAAGTGGCGAAATCGCGAAAAGATTAGGACCGTCGGATCACCAAGAACGTGGACCGTTGATCTGAGCTCCATCTCAGAGCTTCACCTATCACAACTTGGAGTGACGAGAACCTCCATCTAAGGAACAATGAGATGTGAGATCGCGAAAAGATCAGGACCGTTGGATCACCAAGAACGTGGACCGTTGATCTGAGCTCCATATCAAATCTTCGCCTATCGCGACTTGGAGTGACGAGAACCTCCATATAAGGAACAACGAGATGCAAGATCATGAAAAGATCAGGACCATCGGATCACCAAGAACATGGATCATTGATCTAAGCTCCATCTCGGAGCTTCGCCTATCGCAACTTGGAGTGACGAGAACCTCCAACTAAGGAACAACAAGATGAAAGATCTCGAAAAGATCTGGATCGTTGATTCATCGAGATCATGGACCATCGATCAGGGCTGATGAAGATCATGAGTTCGTAGCGCCTTTTAGCGCAACCTGTGGTCACTGCGTGTGGTCACGTGGAGGAAGGACCTAGTGCAGATGAGCTCCACCTCAGAATTTTGGGGATCATGTCTGGGAATGTCGAGACACATGGTCACACGAATGTCGAACTGCCGAAATCCAAAATGCCGAAATGAATACAAGATCCCTTGTAATCAATCCAAGGGTGTAGGTGAATTTGAACAAGATCGGAGGGCTACTGTAGCATGACACAGTATAACTTCCAGAAACCACTGATGGTCTCAGTCAGAGGACTCGAAAACACTTTGGGATGATTGACAGAGAAGGTGAAGAGCCTATGGGAATCTTCAAGAGGGATGAAGATGTTCATGGAGGTGATTGACAACTGGATGAGGATTGAGGCCTGTAACTGAAACAGAGAAGGTGAGCTCGACTGTCACAGAGAAGACGAAGAGTCTCGAACTACCAGAGAGGCTAAGGAATCTATGCATAATAGCTAGTGATGATAGACGCAGGGGTTGAACTACCATAGAAGATGAAGAGTCGTGATGATGATCATGCAGAGCACTCGAGAGGTGGAGGAATTTGGTGCGGAGTGATCATGCAGAGGCATTGCGAATATTGCATGCACAAAGACAACAGAGACCATAAGAATGCCGAAAAAAATAAGAGAAACGGGTTGTGGTCATGGGAAAAATTCAAGTGTGAGCAAGGAGGCAGAGCGCAGAAGCAGAGATGCACGCTAGAGGAAGGTTGCATCAAAGGGATATGGTGTAGAGAGTATAAAATGAAGAATAACAAAAAGTGCAAGGGGCGTGCAGAAGGCACTGAATCAGACAGGACAGAGCAGCGTAATAGAACAACAACAGGGCTGGTAAGCCATTGAATAATTTTATATCGCTATAGTAAGTTTCAATAACAAGGAATTTATTATTCAGGGTGGTTGGGAGGAGCTAGGGAGGACTGGTGTCCTCAAAGGTTCAAGTGGGTGCTTGAACACAGTGAGTTGGTTCTTCCTTCTAGTTGGTGCTAGAGAACTAGGGAGTTGGTGCTTCCTTCTAGTTGGTGCTAGAGAAACTAGGGAGTTGGTGCTTCCTTCTAGTGGGTGATAGAGAAAACAGAGAGTTGGTGCTCTCAGCAAGTTGCAGCTNAATATCTGTCTCTGTGTTTCTCATATATGTGAATGATGCTGAAAGTGCCATTGTTTATTTCCCTGCATTACTGTGATCATCATTCAGTGTCTCTACAAAGAGTTTAAAAGAACCATAATTGTTTAAGCACGGTAACAACTGATTCAACCCCCCTCTCAGTTGTCCAACAGTATATGGAGCTTGGATGGTATCACTACCCTATTGAAACAAACATACTTGGAACATTGGTGGGATAGACAAAATGATCTACTTTCCAGGAAAGAGACCCCTATGATGAAGCAAAGAGTCTAAATATTTAACGATAAACATTTATATGATGAAATATATGAAATTTTTTAGGTGGAATTGATGGTGATGATAATGAATGGTTGTAGATATTAATACAACAACCACAACTATCTTGGAAGTGGAGGGAAACACAATGGGATACCCAAAATTAGATTTTCATACATTACCATGATCATGAGGTTGAAGAGAGATTAGTTTTAGGGAAAAAAAATTGTGTTAAAGGCATACATCATTGAGTTTGTTATCAAGTTGAACCAGTTTCATTCATGGCCTGAGTAATGGTTCATTAAGATATCTTGAGGGAGGATAGTGAAATAAATCCTACCTTGGCTGAAAATTTTATAATTGTGGAGAAAGTGTTTATCCCTCTCATCCCACCAACAACGGTAGCATAAATTCTTGCACCCAAGGGTGGTTTGACATTGTGTTGGTAAACATGAGTACCTAATGGTTGGAGAATACCATGAAGGAACCAAAGAGTAAAAAAATATTGGACTGGTATTTGAAGAACAAATCCATAATTGATTAATGGTGGTTGGATCAGAAGAAGGAAACTTGTGAGAGGACTGATGTTCTAAGGAGATATATTAGTGATGAGGGGAGTAGTGAATTGAATTTAAGGGAGTTGGAGAAGTTGTGAAAGTATGGAGAAGAGGTCAACCATTGGTTGAAAGAGTCAAGATAAATGACAGAAGGAAGATACTAAGAAAGGTGAGACCTCCAAAGGGTGTGATGAGCATATAGGGATGATAGGATTTTAATGAGTATATGCATGTATCCAAATAGAGGGTTTAAAGATGATACAATCAAAGGTTTCTTCTAATGAAAATTTCAATCTACGGTAGAACATGGGAACACAATCATTGAGTCACATGACGAATTCAAAGAATTATTCTAACTATTTATTATAGGATGTTCTAGTAGACATGGTACCACTAGACACTAGCGAAGTTAGCATGGAATAGTGGCAACCCCTTATGCATTTGAAATCAAGTGAGAAATTCCTAATCATTCCTGAAATTGTAATTTTGAAATGAAACCCATGGTATTTTGGGGAATAATAGTAATAGTCAACAAACCATGGGAGGAACCCAGTTCTCAAAAGTAGTATAATTTTAAATCACATTTTATTTGTTAGTGAATGTCAGGACCTAGTTTGTTAATCAAGGCCCCATGATTTATTTTTATAGATAACCTAGGTAATTGTATGGTTGGATTTGATATCAAATGTGGCTTTGTGCATCCTTGAGTTCTTAAATAAGCATGATGGTAGAATAAAACATCATTGGTTCCTTTATGATTTAATTTGTATCACTAAGTGTACTGTCATTGTAGAGAAAAACTTAGTTGAATTTTAGACCACATTGTCGGGAAAATATATGTAGTTTTATATAAAGTTTGCTTAGATTACCCCATAGGGTATGGATAAGACCTTGAATAAAGTGAAAAAAACATTTATTGTTGAGTTTCAAAATCCCAACTCAAAGAAACATATTTTTGCTAAGGTAAAAGACATAATGTAGATAGTGGGGGAGAGTGCATGGGAGTAAAACAAGTGCTTCTAATACCTAATGAATTACCTCTTATTTCCAGTCATTAATATGCAACACAAAAAGTTGTTTATTGGTGGGATCTTACCATTGAAAATGATTCCACCCATATAACACAAGTGGAACATAGAGATGCATTAGAATAGGCCATGAATATCGAGGCTATGAGTGGGTACCTCAGGAATACCTCATGATTGAGGTAATAATAATTTATACCAACACTCCCAATATGGCCTAGTTCTAGAATCAGACATCCACCCTAAATAATCATATCTAGGAGTTAATTACCAAGGCTAAGGAAGGGGGATAATAAGTATGGTGCACGGTATGGAAAACAAAGGGCCATTTTTCCAATGACAACCCATAAATGAGAAGGGATAGCATGCCCAATCCAACCCCAACTCCCTTTCTAGGTTGGATATCCAATGAAAACTATGAGATCTACAAAACCTATGAGCATACTTCACAAATATGTCCAACATTACAAAAACTTACCCCTCAACCCCCATCACACTATTCTATGAAGTTTTTAGATCAAACACTCACACCTTAGCGAAATTTGGAGCCTTATAAGACTTGGAAGAAATATTTGAAAGATCCTCTTTCAATATAGAGGAATGTATAAATACTTTGGTGCGAGGAGGGCATGATATACATGGAGGAGGATACCATGGTAGGAGAAGAGGATGCCAAAGTATTCTTGTATGATTCTACAACTACAAAGAAGTAGGACACATCTCTTGAGATTGTCCTAATCCAAGGAGACCTTAGTGTGGCCACTACAAGACTAATACCCAAGAAAAGAAGACTACCCAAACCTGATACAAAAATGGGATGTTCAAGTGAAATAACACAATATTAATATAGGATACTTGGATCCATGAACTGTTGAATAAGAGGGGACCTAAAGAATCATTGTTTTTACATGAAGGGGAGCTCACATATGTGGTGACATTGTGAATAGTGAACACTTAAAAATTAGGAAGGATGCATCGGTAATCCCTTGGTTTGATGAAAGTGATCAAAATAACTAATATAGGGAGGCACTAGGTATAATCAATGAAGTAGATACACAACCACAAAATCTGGTGTAAGTTCTATCCAAGAGGCTGAAATACCTATTAATGATTCTATAAGTGGGGAAAAAATTCAAAATACACAACCTACTTAGATGAAAGGTGAAAAATGCTTGTAGGAAACACATAACCTATTATGGGCCCTAATCACAATTCTATGATATGGACACTTAGCTAAAATGTTGTGGAAAACCTTCAAACAACTAATTGAAGGTAGAAAGGAAGAAATCATTAGTGCTCCTCTACTTGAAAGAAATGCACATTAGATTGAGAATAAAAAGATGTTGTAGATTAGTCAATAGTTTAGAATGGATTCTGAAATTGATGGTTATGATGTTTTGGATGTCATGTCATACTTGGGGTCTGATTTAAACTTCCTCTTGAAAAAATCATGGGTGTTTATGGGGAGCCCATTTTTGGTGTACTCTCCCACTCAAATGAATCAATCCAATTAGTACAAGATCAATCGTATTGGTTGGTTATAAAATGTCGAAGTCAATATTGTTAATCTCAAAATAGTTTTGGACTTTGAAGTAATTGAGATCTGAGATGAGAGAGATCACTATCCTGCACTTTTGTGGATTGAGTGGGACAATGATAATTATGTTGTAATTAACATGAAGACAAGAGACATGTGTTGGGTATGTGTTATATTATTTGCATGACTAGATCTAGTGTATTCATTGTGGGGTCACATGGGGGTGGGGATAGTGCCCCCAATTTTGTTTTTTTGGCATTTTTTACTTATGTTTCTAGGCAATTTTTTGGCACATGGTTTTTTTCGATGGTTTTCTAATTCTGGTCAAGGAATTAGGATTTTTCACTAATTTGGGTCAATAGATTAGGGTTTTTGGATGTCATGGGATCCTATTTGTTGTATTGAATTGTAATAAATGAAGATGTGATGAATACAATATTGGAGGTGTGGATCTAAACAAGTTGTTGGTTTTCCTGATTTGGGTTTCCAGGGTAAAATTATATGTGTAATGTGTCTGTGTGCCATTGTATCTTTTCTATTTTATTAAGAATTTGTTTTCAGTGATTAATTGTACAAGGTCAAAATCTACATTTGGTGTCAAATAAATGATTGGCTTCAGGGGGACACCTTTTTGGTCATGGGTTTGGCTTGGGTTTTTGATAATCCTTGTTACAATGGTATATATGTGGTATCGATTTTTGCAGTGAAAAGAAATGGCGAGTAGTTAAAAAATAGATATTGGGAAATTTAATGGGAAATTTTTTTAGCTATGGAATCTCAAGATGGAATATATGTTGGTAGAAAAATATCAGTGGATTGTTGTGGATCTAGGTACTACACCTACAAGAATGTCAACAGAAGACTGGAAAAAGTTGGATCAGAAAGTGAAGACAAAAATCTGATTCTGTCTCTCAGATTCAATATTATTGAATGTGTTAGGGGAAGCTAGAACCAAGGCATTATGGGATAAGTTGGGGAATTTGTATCAATCTAATTCCTTCATAAACAAATTGTTCCTACGAAATAAGTTGTATAACCTAAGGATGAAAGATGGAGACTAGGTGATAGAGCAGTTGAACGCCTTCAATATAGTGGTAAGTCAACTATTATATATTGATATTAAGATTTATGATGAAGATAAGTGTATCGGTTTATTGATCTCTTTAACAGACTCATGGGATAGTATGGTTGTGGCTATAGGTAGTAATACAACTACTTTAAGTTTCGATGATGTTCTCTCATCCTTGTTGTCGAAGGAGATGAGGCTGAAGAACATGGAAGGACATAATCTAGATGCATTATTTTCAAGAGGATTCTCCCAAGAAAGAAATAGGTCTAACTCCTCAAGTGGGAGATCTAAATCTAAGGGTAGATCTAAATCTCCTTAAAAGTTTGTAAATGTATGTTGGAGATGTGAAAAATAAGGGAACTACAAGAAACAATGTAGATGCAAAAGTGTTGATAGAGGGAAGGGATCTGAAGATGCTCCTTCTGTAGAAGTAAAAAACTCCTCAGAAGAAGGAGGGGATGTGTACCTGGATTTTTCAAGAACACATGTAGATCATGAGGAATGGATAGTTGACTCAGGTACATTATTTCATATGAATCCTCACAAGGATTGGTTCTGTGAATACAAAATATATGATGGGGGTATTGACTTGAAAACCAAAATCATAGGATGAGAAAACTTCAAGTTGAATCTCATGGATGGAAGGATTAGAACATTCCCTGGTGTTATACACATCCCAAGATTGGCAAAAAGGTTAATTTATGTAAGAAAAATGGATGATGCAGGGGTAAACATAGTGTTTGAGAAAGAAACTTGTAGGATGGTTCGAGGATCAATGGTGTTGATGAAGGGATTTCAGATTAGAACTATGTGTAAGCTACATGGAAGCAATATTAGTGATGGGTGCAATAATTTTATTGTTCCTAAGATTAGAGATGAAGGAGAAAAATATCCTATAGTCTCTGGAGAAAACAATATGGTGTGGCATCAAAGACTCGAGAATATCAGAGAGAAGGGCCTTAAAATACTACATGGTAAAGGCATGGTTGAAGGTATTTCTAATTGCTCTATGGATTTTGATTTTTGTAAACATCTTGTATTTCGTAAGAAAAATTATGTAAGATTCCCATCTGGTGCATCAAGGTTAGATGAAATTCCATAGTTGGTGCACGGTGATTTTTTTGGACATGTGTTGATTCCATCACTGGGAAAATATGTAAAATATGTCTCATTTATAGATGAATTCTCTAGGAATACATGGATATATTTCTTCAGGAAGAAATCTAAAGTCTAAAAAGAGAAAAGAATTAAGGTGTCGAGGACAAATAATGGTGAAGAGTTATGTGGAAATGAATTCGAATAATTTTTTAAGAAGTGTAGTATAGAAAGTAAGAATACTACTCCATATACACCTTATAAAAATGGAGTTGCAAAAAGGATGAATAGGACACTAATGGAAAAATCAAGGTGCATGCTTAGTGGTGTCAGGTTATGACAAGAGTTTTTGGCAGAGGAAGTGGGTACTGTATGTTACCTGGTTAATCGATTTCCCTCATCAACGTTGGATAACAAGAATCTACATGAGGTATGGAATAGTAAGAAACCCTCTCTGACACATATCAGGTTATTTGGATGTGATGCCTATTTTCATGTTCCAAAGGAAAATAGGAGTAAGCTAGATAAAAAGGATGAAAAGTGTATTTTTATTGCGTATAAATATGGTATGAAAGGTTATAAGCTTTGGAACCCATAAACTAAGAAGGTAGTGTATAGTTGAGATGTGGTATTTATAGAAATCAAAGATGTTGTCAAATAGGAAGTCCTACCAAGGAAGGAAAAACCAGAGAAAATAGAGTTTCACAAAGACGATGGAAATTTATAAATGAGAGAGAATGGATATGTTGAGGAGGATCCTAAAATTGTTGAGATGAGGTGTGGCATAGAATGGACCCAAAAGAGAAAAGGAGAAAAAGAGTCAAGTGATATAAAAGAAGAGTTGAGATAAGACAAAGAGAGAAAGAGAGATGTAGAAAAGAAATAGCCATGGGCACATGCCGACGGTTTGGGACCAATATGAACAAAAAATAAATTGCACAAGGTGGTAGTGAAGGAGAGTATGTTGTGCCAGAGTGGAGAAAAAATGAGGATAGGCCCGCAAAGAGGCATTCCATAGAGGAGATGGTGTTCAGTAGGGATACTAGTAGTGATACTAGTACATATCTAGGTGATGAAGTCTGCACCCCCTGGTTGTTACAAAGTGCCACAACCTTAGAATAATATGAAGCGCATAGCAGTGTTGTGCTGATAAGAAGAGAGGATGGTGAACGTATCAACAATGGGTTGTTTTGAGAGGGGGATTGTGTGTGAAGTCTCAATGGGAATACCAAACTGAGAGATAAATTACGGATTTGTAGTGTTCAAGTCATCCTAGGAGATAAAGCACACATTTATGGTGCACAATTAGGATAGGATGGTAGGGTGCAGAGTGATGGTGCACCAAAGGAAGAGGAAGATGGAAGAGTGATGGTGAGCCAAAAGAAGAGGAATATGGAGGCTTCCCTAGTGGTGGGGAAAACAAATTGATAATAGTAGATGGTATTTTGAAGTTGCAAGTAGATAAATCTCTAGGTTAGTTTGAAATAAGTTTCAAAAGAAGATGGAATTATCCCCCCTTGCACATTTTTAATCAAGAAGAAAACATAACAGATAGTGAATATATTGGAGTAGAAGAAAAAGAAAAAGAAGAGAGAAGTGAAGAGACGAGTGAAGAAGAAGATAAAGTCATCAATATTTTACCCCAAGCAATAGTGGTGTGGAAAAATCAAGACCATGGTAGTCAGAGAAGAGAAACTAGCTCAAGTTTGAATATGGAAAATCAAGATAGTACACTGAGACTACCTATGTTCCATAGAATGGGTAAGGATGATGCAGATTAACACTGGGTTACTTGTGAAGCAATTTGGTCTGTAAAGAAAATTATAGATGAAGTGGCTAAAATCGTGCAACTAGAGACCACGTTCAGGGATAGAGCTTTGACGTGGTACATGAATTATAAGGATACTTCGCTTATAGGACAAGAAAGGTAAATATCCGAGATTAAGAAAGATATACTTAGGGAGTTTCAGAATCCTAAGTCGGAATCCCAATGCATTTCAAAAATCAAGGAGATCAAACATAAGGAAGGAGAAACCGTCTAAGACTATGACCAACAGTTTAAAATCTTTTTAGATAGGTTGACATTCCAAATAAAGGATGCGCAACACAAAGAATGGTTCATTATGAGGTTATTCCCCCATATCTAAGTCCCTCTCACCCAGTAAAAGGTGACAATTTAGGTAGAGGAAGTTGAAAGCATGATGTGCTTGGAAGTTACACTTGGAGGCATAGAGACATTGGCCAGGTTAGCACATCGTGATTGGCCAACCTAACGATGTAGATGAAAGACATGGTGAAGAATAAAGTTGTATGTGAGAACGTATGGTGTACTACATGTTACTCTAAGGGGCATCATCGAGATGAGTTCCCTATCCTTCCAAACTATGTGGAGACAGGCGTGCCAAGTCCATTTCCATCTGGATAGTTAGAATGGTGCAAGATATGTAGAAAATGGAGCCATGTGCCACCCCAATGTCCCACCTTTCAGAAATACCAGATGACAACTCACACTCAACTCTGCGAGTGCTATGAATCTGTCGGCCACGATGTCAATAGATTCTGCTCATTCCAATTAATGCTAGATAACACCCGTGATGTATTTTTGGTATAGGAGGAGAATAAAGGTGGTGAGAGCAATGGCATGGAAGGAGGAAAATACTAGGGAGGTCCCCGAGGTGGATATGGGCATGGTCGCGGACACAGATATGGTGGATGGGGAGGAAGACTCCCCACATTTTTAAATTGCAATGATATTGGTCACATCTCATGATTTTGTACTGAACTGCATGTGCTCTATGCATATCGCTACAACCCTAAGCATGTTAATGAATATTTTCTTGACTTAGTGAAGAAGTGGGAGGACAAGAATACCAATTGTAACATGGTGCATGTNAATATCTGTCTCTGTGTTTCTCATATATGTGAATGATGCTGAAAGTGCCATTGTTTATTTCCCTGCATTACTGTGATCATCATTCAGTGTCTCTACAAAGAGTTTAAAAGAACCATAATTGTTTAAGCACGGTAACAACTGATTCAACCCCCCTCTCAGTTGTCCAACAGTATATGGAGCTTGGATGGTATCACTACCCTATTGAAACAAACATACTTGGAACATTGGTGGGATAGACAAAATGATCTACTTTCCAGGAAAGAGACCCCTATGATGAAGCAAAGAGTCTAAATATTTAACGATAAACATTTATATGATGAAATATATGAAATTTTTTAGGTGGAATTGATGGTGATGATAATGAATGGTTGTAGATATTAATACAACAACCACAACTATCTTGGAAGTGGAGGGAAACACAATGGGATACCCAAAATTAGATTTTCATACATTACCATGATCATGAGGTTGAAGAGAGATTAGTTTTAGGGAAAAAAAATTGTGTTAAAGGCATACATCATTGAGTTTGTTATCAAGTTGAACCAGTTTCATTCATGGCCTGAGTAATGGTTCATTAAGATATCTTGAGGGAGGATAGTGAAATAAATCCTACCTTGGCTGAAAATTTTATAATTGTGGAGAAAGTGTTTATCCCTCTCATCCCACCAACAACGGTAGCATAAATTCTTGCACCCAAGGGTGGTTTGACATTGTGTTGGTAAACATGAGTACCTAATGGTTGGAGAATACCATGAAGGAACCAAAGAGTAAAAAAATATTGGACTGGTATTTGAAGAACAAATCCATAATTGATTAATGGTGGTTGGATCAGAAGAAGGAAACTTGTGAGAGGACTGATGTTCTAAGGAGATATATTAGTGATGAGGGGAGTAGTGAATTGAATTTAAGGGAGTTGGAGAAGTTGTGAAAGTATGGAGAAGAGGTCAACCATTGGTTGAAAGAGTCAAGATAAATGACAGAAGGAAGATACTAAGAAAGGTGAGACCTCCAAAGGGTGTGATGAGCATATAGGGATGATAGGATTTTAATGAGTATATGCATGTATCCAAATAGAGGGTTTAAAGATGATACAATCAAAGGTTTCTTCTAATGAAAATTTCAATCTACGGTAGAACATGGGAACACAATCATTGAGTCACATGACGAATTCAAAGAATTATTCTAACTATTTATTATAGGATGTTCTAGTAGACATGGTACCACTAGACACTAGCGAAGTTAGCATGGAATAGTGGCAACCCCTTATGCATTTGAAATCAAGTGAGAAATTCCTAATCATTCCTGAAATTGTAATTTTGAAATGAAACCCATGGTATTTTGGGGAATAATAGTAATAGTCAACAAACCATGGGAGGAACCCAGTTCTCAAAAGTAGTATAATTTTAAATCACATTTTATTTGTTAGTGAATGTCAGGACCTAGTTTGTTAATCAAGGCCCCATGATTTATTTTTATAGATAACCTAGGTAATTGTATGGTTGGATTTGATATCAAATGTGGCTTTGTGCATCCTTGAGTTCTTAAATAAGCATGATGGTAGAATAAAACATCATTGGTTCCTTTATGATTTAATTTGTATCACTAAGTGTACTGTCATTGTAGAGAAAAACTTAGTTGAATTTTAGACCACATTGTCGGGAAAATATATGTAGTTTTATATAAAGTTTGCTTAGATTACCCCATAGGGTATGGATAAGACCTTGAATAAAGTGAAAAAAACATTTATTGTTGAGTTTCAAAATCCCAACTCAAAGAAACATATTTTTGCTAAGGTAAAAGACATAATGTAGATAGTGGGGGAGAGTGCATGGGAGTAAAACAAGTGCTTCTAATACCTAATGAATTACCTCTTATTTCCAGTCATTAATATGCAACACAAAAAGTTGTTTATTGGTGGGATCTTACCATTGAAAATGATTCCACCCATATAACACAAGTGGAACATAGAGATGCATTAGAATAGGCCATGAATATCGAGGCTATGAGTGGGTACCTCAGGAATACCTCATGATTGAGGTAATAATAATTTATACCAACACTCCCAATATGGCCTAGTTCTAGAATCAGACATCCACCCTAAATAATCATATCTAGGAGTTAATTACCAAGGCTAAGGAAGGGGGATAATAAGTATGGTGCACGGTATGGAAAACAAAGGGCCATTTTTCCAATGACAACCCATAAATGAGAAGGGATAGCATGCCCAATCCAACCCCAACTCCCTTTCTAGGTTGGATATCCAATGAAAACTATGAGATCTACAAAACCTATGAGCATACTTCACAAATATGTCCAACATTACAAAAACTTACCCCTCAACCCCCATCACACTATTCTATGAAGTTTTTAGATCAAACACTCACACCTTAGCGAAATTTGGAGCCTTATAAGACTTGGAAGAAATATTTGAAAGATCCTCTTTCAATATAGAGGAATGTATAAATACTTTGGTGCGAGGAGGGCATGATATACATGGAGGAGGATACCATGGTAGGAGAAGAGGATGCCAAAGTATTCTTGTATGATTCTACAACTACAAAGAAGTAGGACACATCTCTTGAGATTGTCCTAATCCAAGGAGACCTTAGTGTGGCCACTACAAGACTAATACCCAAGAAAAGAAGACTACCCAAACCTGATACAAAAATGGGATGTTCAAGTGAAATAACACAATATTAATATAGGATACTTGGATCCATGAACTGTTGAATAAGAGGGGACCTAAAGAATCATTGTTTTTACATGAAGGGGAGCTCACATATGTGGTGACATTGTGAATAGTGAACACTTAAAAATTAGGAAGGATGCATCGGTAATCCCTTGGTTTGATGAAAGTGATCAAAATAACTAATATAGGGAGGCACTAGGTATAATCAATGAAGTAGATACACAACCACAAAATCTGGTGTAAGTTCTATCCAAGAGGCTGAAATACCTATTAATGATTCTATAAGTGGGGAAAAAATTCAAAATACACAACCTACTTAGATGAAAGGTGAAAAATGCTTGTAGGAAACACATAACCTATTATGGGCCCTAATCACAATTCTATGATATGGACACTTAGCTAAAATGTTGTGGAAAACCTTCAAACAACTAATTGAAGGTAGAAAGGAAGAAATCATTAGTGCTCCTCTACTTGAAAGAAATGCACATTAGATTGAGAATAAAAAGATGTTGTAGATTAGTCAATAGTTTAGAATGGATTCTGAAATTGATGGTTATGATGTTTTGGATGTCATGTCATACTTGGGGTCTGATTTAAACTTCCTCTTGAAAAAATCATGGGTGTTTATGGGGAGCCCATTTTTGGTGTACTCTCCCACTCAAATGAATCAATCCAATTAGTACAAGATCAATCGTATTGGTTGGTTATAAAATGTCGAAGTCAATATTGTTAATCTCAAAATAGTTTTGGACTTTGAAGTAATTGAGATCTGAGATGAGAGAGATCACTATCCTGCACTTTTGTGGATTGAGTGGGACAATGATAATTATGTTGTAATTAACATGAAGACAAGAGACATGTGTTGGGTATGTGTTATATTATTTGCATGACTAGATCTAGTGTATTCATTGTGGGGTCACATGGGGGTGGGGATAGTGCCCCCAATTTTGTTTTTTTGGCATTTTTTACTTATGTTTCTAGGCAATTTTTTGGCACATGGTTTTTTTCGATGGTTTTCTAATTCTGGTCAAGGAATTAGGATTTTTCACTAATTTGGGTCAATAGATTAGGGTTTTTGGATGTCATGGGATCCTATTTGTTGTATTGAATTGTAATAAATGAAGATGTGATGAATACAATATTGGAGGTGTGGATCTAAACAAGTTGTTGGTTTTCCTGATTTGGGTTTCCAGGGTAAAATTATATGTGTAATGTGTCTGTGTGCCATTGTATCTTTTCTATTTTATTAAGAATTTGTTTTCAGTGATTAATTGTACAAGGTCAAAATCTACATTTGGTGTCAAATAAATGATTGGCTTCAGGGGGACACCTTTTTGGTCATGGGTTTGGCTTGGGTTTTTGATAATCCTTGTTACAATGGTATATATGTGGTATCGATTTTTGCAGTGAAAAGAAATGGCGAGTAGTTAAAAAATAGATATTGGGAAATTTAATGGGAAATTTTTTTAGCTATGGAATCTCAAGATGGAATATATGTTGGTAGAAAAATATCAGTGGATTGTTGTGGATCTAGGTACTACACCTACAAGAATGTCAACAGAAGACTGGAAAAAGTTGGATCAGAAAGTGAAGACAAAAATCTGATTCTGTCTCTCAGATTCAATATTATTGAATGTGTTAGGGGAAGCTAGAACCAAGGCATTATGGGATAAGTTGGGGAATTTGTATCAATCTAATTCCTTCATAAACAAATTGTTCCTACGAAATAAGTTGTATAACCTAAGGATGAAAGATGGAGACTAGGTGATAGAGCAGTTGAACGCCTTCAATATAGTGGTAAGTCAACTATTATATATTGATATTAAGATTTATGATGAAGATAAGTGTATCGGTTTATTGATCTCTTTAACAGACTCATGGGATAGTATGGTTGTGGCTATAGGTAGTAATACAACTACTTTAAGTTTCGATGATGTTCTCTCATCCTTGTTGTCGAAGGAGATGAGGCTGAAGAACATGGAAGGACATAATCTAGATGCATTATTTTCAAGAGGATTCTCCCAAGAAAGAAATAGGTCTAACTCCTCAAGTGGGAGATCTAAATCTAAGGGTAGATCTAAATCTCCTTAAAAGTTTGTAAATGTATGTTGGAGATGTGAAAAATAAGGGAACTACAAGAAACAATGTAGATGCAAAAGTGTTGATAGAGGGAAGGGATCTGAAGATGCTCCTTCTGTAGAAGTAAAAAACTCCTCAGAAGAAGGAGGGGATGTGTACCTGGATTTTTCAAGAACACATGTAGATCATGAGGAATGGATAGTTGACTCAGGTACATTATTTCATATGAATCCTCACAAGGATTGGTTCTGTGAATACAAAATATATGATGGGGGTATTGACTTGAAAACCAAAATCATAGGATGAGAAAACTTCAAGTTGAATCTCATGGATGGAAGGATTAGAACATTCCCTGGTGTTATACACATCCCAAGATTGGCAAAAAGGTTAATTTATGTAAGAAAAATGGATGATGCAGGGGTAAACATAGTGTTTGAGAAAGAAACTTGTAGGATGGTTCGAGGATCAATGGTGTTGATGAAGGGATTTCAGATTAGAACTATGTGTAAGCTACATGGAAGCAATATTAGTGATGGGTGCAATAATTTTATTGTTCCTAAGATTAGAGATGAAGGAGAAAAATATCCTATAGTCTCTGGAGAAAACAATATGGTGTGGCATCAAAGACTCGAGAATATCAGAGAGAAGGGCCTTAAAATACTACATGGTAAAGGCATGGTTGAAGGTATTTCTAATTGCTCTATGGATTTTGATTTTTGTAAACATCTTGTATTTCGTAAGAAAAATTATGTAAGATTCCCATCTGGTGCATCAAGGTTAGATGAAATTCCATAGTTGGTGCACGGTGATTTTTTTGGACATGTGTTGATTCCATCACTGGGAAAATATGTAAAATATGTCTCATTTATAGATGAATTCTCTAGGAATACATGGATATATTTCTTCAGGAAGAAATCTAAAGTCTAAAAAGAGAAAAGAATTAAGGTGTCGAGGACAAATAATGGTGAAGAGTTATGTGGAAATGAATTCGAATAATTTTTTAAGAAGTGTAGTATAGAAAGTAAGAATACTACTCCATATACACCTTATAAAAATGGAGTTGCAAAAAGGATGAATAGGACACTAATGGAAAAATCAAGGTGCATGCTTAGTGGTGTCAGGTTATGACAAGAGTTTTTGGCAGAGGAAGTGGGTACTGTATGTTACCTGGTTAATCGATTTCCCTCATCAACGTTGGATAACAAGAATCTACATGAGGTATGGAATAGTAAGAAACCCTCTCTGACACATATCAGGTTATTTGGATGTGATGCCTATTTTCATGTTCCAAAGGAAAATAGGAGTAAGCTAGATAAAAAGGATGAAAAGTGTATTTTTATTGCGTATAAATATGGTATGAAAGGTTATAAGCTTTGGAACCCATAAACTAAGAAGGTAGTGTATAGTTGAGATGTGGTATTTATAGAAATCAAAGATGTTGTCAAATAGGAAGTCCTACCAAGGAAGGAAAAAACAGAGAAAATAGAGTTTCACAAAGACGATGGAAATTTGTAAATGAGAGAGAATGGATATGTTGAGGAGGATCCTAAAATTGTTGAGATGAGGTGTGGCATGGAATGGACCCAAAAGAGAAAAGGAGAAAAAGAGTCAAGTGATATAAAAGAAGAGTTGAGATAAGACAAAGAGACAAAGAGAGATGTAGAAAAGAAATAGCCATGGGCACATGCCGACGGGTTGGGACCAATATGAACAAAAAATAAATTGCACAAGGTGGTAGTGAAGGAGAGTATGTTGTGCCAGAGTGGATAAAAAATGAGGATATGCCCGCAAAGAGGCATTCCATAGAGGAGATGGTGTCCAGTAGGGATACTAGTAGTGATACTAGTACATATCTAGGTGATGAAGTCTGCACCCCCTGGTTGTTACAAAGTGCCACAACCTTAGAATAATATGAAGCGCATAGTAGTGTTGTGCTGATAAGAAGAGAGGATGGTGCACGTATCAACAATGGGTTGTTTTGAGAGGGGGATTGTGTGTGAAGTCTCAATGGGAATACCAAACTGAGAGATAAATTACGGATTTGTAGTGTTCAAGTCATCCTAGGAGATAAAGCACACATTTATGGTGCACAATTAGGATAGGATGGTAGGGTGCAGAGTGATGGTGCACCAAAGGAAGAGGAAGATGGAAGAGTGATGGTGAGCCAAAAGAAGAGGAATATGGAGGCTTCCCTAGTGGTGGGGAAAACAAATTGATAATAGTAGATGGTATTTTGAAGTTGCAAGTAGATAAATCTCTAGGTTAGTTTGAAATAAGTTTCAAAAGAAGATGGAATTATCCCCCCTTGCACATTTTTAATCAAGAAGAAAACATAACAGATAGTGAATATATTGGAGTAGAAGAAAAAGAAAAAGAAGAGAGAAGTGAAGAGACGAGTGAAGAAGAAGATAAAGTCATCAATATTTTACCCCAAGCAATAGTGGTGTGGAAAAATCAAGACCATGGTAGTCAGAGAAGAGAAACTAGCTCAAGTTTGAATATGGAAAATCAAGATAGTACACTGAGACTACCTATGTTCCATAGAATGGGTAAGGATGATGCAGATTAACACTGGGTTACTTGTGAAGCAATTTGGTCTGTAAAG
The DNA here is from genome assembly GCA_000966675.3 of Picea glauca. Taxonomy (NCBI): domain Eukaryota; kingdom Viridiplantae; phylum Streptophyta; class Pinopsida; order Pinales; family Pinaceae; genus Picea; species Picea glauca. Next base: position 5,270 of record JZKD02S0107812.1, on the reverse strand, counting down.
AAAATTATAGATGAAGTGGCTAAAATCGTGCAACTAGAGACCACGTTCAGGGATAGAGCTTTGACGTGGTACATGAATTATAAGGATACTTCGCTTATAGGACAAGAAAGGTAAATATCCGAGATTAAGAAAGATATACTTAGGGAGTTTCAGAATCCTAAGTCGGAATCCCAATGCATTTCAAAAATCAAGGAGATCAAACATAAGGAAGGAGAAACCGTCTAAGACTATGACCAACAGTTTAAAATCTTTTTAGATAGGTTGACATTCCAAATAAAGGATGCGCAACACAAAGAATGGTTCATTATGAGGTTATTCCCCCATATCTAAGTCCCTCTCACCCAGTAAAAGGTGACAATTTAGGTAGAGGAAGTTGAAAGCATGATGTGCTTGGAAGTTACACTTGGAGGCATAGAGACATTGGCCAGGTTAGCACATCGTGATTGGCCAACCTAACGATGTAGATGAAAGACATGGTGAAGAATAAAGTTGTATGTGAGAACGTATGGTGTACTACATGTTACTCTAAGGGGCATCATCGAGATGAGTTCCCTATCCTTCCAAACTATGTGGAGACAGGCGTGCCAAGTCCATTTCCATCTGGATAGTTAGAATGGTGCAAGATATGTAGAAAATGGAGCCATGTGCCACCCCAATGTCCCACCTTTCAGAAATACCAGATGACAACTCACACTCAACTCTGCGAGTGCTATGAATCTGTCGGCCACGATGTCAATAGATTCTGCTCATTCCAATTAATGCTAGATAACACCCGTGATGTATTTTTGGTATAGGAGGAGAATAAAGGTGGTGAGAGCAATGGCATGGAAGGAGGAAAATACTAGGGAGGTCCCCGAGGTGGATATGGGCATGGTCGCGGACACAGATATGGTGGATGGGGAGGAAGACTCCCCACATTTTTAAATTGCAATGATATTGGTCACATCTCATGATTTTGTACTGAACTGCATGTGCTCTATGCATATCGCTACAACCCTAAGCATGTTAATGAATATTTTCTTGACTTAGTGAAGAAGTGGGAGGACAAGAATACCAATTGTAACATGGTGCATGTNTTTTTGTTTTTTGCATATGTTTTTGGGAGGTTTTTCGACACATGGTTTTTGTCAATGGTATTATAATTATGGTTAAGGAATTAAGGTTGTTGACTAATCTAGATAAATGGAGTATGATTTTTGTATTCCATGATATCCTATATATTGTGTTGTATTGTAAACAATGAAAATTTGATGAATAGAAGATTAGAGGTGCAACTCTAAATAGGTTGTTGGTTTTCCTAGTTTGGGTTTCCAGGGAAAAAATATTTGTGAAATGTATGTGTGTGTGTGTGTGTGCCATTGCATATTTTTTGTTTTATTAAAAATCTATTTGTGGTAATTAATTTTACAAGGTTAAAATATACAACACGTCCTTTAAAGTAGATGTTGTTTAGGTGATCCAATGATTTGTGAATTGTTGTGGATATTCCACTAGTCAATTCCTCACAACATATCTATAAATATTGAAATATTTACTATGCAGGTTATTTTCCTTTTGATAACAGATTATTTAATTACTTGTTTTCTACTTAAAATGCATGAAATAAATGAAATTAAAAAAAACAGAGAACAAAAATAAACACTCACACACCATCCACAAATAAAAACAAGATATAACCTAATAAACTCAATATGAGAGAAAACCCAACTATAAGGTGATGTTTCTCTTCTCTCTTTTATTCAAATGCATGTACAAATAAAGAGACACTCTCTATGGAGTTACCAGCTTTGATATTGCGGCCTATATGGCTACTACATAATCTCTCATTTTTTATTCTCTCAAAATACCACTCCTCGGTGATTTTCTCAACTATGGAACAAATACACTGCTAAAGAATGGAATCCCTTCTCCTCCTAGCAGCCCAATATTTAACATTTCCAGATATCCATCTAAGGGTAGGATTTTGACTTCCTTAACCCTAAATTGTGATAAGGTTTTGGATACTCTAGAATATTCTTGACATTACATATGTGGCTATCCCTCTTCCTATTGATGTTTCCCCAGTCTTGTAGTTTTGGACCCCTTCTACAAAACGATGTCCTATGCCAACTCTTCATGAGCATCTGGTGCTAAGTCCTCTATCGAAGGTATGACTGGCTCCTACTTCTGATCTAACATGGAAGGCTTGTAGAGTTTGAGATTCTCCACATTCACTACTAAGTAAAAGCACATGTATGGGGGTAGACTAAGTCTGTAGGCATTGTATACCACCTTCTCCAATATCTAGAAAGGTCAATATCACAAAGAGTTGATCTTCTTACCATGATATTGTAGTATTTCCTTGTTCAGTTGTAACAAAACTATGTCTCTCACTTTGATTGGATTCTTAGTTCTATGTTAATAATGTTTGTCCTTGAATTTTTCATGTGACTTTTTTAGCATATCCTATACTTGAAAATGGATTTGCCTAATCTTATCAACAAATTTTTCTTCTCTCAATGCATCTCTTGTCAGGTCCTCCTTCATGTTACACATTATTATTTTCATCCCTATGATCATTAATGATGTAAACCTATCTGTTGCTTTCAGAGCGGTTAGTGGCCTGAGTTCCTAAAGAGAGAAAGGAGAAGAACTTCTCCTGAGAAAAGAAATTTATTTTTCCTATGTAAAAACCTTATAAAAAGGGAAGTTCGCAGGTTGCTATATAGGTAGGGTGCGAGAATGACCCATTCTCGCGGGTTGCACTATAGCCATTATTTTTGTCATCCCTATGATCGTTAATGATGTAAACCTATCTGTTGCTTTCAGAGCAGTTAGTGGCCTGAGTTCCTAAAGAGAGAAGGGAGAAGAACTTCTCCTGAGAAAAGAAATTTATTTTTCCTATGTAAAAACCTTATAAAAAGGGAAGTTCGCAGGTTGCTATATAGNGATCCACAATGTATTTTTGGTGGCTATGTTCATATTTGAGTCATATCGGTATGGATCCACAGTGTATGTTTCGTGGCCATGACCTGTCTTACTTGACATGGATCTTCACATGTCGACATTTATGCTTTGAGACATTTGTATTCTGAGTGTGGCAATGCCTACCTCAATGATGATATATTATTGTACTATATTTCCTTGTTTGTTGGCAGGTTTTCGACCGACTGTTCCTTGTTCCCTACACACACTCGACAAAGTATTTCAGCCATCACTCTGTTATAACTTCATACTTTGGGGGGCTCTCTGTTACACATTATTTTCGTCATCCCTATGATCGTTAATGATGTAAACCTATATGTTTCTTTCAGAGGGTTCAGTGGCCTGAGTTCCTAAAGAGAGAAGGGAGAAGAACTTCTCCTGAGAAAAGAAATTGTTTTTTTCTATGTAAAAACCTTATAAAAAGGGAAGTTCGCAGGTTGCTATATAGGCAGGGTGCGAGAATGACCCATTCTTGCAGGTTTCACTATAGCCAGGGTGTGAGGTGTTCACAGGTTTCTATATAGGCAGGGTGCGAGAATGACCCATTCTCACAGGTTGCACTATAGCCAGGGTGCGAGAATTCCAGCACGTGGGAAAAATGAGCATTTACGTGAATCTTCTAGAAGGAGAAGCTTCTATGGTGAGGTGGCATCCAAATGGTTTGGATCTTACTCTTTTTCATGATTTAGTGGGATCATCCTAACCTCCTCACCTTATCTTCTTCAACTTATAAAAGGAGAGGAGTTCTCATGGAGAAAGCTAGCTTTTGGTTGGCTTGGAATTACTAGCTTTCTTAGAGTGGCTTTGAGATTTGCTTTGTCAAGATAGATTGTGAGTAGCTATCAGATCTATGGTTTCAGAATCTTTGGAGGAAGAAGTGTGTGGGGAACGAAGGATAGTAGGAAGTGACCTTGCGGCATCAAGGCAATGGTTGTAAGTTTCTCTTTCAATTAATATGATACAGTAATATGTTTCTTTCCCATAAAGTTAGATCTACTTTATTACATAACTCCTTGATCATANAGGTTGCTATATAGGTAGGGTGCGAGAATGACCCATTCTCGCAGGTTGCACTATAGCCAGGGTGCGAGAATTCCAGCACGTGGGAAAAATGAGCGTTTTCGTGAATCTTCTAGAATGAGAAGTTTCTATGGTGAGGTGGCATCCGAATGGTTTGGATCTTACTCGCTTTCATGATTTAGTGAGATAATCCTAACCTCCTCACCTTATCTTCTTCAACTTATAAAAAGGAGAGGAGTTCTCATGGAGAAAGTTAGCTTTTGGTTGGCTTGAAATTATTAGCTTGCTTAGTGTGGCTTTGAGATTTGCTTTGTCAAGATAGATTGTGAGTAGCTATCAGATCTATGGTTTTAGAATATTTGGAGCAAGAAGTGTGTGGGGAACGAAGGACAGTAGGAAGGGACCTTGCGACATCAAGGCAATGGTTGTAAGTTTTCTCTTTCAATTAATATGATACAGTAATATGTTTCTTTCCCATAAAGTTAGATCTACTTTATTACATAACTCCTTGATCATATGTATAGACTAGCTATTGAATATATTAATCTGTCTTTACTTCGATTGGTTTGTTCTGTTGTGATCTGGATGGGACGAGAGCATTGAAGCAAATCTTGGAACAACAGAGATCTAAGGAAAGCGTTCATAAGGTATGTCCATAATCCTTACCTCTTAGTTCATTCAATAGGTTAGATCTAGGGAAAGTGTATTATTCTTTCCTGTTTTGTTCTAGATCCAGGTGGATCTAGGGAGATCGGTTTGTGTCCGCACTCACAGATTTATCCTATAACACAGGCCCCCTAGTGCAGGTTGGCTAGGACTATGAGATATGGTTCTAAAATTTTAACTTCCCAAAATGGAGTCTTGCACTCTTATATTTGTTTTTCTTCAAAATTGTAAAAACATTATGGGTATTCCTCCCACATGGTCTCCTCGTGCTCCCATGTAGCATATTTAGAACCATAATAGTTCCACTAGATATTTACCAGGCTGATGGATTTGTTCCTGACGACTCTGACATTTTATTCTAGGATACACATTGGTTCCACCCAGAAATATCCTTCATGTTCCACCTGGATCACAATCCAATCAATTATGTGGTTAGGGTTAGGTACATATTTATTTAATAAGGACACATGAAATATATTATGAACTCTCATGGATGCAAGAAATGCTAGCATGTATGCAACTAACCCTATCTTCTCTAATATTTCAAAAGGCCCATAGTATCTTGCTGCCAACTTTGGGTAGCAACCCAATCTTAGAGAACTTTTATTCACTTTCACTTT
>JZKD02S0107811.1:340342-360610 GCA_000966675.3 Picea glauca | reverse complement strand
AGATATCTCAAATATCCAATAATATAACAGAAATGTATCAGAGATGCAACAATAAACACATAGATACAGTAATACACAATTTTCTATTAATGAGAGAAAATGTACGAAGAATGTAAAAGTAAAGAGTGAAATACTCGCTAGAATGGTGGTATCTTATCTCTGAGAAGAGATGTGTCCAATACTCGCATTCACAAGAAGATCATTTTACAATGAGGCTCCCGGTGGCGTAACTTTAGCATACGATCTTCGTTTGGGGTGCACGATAGCTCGTTGGATAGGTATTATCAATGAGATTAATTTGGGGGGCTCAATCAGAGCCTTTGGATATCATTGAGAAGCTTGATCTCAGAAAACATTCATTTAGTCCCTCAAAATGGCCTCGAAAGTTAAAAACTGCTAAAAATAGTAAATTACCATAATTGCCATAAAAGTGTTTTGAGCTAGTTCGAAAAGGTGGGTGGCCACCGATATCCATCTAGATCAATCCTCCCTCCTTAGGAATAAATGGTCTCTATTGTGTTGAGTTCTCAAGGGAGAGGGAAAAGAATTTGTTGAATCGACATCTTGATGAGTTTCTTGCCTTGTTGGAGAAGTTGCGCTACTTAGCTTGTTGAAGGTTGTCACGAACCTGTGGTTGGAAGGGTTGGAACCTTTTAACCAGTCTAGCTACATGAGATGCCTATGTGAAGAAGGAATATTTACACTTTTTTGTAATCTTTTCAATCTACTTATGTTGGATATAAGGTTCTTGGGCCAAGGCTGTAGTGGTTGCAGTATCCTAATATTCACCTTTTGAACAAATTGTGAAGAAGTTGAATTTTGTAGTATGAGATACTACCTTGCAAATTTTTTTAGGTGGGTCAGTAGTTGGATCTACCTTCGGTATCCTATAGACATGACCCCCTAGAGTAACAATGACACTATGGGGGCGAGACTCATAGATAACATGGCACTTCCACATATATGGATGGCCTAAGAGAACATCAAAAAAATTCAGCGGGGAAAAATCACATAATACCTCATCCTTGAAGGGTTGGATGTTGTATGACAATCAAAACAATTCGCTAACACAAATATCGCATCCCTAGTGAAGCCACCCAATGTTGTATGGTTGCAGGTGTGGTGTTGTCGAGAATCCCAACTATTTGACGACATATTTTAATATGAGTATATTTTGTCTTCCACTATCAACAATAAAATGCAGTGGGGTCCCCTTCACCCACATCTGTGAATGAAAAAGGCTCTCCCCCTCTTTAGGATATGTGGGTTCTTCTTGTTGAATTGTTGTGGTCGTGACAATAGAAGTGGAGTTTGCATCGATGATCTATCTTCTATAAATATTTTCTTCATGGTTTGTCTTCTTGTCTTTGATCTTTGTCACCAATGACTGTTTTGAGATACATTCATCGGTGTTGTGCCAAGGGATTTTTTCGATATCACACCATTTTTCAGTGTCCTTTGTCTTCTCGTGACCCTTATTTTCATGTGGCTTGGACTAGTTTTTGGGATACTATTTATTAGGGTCATATTTATCATAATTTTGTTGTTATGGATTTGTAGACCTGAACCCCATTTGTTTTGGTACTTAAATGTCTTCTCGATTTTAATAGCATATCGATAAGAAACACCGAGTGATGAGATGTCCATAAAATCTATTTTAGTTTGGATGTATCTATGTAGAGCCCCAAGGTATTTCAGAACCAAATGTCATTCAAATTATTTGATACCCATCTTGGTGCGCAAGTTACGGAAGGTATTGGTGAAATCCAAAACTTCTTGGCTCCTCTCTTGCTCCAGTCTGGTCCATCTCATGTACTAGTCCTCATAGTTTCCGGCAGGGTAATACTATTCCTTTACCACATCCACAAAAACCTCCCAAGTGGGATCGACCCCATATATTCTAGACTCCTCTGTGGAATTTTTCTCCCAATAAGTTTCACACCAATGTTTGACATGGGGGAGATCCTTAAGGAGTGTGAAGGTGATATTTTCCCTATCGGAGAAATTATGAACAGAGAAATAACCTTCTAGCAGATTTAACCATTTTTCTAAGGCATCTGCATCTATTTGTCCTTCAAACATGGGAATATTAAAATTAACTTGTACCTTGAAATATGAGGTACTTCCAAAGTGGCTTCTTGATGAAGAAGTGCCTATTTTTATCGGCAAGCATTGAAGGATGTGGGAAAAATTTTCCATCATTTCATCCCTCTGTTGTGTGAGAGCTTGCTCAAGCAACATATTAATAGAATCATCTACTCTATCATTTTTACTTTATTCCTCCATGGAGGGTTTATTAGATGTGTGAGATAGATTGTATTCAAGAGAGACAAGATCGAGACCCAACTTTCTATACTCGGACCTTGTCAGGGGCATGCACTGAAAAATGATCAAGAGAAACCTACTTTGATACCACTGATCCAAATTATTTTTGACACAAAATGAGAGAAAAGATATAATAAATAAATGTACATAAATATCTCATATATCCAATAATATAACATAAATGTATCATAGATGAAACCATAAACACATAGATACATTAATACACAATTTTCTATTAATGAGCGAAAATGTACAAAGACTGTAAAGATACAGAGTGAAAGACTCGCTAGAATGGTGGAGGCTTATCTCTAAGAAGATATGTATCCACTACTTGCATTAGAAAGAAGATAATTTTACAATGAGGCTCCAAAGGAATTTTTTTCATAAATAAAATCCAAAACCCTAACTCCGGAATATGAAAATCCTACAGTTTTATGGACCCCGTTTTGGGCAATTTGGTGTATAAACTTCCCGAGGGTGTAACTTTGGCATACGATATCTATTTGGGGTGAAAGATAGCTCGTTGGAAAGGTATCGTCGAGAGGATTAATATTGGGGGCTCAATCAGAGGCTTGGGATATCATTGATAATATCTATCCCAAAAAATCTTCATTTAGGCCCTCTAAATGGCCTCAAAAGTTAAAAACTGCTAAAAATAGTAAATTACCAAAATTACCAGAAAAGTGTTTTGAGCCAGTTGGATAATGGGGGTGGCCACCGATATCCACCCAGATCAGTGTTAGCAGCACTGAAAAAACCTACTATCACTCCCTCCATGTCTTGAATTTTAGGTTAATGATTACCTAGTTCGAGAGATCCACAATGCCATGAGGGCATACTAAGACAAACGCTCAAGAAGATTCTAAGGGGTGTGAAATAAGGGAGGGTCCTTATTCCTTAGAGGCCCTTAGTCTCTCACAAGGTCACATGAATGGAGTATTGACTCCAAGGGTTGTGAAACTACTAAAAACTAGTCAAAGGTGAGTGGCACCCTTGGAGCACGTAGTACATCTTGAAGGGATGTTATAACCCTAAATTCCTCTACACATGCATACATGGCCTTGGCCCTCTTACTTGCATTTTTTGTCGAAGCACTGCTGACTAGCTCTTCTTAAAAAAATAATTTTTAGAAGATGTACGTGCCTTGAACCATTATTTTCCATGTACATATTCTTGTTGCACTACTACAACTCTCGTACATATGCATGGTGCACCATTACAGCTCGTGTATAATTGCAAAATTTGAAAAAAATAAAAAGTTGGAAGGAATTCATTGAAATTGACAGGCTATTGGTAGTTTCCCAACTAATCCACCTACTGTATCTTGTCACCCAACTGAATAACCATCATTTTATCATATAAAAGGAGGTGTTGGGGTCTCATTTCAAATCTAATAATAATAACAGTGAAACTCTTCCCAATTTCACTTCCCCTCCTTGCCCAAGATATTGGTGAGAAATTGCCTTAGAATTCCCTCACTAGCCCCTTCTTCCTCCATTTAACTCATTCACTTCCCTAGAAGAGATCAAAAGGTTGATAAGAGGATTTCATACAAGTTGCACTTGGATCTTAGTGAAGAGGAGCCCAAACTAGGTTCACCGAACAATGGTCGACTTAGATTGTAAAGGTATAATATTTGTGTTATTAATAAAATAATTACATTTTCCTGTCCAAAATGATGGTGTCTTGAATACTTTTATTGATATATGCTTGACATTCTGACATCTAACCCTAACTTATATATGGAATTTCATGCTTGTATTTTTTTTTTGTCAATCTTTGGATGCAGGCTAGCCCTAGGAGGAGGTGTGCAGTCAATGGAACTTCCAAGTGCAAGGAGGTCATCACCGAACATGGGATTAGAGGTATAGTTACCCAATATCCTTTTTCCTTGCTTTATTTATATTACTTTTGGTATGTTTGGGTAGTAAAGATAATTAACTGTATTTTAGACAGTTAATCCATCTGCCTACATTGTGAACCCTGATGTACTCAAAGGGGGGTTTTCTTGCTAGAAGAATTGGAAACCATACTAGGGAAGCCTCTAGCATTTTTCAAGGGATTTTGGGTTGTTTGGTTTCCTTTCAAGTTTTTGTGAGTTTTCTGAGTCTGTCAAGGGATTATCGTCACCTTCAGGTGCTATACCAGTTGTCCCTACCCTATAAGACTTCCTGGTATTTTATTTTTTTGGAAAGATACAGAGGTGTATGTTGTTGGCACACGTTTGATCGGACCAGGGTCCTTATCAGGTTACCAACAAAAGGTATTGAGTATTATAGAGCGATATAATTTTCATCTCCTTCGAAGAGAATAAGTCTCACCTGAAGTGCTGCTGAGACAAATAGATAGGAAAGGGTAAGGAAAAGACTTAAGAGGATTCGCAGAACCTTAAAGACCCATCTTGATCTTGTGCAAGACATCTTCCTATTCAACAATTCTGAATATTATATGTGAAATAATTGAGCCTACTTATGTTGCAGAAAATAAATTAAACACAAAACCATCATAAGGAATGCATAAACCATAAAGAAATATTGTAATTCATGAGTAAAACACAAGAAGACATAACATATTTTGAAAATTAAGATCCTTCCTTATATTATCTTTTGAACCTTCCTTCAATTACAATCTCGGAAAAACACAGTAGTGTTCTGTTAGAAACTCTTGGATCTAGACTCATGTCACAAAGCTCTAACTCTCAAAAGGGTACATACTACATTACAGACTCAGACCTTTTCTTGATTTGACTAACAACAACCTCACCAAGAGGGAAAGATCATACTGAACTTAATCACAATTCAGTCGAACCAATAGCTAACTAACCAACCGACCAACCCTTTTACAATCATTTTCATCCCTATATATAAGCTATGTTGTGTCTTTTGTATCAACTTGCACACTTTCTTGTTCTGTTGCAACCATTTTTTCTTAGCTGGCGTTGCGCTGTCTTTCACAACTATTTTTTGTTGCTCTTTATTGCTCTATTGTCCAGCTTCTTCTAGAGCTTGCACAACTCATTCTCAGTCAAAAATTGTGCTCTTCCTTATAAAAATGAAGGGCCCAATAGGCTCTGACCACAACCCTTAACTCACCCTCGAGTTAAGTGCTTAGTTCTTCCATAGATTCCTGAAGAACCTATTGTTTTCCCTTATCCTTATTTTCTTATTCATTCTTCTCTTATGTTTGTTCTTTCTTCTGTCACCTCTTCAAATGAAGGGCCTAGCTCTAGGACCAACAAAAAGTCATGTTCCCTCATTCCTTGAAAGTTTCCAACCTTATCCTGTCACTTCCTGGCAAGGAGTGATGCCTCTGCAACAAATTTTTGGGTCACCTCTGTACTACACTCCTTTGTCTTGGATGCAACCAACAAGTTCCACTCAAAATCCATTGTTGCATAAACTTGATGCATCTGCATGTACATTCTTTGCATGAAAGTTAAAAAGTCGTACAACTCCTTATTTTCTATAGACTATGCCTCAAAGAGGGAATTTAGTTCATTTTCTGCCTGTTGTATTTGGTTGAACCTCTGTTGTTGTTCCATAGAGTCCATTGTGGCCGCAACTTTGTCATTCATGACCTGGATTTTGGTGCGAACATATTCTAGGACCTAATTGCATCGATCGATGATGCCCATCCAATCATTGACTTCTTAGAAGATATTTGTGTATTCCGTTGTGTACTTTTATAGTGTTTCTCAGGCATTGTTTCCTTCCAGTACTATCTTCTGCATCTACTCTTGTAGCTTTTGGGGATGTTTCTCTGCTTCTTGTTGAGTCTATCACAACTGTAATTCCAAATGCTCAGCATGAGTGGCACATTGTTTCCATTCTCCTTGGAGTATCTCAATTTGATTCTCTATCTCACCTGCATCGATGGATTCAAGTAGTTCGGGTGAAACCTTCTGAATCTTCGGCTAGGATTCAACAAGCCTTTCCTGCACTCTTTCCAGTTTTCACTCAACCTAGATTTTGTTGTGCACTTCTTGAGTCTTGTATGCTTGTGCAAGGAGGACTTCCTCCCTTACAACCTCGGAAGACCTCTCGGCCTGCTGGAGCCTTTTCTCTAATTAATGATTTGATGCTCTGATCATTCCAAATAAGTGCATCATTGGACACTGTACTAGGTTAGTGAATGAAAAGGTTGCGTCTCTAGGTGCTCATGTCTATAGTGGAAGTCCACTGGATGTTGAATTCTCTCAGTGGGTCTCTACCTCCTCCTCTATTGATGGTCCTAGTGCGATCCTCAACCTTAGCACTGAGGGAAAAAGAGACATAACCTTTGTTCTTTCTATGCACAATTCCATCAACTCTACGCATTGCTGAGGATTCTGGAGAACCTACTCCATTTGTTCTTGAACAAATGTTGCACTCTGTCCGAGTGTTGATTCTAGTTCCTTATGAACCTCAAGTATCTCTTGCCTTTTTTTTTGTATGCTTCCTGCATTATGCTTTCTTGAGCACCCTCACGCTTGGTCGGTGAGAGGATTTGTTGGTTTCTTTGGGCTTGTGGCTCTTCCATGGTTTGGGTATCCTTTTCTTGTGAAAAAGGCCTAGTCTTCTATTCTTGGATGTTTGGGTTTGGATTAGTCAGTTGCATTCTCTACTTTGGTGCTTCAAGGTTTGGAACAGAACCTTCTAGTCTCAACTTAGGAAAATCCTGGGTTATTTTTGGTAGTTTGTGATCCACTTGTTTGGGTTGATCGATCATCATCAGCTCTAGGTTTGTGGTTTGGGGTGGACTGGTGGTTTCTGGTGGTGGTGACTAGGGTTGTCGTGAAGACGGAGGGTACTTAGTGATGCTTTTGTATGGAAATTTTTCAGGCTTAGGGTCATCTTGAATGTGGATGATGGGGCCTGATCTAACCATTGTTCAGGTGCAGGGGATAGATAATGCAACAAGTTGGGGGTTCAGAGGTTTATTCAGTGAAACCCTGGTTCTGAGATTCTTCACCATTGGCTCGGTAACAAACACGACACTCAGGATCTTGTTGACATCCTCACCTAAAAACATGGTGTTAGCTGGAAACCGATGGAGGACCAACAAATTTCATTTCTTACACTCTAATGGTTGTGTCTCGTCTTCCTCCTCAAAGTATGATTGTGTTGGAGCTTCTTTCTTATGTGGCTCTAAGCTTGCTCTCAGTCCTACCCCTTTTTATTTTCCTTTCTTCTTTAGCAACTTGACTGGTAGGATGTAGTGCATCCCCGACTTGTGTGGGTTGTGTTTGAATCTTGTCCATGACATTACTTCTTTGTCGAAGGCCTCTTCGTCTAGGTAGAGCAGTAGCATATTTGAATGGAAGTATTCCTTGCTAAAATGCCTCATCCATACAAACATATGATGTTGATTCATGTTGAAGGAAATATTTCTCATATTTGAAGGACACATTGTACCACTTAGTAAACACTATGGTGTTGAACGTTTCATTCTCTGAATCTTACCTAGACTGCCATGGCTCAAACATCTTCTCCATGTGCCCCTTGTCTTATGGAATTGATTGTCTTCACATAGGTAGTTTCCATTTGTACGTTGAAAATTCCACCAAAATATATCTGTATGTGAATGTTCCTCCCTTCTCCTATGCTTCCTCACATGCCACAAGTAGTTCCTCTAGTAGGTACCTACACCAGTTAAACACAACGTTGTTGGTGCAAACGTCTGCTACTAATAATGCATCTAGTGTGCATTCACTCTTGTAGTATGATCTCATAACCTTACTGGCTATGATGTAACAACCAGTCTTGACTATCTCTTCTAGTATGGCATCGATTAATGTTGTGTGTCCCCCCCTCTTTGTGTTGAATTTTTCATACATGCTAAGCTCTCCTTTATTTTTTCCGTTCTTAACAGTACCCTATAATCCCTTGGACACATCCTCTCCTTCGAAGGACAATCTATTAAGCTAGTGGATATCTTCAGCATGAATTGGATACTACTTATCCAACCAGAGACTTTGGTCATGCACTCTACTTATCATAAATTTAATGCACCGTGCAACCTCACCAGTGGTATAGAATACTGGTAGGTCTCTAAGGTTCATGATGGTTGAGTTGAACAAGTTGAAAAAAAAAATTTTTGGCACAAATTGCATGCCTCCCAACTTGTTTGGAGCCATCTCCCAAAATATGTTTATGTGCATCTAGGGGAACAAAAATGGATCTGTTAGGTCGTGATCGAGGATATTTACATGCTGCACCTTCCCTTTGAGATCACCCATGACCTCAACTTGGGGGTCGGAGGGCTCGTTTGGTGTTGGCCCTTAGTTATGGAAGCAAGCAAAGATCAAGGAAGAAAAGGCAAAATGTAATCTGTGTGGAAGACACAATGACTATTATTGGGTCGACGTAAGCAAAAGAGAAGAAAAGATGGAGCGAAGTAAGAGAAAGAAAGATGTTGGACGAGGATATCAAGGATGACATATTAGCAAGGAATATGGATTTTGGACAACTCGGCAAGAGGAAAAAGATACCATTGGATGCTTTGGAGCACTGCACAAGAAGGAAGGAAAGATAGGTTGGCGAAGCCCTAAAACCGTGGGTCAAGTTGACCTAGGGTTTTATACACCGAGGGTTTTGACACTTAGCTCTCATCTTAAGGCTATAAATGAGCTATTGTAATGTATAAATAGAGATCTAAAGGACCTGGGATGGGTTGTTCTTATTGTTGGTCGGTATTGTCATTCTAGTTTTGTTATTGGTGTGAGTGATTATTATTGTGTGAGAGAGAAGTGCTAAGAGTAAGAGCCTTTTGGTATTGAAATATCTTCAGTTGAGTGTGGAGATCAGTCCTACAGTTGGGTGCACAGGAAGAGGAGATATGGAGAGGAGAAGAAATAAGATCTTCTAGCTGAGAGCGCAAACAAGATTTGTATACTTCATCTTAATATATTATAAATCACAGTTTTGTGGACATATCCCTAGATGGAGGGTGAACCCCGTATATCTTCTGTTGTGTGTGATTGATTCTCTGTTATTTGTCATTTGATATACTTCTATTTGCATTACTATGTTAGATCTGATAAATAGTTGTGCAGAGTATATATGAACTGGTAAGTGAAATATAATTTATATATTTCTCTTGTATTAGATCCACCTGGTATTTCCTTTGGTTGTAGACATCTCTGTCCTACAACCCCCCCATATTTACTTTGGGTGAGACTGCATATTCCTCGCAACTGTTTCTGAAAGGGACAATAGTTAGGGCTTGTTGGTGCACTCTTGGATCTGAACCTTAGGTCTGCCCTATTCCAACAAATGGTTCCATTGCCAGGACATGAATATTCTTGAGGGAATTTCAAGGTGGTTTCCATCAAAGACAAAGATTCAGAAGTGGATAGAAGATTAAGAAAAGGACTTCCCTGAAGCCCAGAACAAGAACCCTAATCTTAGTATAGAGGATTGGTTGGAAAGATATATCTTTACTGATATACATGAGATTTTCTTTGGAGGATTCCATAGAGAGTTATACGAGTGGCTAGCTAGGTTAGCATATACCCAATTTGAGATTAGGTCTAGGACACCTGTAGTTTGGATGCCAGTGTTGATAAAGAAGGTCAAGAGAGTTGATAATGTCGTGTCAAGAGTAGTAGATCACCAGTTTGATAGTACCATTGGAGGATATATGACTGAATTTGTTGTTGACAGAGTAGAATCGTATAGCCAAGCAGAGAGATATTTGTTTAAGGGACCTTGAGGAAAATTTTTACATTTTTTGAAGATGAAGATCAAGATGTTATTGCATGAGAAGAACATCTTGAAGATAAAGTAGTCTGCTATATTGAAGTGCTAATTTTCAAGAACTCAGACAGTGACAATGACATAGAGGTTGGACGTACACACAGTGGGAGAGTGTTCAGAGAAGTTCCTCTTGTGGACCTGTTTAAGAAGAACTATGGGGAAGACGGTTTCTACAGTGGAGAAGAGGCAGATCTAAGGGACGAAGATCATTCAAAGTCCACTAGGCTAGAGGAATGGAAAGTTGAAGAACCTCGTCGGGAAGAGCTAGAAGCTTCAGGAACTGTGAAGACTATTGAAGTAAGTAATATTACTCCTCTTGTTGATTCAGCAACATTAAGCAATCAAAGTAATTAGAGTCACCCAAGCGTTCAGAGAATTGTCATTAGTATCCCAACACACAGTCAGTCAAGAAACTTAGGAAGATCTATGGAAAATGAGATGAGGTTACCCACCTTCAGAGGAGATGGATCTGAAGATCTTGATCAACGCTAGCTTCTATGCAAAGTCATATGGAGTATTAATAACATCACCGACAAAGTTGTCAAACAATATTAGTTTAGTACTACCCTAAGAGACCGTACACTAAGATAGTACATGAAGTTTGTTAAGGGAGTTGCCCAGCCTAAACCACTGAATGAGATCAAGAATGCGTTGATTCGCGAGTTCAAGAAACCCAAGTCAGAGTCATAGTGCATTACATAACTAAAAGAAATCAAGTAGAGAATATCTAAACCGGTATGGGAGTTTAATCATAGATTTAAGACCTTGACAGGCCATCTGAGTTTTCAAATCCTAGATGAGAAGAACAAGGAATGGTTCATTGTTTCTCTCTTACCACACATCAGAGTTCCTCTTATGCAACATAAGATTTCTTCACATGCTGAGGCACTGGAGATTTCCATGAAGCTAGAATCAACCCCTATGGGAGAATTGAGATCAGGTATGAGTCAAATCTTGAGTCAACTAATGATTTTGTCTCTGCAAGTCGAAGATATGAAGAAATACAAGGGAAGAGACAAAAGAAAATACATCTGGTGTATCGGATGCAAATCAGAAGGCCATGACAAGGAACACTATCCCCTATTCCATGAATACTTGGCCTTTGGAGCTTCGAGCCCCTTGAAGAAAGTTATCCTACCCTGGTACGAGGTATGTAGAAATAGACATCTCCCTGGTGAGTGCTATTACATGAAAAAATATGCTTAGACACCCACAAATTTGTATTGCATGTTCTGTATGTTGATAGGGAATGATTATAGGGATTGTAGGGCTTACGACCTCATGCATGAAAGGTCAAGAGATATATACAAAATTCAAGGTGAATTACAGTAGGAAGGAAAAACTACACAATATAACTCCCCTGGGAGAGGAAACTTCAACCCTCATGGTGGATTCCGAGGAAGAGGAAGAGGAGGAGGTATGGGTCTAGGTCGAGGACATATAATATATTATAACTGCACACAACCATGACACTTGGCAAGGGACTTTCAGAACCCTTGTACCACTTGAATCTATTGCAACCCCTTCAAGCATGTTATTTAAGAATGTCTAGCATTGTTGGCTAAAATTCGGGAGATACAGGGACCTTGGCAAAACTCGCAAATACAATTAATCAAATAAGAACCCATGGAGCAGACCCTAGATTCGTTTTTATCACTTGAGGAGGAACTGTTATAGGAGAATATAGAATGACCCAAGGAAAGACTATAGAAGAATCAGGAGTTAGGCAAGTTGTGGAGAAGACACAAACTTTTGATGCAAAGAAAGAAAACAAATGTTTGAGGAGGAAAGAAGAGAATCCACAGGAGACCAAGATTCTTCATCGAAGACATGACCAGAAGTAAGAGAATGTGGAATGCCTCTGGAATTTGATCAGTTTTCTTCACCTGGAGATGGAAAAGAGGCAGGTAATTTTTTTTATCTCTTATATACATTTATAGAGTTGATTAAAGATGAGAAAGCCATACAAGAATTGCAAAATTTGGTCAGACAGTATGAGATGGGAAGGGTATATCCTTTACTGAATAAAGACATACATAAACTATCCAAGAAGAGAAGGATAAATAAGGAACTACACCTAAGTTCTCATATTGTAGAGTATGATATAGAATATGTGGTCCTCAACTTAGGGTCGGAGGTCAATGTCATGACGAAGAAAACCTGGGCATTGATGGGAAAACCTAAGTTAGTTTGTTCCGCTATCATACTTAGGATGGATAATAAGCAAGTTGTAAGCCCCTTTGGAATATTGGAACATGTCCCTATGGACATCAATGGAGTGAGGATGTTTGTAGACTTCGAGGTAACTGATATACTTAATGATAGATGTCCTTACCTTGCGCTATTAGGAATTTATTGGGCTTTCAATAATTCCACTGTGGTTGATTTAAATAAAATACGAATGACATTTGAAGGAGATGGAATTAGGGTCATTGCACCTTTAGATCCCGATGAAGGTCAGTGATACACAGAGCCCATCAGAGAACAAGCCTACACATATGAACTGGAAAACATATAAAAATTAATAGCCAGACAACAAGATTACATTAATCCTACGACAGATGGAAATTTGAGTTGGCAAAGTGACAACGCATGTTCATCAGATTCAGAAGAAGCACCGGAGAACTGGAAGAACAAAATGTACTAAGTATCTACAAGGAGATGTGCTAGATTAACTAGAGAAGTATGCTGGATCGACACAACAGTAAGCAACTTACCCACCTTTGATGGTCTAAATCCTTTAGAAACCTTCTTATCAGAGGCTTCAGAGGGCCTAATAACAATGTGCCACAGGTCAATCCCCTCTCCAAAATAACCTGGTTGACAATGAGAAGAGGGAAGAGGAGGAGCTTGACCATAAAATTCACTATATTGAAGACACCTCCCCTTTTCCCCATTTGACTCAATCTTCATATGAAGAATCCCTTATGAACAGTCAAATAAATGAGTTGAGTAAAGGCGAAAAATCCAACAGTAGTCCTGACACATATAACCTCAAGTCAAAGAAGAAAGAAGGGAATTCAGATATCCTGATTAGCCTCTCCTAGCAGAAAGGCATGCTAAGCCTACAACAAACACTTCCAAGGAAAAGAAAACTCAGAATATCTCACCAATAGCCAAAGCCCCTATCCCAGAGGCGAGGGAAATTCCTAAGCCTCCTTCCTCCTTTAGTTTTGAGCATGAAATTCAAAAGATCATAATTCTTGTACCCCTCTTGAAAATTGTTAAAAATGAAGATTTCAAAAGGTCTCTCTCTAAACTGTTACAGTCTGAACCACCTCAGCTTACCATAGACTCAGTAAATCTCCAATATGAAAAGCCAACAGTTATTCTAGGTCCCATGGTAGAAGATAGAGATGATTCATCCCTCTACACATCCCTGACCATACACGATAAGGTACTGTATAACTTCCTAATGGATTCAGGGGCTTCCCATAACCTCATGCTCAAAACAGTCATGGAAGAATGGGGGCTGGAAGTAACAAAGGATTATCATGATTTGTACTCTTTTGATTCAAGGAGGGTACAATTCCTTGGTGTCATCAAGGACCTAGTGGTGTCCATGAAGAGTGTGGTCATGGACATTGTAGTAGCTGATTTTACCCCCCAGTTTGGCATGTTGTTGTCAATATATTGGATTAAAAGGCTTGGAGGAACATTACAGATCAAACTCACATATGCCACTATTCCAGTGTTTGGAGGAGAACACATAACATTGTATAGAGAATCTCAGTTGGCCTACATTTTTAGTGATGAAGCAGATCCCACTAATCATCCTATCTTTGCTCTTGACACGGAGTTGGGGTCTAGTTTGTTGCATCTCATGGATTCTCCTAAAGCCCCTCTTGAAATCACTAAGAAACCCTTGTCTGATCATGAAATACCTCCTTCAACTACCTCTGTGTGGAAGATATTCTTCGATGGACCCTTTTCTAGTGAAGTTTTTGGTGTAGGAGTGGTTTTTGTATCACCTTGTCAGGAAACCATATCCTTGTCATACAAGCTAGAGTTTGAAACCACCAATAATGTGGAAGAATATGAATCTCTTGTTTTAGGTTTACGGGCTGCAAAAGAAATGGGAATTGAAGAGATAACAGTGTCCGGAGATGCTGAGTTGATAATCCAGCAGGTCATAAACTCTTATCGGGCTAAACATCCTCGACTCAGAAATTACAAAAATGAGGTGTGGGACCTAATTGATAATTTCTTCTTGGCTTTCAACATTTCTTTTATTCCAAGAGAAGAAAATACTTTGGTCAATTCCCTAGTTGTCTCATCTAGCCAGTTTAGGATCCCTCTGTGACCTAAGATGAAATATGATGTTGAGATAAGATATAGGCCATCTATACCGGACAATATCTAGCATTGGAAGGTGTTTGAGGATGATATTGAAATTAGAAAGTTCCACGAGTATATTGATGAGTTCTCTACATTACACATTGATCAGGATCATGATCCCGAAGGTGATCTTCACCCTAAGGTATTTTTAAATAAAATTTCTAATCACCATATTGTTTAGTTTCCTAGGAATCACATTCCAAAGGGACTAGTTCCTTTAGAAACATTCTTCGATGGCAATGATGTGGCGGTAAAGGGTAAGGTTTCAAATGGGGATGCTAATGTAACTGAATACAATATTGGCACAGAGGAAGATCCTAAGTTCGTCAAGTTTTCAAACAACTTGTCAAGGGAGTAGAGAGCTGAGTATGTTGAGTTATTAAGAGAGTTTGCTGATGTGTTTGACTGGACCTATGAAGACCTCAAGACATATGAAACAATTGCCATTGAGCATAAGATCCCAATAAAGGAAGAGGTTAAGCCATTAAGGTATAATTTAAGACATATTAATATAATGTTGCTACCGGTCATGGAGAAAGAAGTAAAGTGTAATGATCCCAAGTCATTATGCAAGGATCATCATGGTTTTGGTGTCTTTTTAAAACTTTTTCTGAGTGAGGTATTTTGTCAAACACTTTGTTGATCTACTTGTTTAGATGTGTTTATATGTGTGTATGCAGCAATTAACAGAAAGAGATAACCATGGAACATACCTCAACCATATGAAATAAGATAGACAAGCCAAAACATATCAAATCTTCTTTATTCATAAAATAGAAGAACCTGCTACAATGGAGATGTCGATCTAGAATGCTCAACAAATGGCCAAGATGATAGAAAATGGATAAAAAGTATGAGCTGCTACAAAATTCTCCCGACAATACAAAATAATCCTCCAAAGGCTGGATGAGAGATGAAGACCAATGCCAAGTGCCAAACCCCTCACTGCTGGAAGATGCCACTCTCTGCTGGATAACTGAAGCTACCCAACAATTCGGCCCTGGTGCCAAATATGTCCAATCACCACCAGAAAGATGATAAATAGTAGGTTGGGTGATGGTAAGAACAACCCAGGTGACCGAATCTCCAAGATCCCTCTCAATCTCTGTAGATCTGAAATCCCCCATTGAATGATGAGCCCCACTGAATGACTAAAACCCTAGATAATTCGGCCCTGCTAAAGGAAGCCTCCAAATGATCTAAAAATCTCCAAAAATATAGATCGGGACACTCCAAGTCACTAGGTGAAGTCTCAGGATCAGATCTAAAGTGTAACCCCTCCAAACGGACTAGATATGGATCTCAAAAATGCCCTCCTTCTCTTCAATTCGCCCCACTGCTCAAGAAATAATCTAAGCCATAAAACTATCTCAGAAATCACTAGATATAATTTCCAAGGCCCTAAAATGAAAACCCAAGTGATAGAATCCTCAACGACCCTGCCAATCTCCTACAACGAATCTCTCTCCAAAGATGGCGTGCCCCTCTTGCTGGAATCCCTCAACTAGTGCGTCCTCTCTCTATCTACACATGAAACTGATGTAGAATCCTCCTGCAACTGAGTAGATCTAGAACTAGAATGGTGTGGGAGAGTATTTCATATCTGATACCAAGCTTGGGACAATATAGGTGGAATCTTTCACCACTGAATCGTCCTCTAAGGTTTTTTATGTCAAAACCCTCAAAACCCCCAAGAGATGGGCTCACTAGCTAAAGCCAAATATCAAAATAAGATCATACATGAATGAATGAGAAGAGGCCCTTGCCTTTCCTTTATAATTTTGTCTCACCTTGTCCCTCAAAAGTGACATTCATTTTATTAATATTTAATTAATTAATTAAATCACTTTAATTGATTAATTAACCTTTTTACCTTCGAAAATCTCTTTATCTCTCCTTGTGGCTTCCCTGGCCATTGAAAGTCACTTCTAGCCATCCCATCCTATAGTGTTTCTCCTCCCAATTCCAATGAGCTATTACACCGAGAGGTTCCTCCAAGTAATGTGCCCAAAATGACCTCTTCAGTGAATTCCATTGACTTATAGCTCAAAATAGTCAAAGTCATGGAAATCGTCAGAATGCAACAAAACCAAAGCCAACCTGTGCGGAATGGATCATAATGATGGAATATGATGATCAATGAAAGATGGACCCCACAATTCCTCTCAAATACCCCTGTACTCTCTATAACATCCATCTGGCCATTCTGGTCATCATAAATCTCTACACTAGGATAATGTCCCAAAGTGGGGACATTACAATCCTCCCTACTAGAAAATTGCTTTTCCTCAAGCAATACCCAAATCCCTCCAAGAAAAATGACAGGATCCCATGTCCACCTGTGGGGTACACAGTAGAACCCATCAAAAGATGAACAATAGTATACTCCACCCCGTGGATCCCATATCAGGAAGTGAACTGCAATACTCTGCGAAGCATAGTCCTGAAAGATATCAGCCCTGTAAACCTCCTGCACATGACACATGGCCTCATATAGGAATGAGTCCATCCTCCAAATCTCTACCAAGATCCACATGACCTCCATTAACTGCACATGCTGATGTTCGATCGAGGTGATGCAAGACCTCCATGAGGCACCTGCAAGTGATGCGCTCCTCTCGACACTGAAGATCAATGGAAAGTTAGAATAACTTTCCCCTGCAATGGTCCAATCTCCCCTGTCGGTCAATGAACTGCTCAATCCTGCAATCCCTGGGTCCCATGCTAACCTCTGTCGAAGATCCTCATGCTGACAATGCACTACTCTGACCCTGATTGTCATCCCCCTGCATAAATCCTGGATCCTCCTCTCCTGGGTCCTCAAGCTGAAACACCTGTGACCACTGGACTTGTTGTCCAGAAACTGTATCTGTAAAGGAATATCTGTAGAAGAAGTACCTATCCAAACATCTCCATGCCCTATCACGATGATCACGCAAAAGGAAGGGTCTCGCCCCATAGGACAAGTACCTACAGACCCACTCCAAACCAAACCAAGGTGAAGTGTGTGGCTCTCTGGTGCAACCTGGGTCAACATGAGCATCATGCTAACAAAACAGACTCTTGGGTCCCATGGAAATCTTGGAAGTTTATCACTTCCAATCTCCTCTAACTGATCCTGTGTGAAGCTAATCATTGTCATAAGCCCTCTATGCTCATCTATCATCACCTGGTCTATGATGCTCACCATCACGCACCAAGTCTCAACTGTCTGTCTAACACGGTCCACCTCTGACCTGCTGTATGTCGTAAAATTACTCCTATCATGAATTCTCGGCCTACTCACTCTCCATGCCCTCATCCATGGCCTATCCCTCCTCATGTTATTGTCTATGATAAAAGTGTCAGGATGAGCTAATAGAAACAATTGTAGCTGACTATAGGACTGAAAGGCATCACATGATTTGGTCAATCCCAAGGATTCGACCAGAATCTCGTCCATCGGTATCCATGATAATTGCTCGCTTGTAGTCATCACTAACCAACAATCATTAGGTACAATCGGAAGAAACTCCTCCAACTGTTGGTAAACCACTCTCCATCTCCCAACACCCAGGAAACTGCTGAAATGGTGAAGGTGATCTCTCATAACTAGGTGCTACTACAAAGGAGTGACATCTGCATGCTTCCCTAGGTGTGTCTCCTCCCTGCAAGGCACTATACCCCTCTGAATGCCACAATACATCTCAGCATGACTCTGTGAACTATCCCTCATCCTCGTATGCTCCAACATACTCATGTCATCTCCTGCAGACTCATGATGTATCATCGATCCTGGGCATGTTGTTGGATCAATCTCTATATGGAGATCAACCACTCCCAAGACACAAATGGAAGTGTCCCCCATCAACTAGTGCTCCTCTTCTAGATCATCAACATCCTCAGTCAACGTGACTGGATGATACATCTGAGTGTCCACTAAGACAGATGAAGCGGATCTATGATGGATCTCCTCAAGAGACTCATCTGTCCTAGACTCTGATTCTTGAAGGGCGGTCTGTGTGGCTCTCAAGAATCCTCGAGTTCTCTCCAACTCCTGGGTGAGTCAGTCCATCTCCAAATCCTTCTCCCACAGGGCCTTATGATACATCTCACCAACCCTCAGTAGATAATCCCTATCTGTCAACAACTACTAGTAGTCAGTCCTCATCACATATACTCTCTCCCGGAGAGTGTGAAAATCATCCATGGAAAATCCTCCATCTGAACTACCATATGCCACTGGTTCTCTCCAATAGTAATCTGCCATCACTGCATACATGTCATTAATACATCTAGTGGTTTTCATGATCATAGCCTCACTAACTCTCAACTATGCTTCTAAGTGGTGTGAATCCTGATCATGGTCATGTTGAGGTGCCATCTCATACCCCTCACTGCTAGTGTCAGTTCTGCCAGTGTCAACTCTGGAATCCCCAAAAACACCCTGTACATAAGATGACATGTTGAACTGTCCACTGTCTACTGTGTTGTTGGGTACTCCTATATGGCACTGCATCCCATCACTAGATTTCATATCCCCCTGACTCATAATGTATCCTGTATGAGAAGTTGTATCCTCCTGTGCACTCAATCTACTACTATCTTTTGCGCCTGGATCCCATGGAGATGTATCCAGACATGTGCTATGGTCATCCTGGCTGATAAAAAGTGCATCCTCATCAATGCAGACTGATCCTGGAAGTAATTTCTCCATCAACCTGTCAGCCTCTGCAATCTTCTCAACCAATGGAGTCTCCAATAGCAGTGACTTCATCTCCTCAGGTTGATCTGTATGTGTAAGATCCTCTGTCTGTACTCCCTGTACCTCCTCCTGGATCTGTGGGTCTAACTGTCCATGGTGTGCATCCCTCACACTAGGCTCATCCATCATACCTAACGTGTCACTGATCTCCTCATGTGACGTGGCTATCCTGGGTGTCTGAATATGTGACAGATGTGTCACAACCCCCATAGAAATCTCATCATCTCTAGGTGATAACATGTGTGACTCCTCACTAGTGTCACCACTCTGTTGAGGCATAAGGTCATCAATGGTATGTGACGTGTCTGCTGAGACACTGGGGCTATTTTCCTATCCATATAGCTACCTATCCACTACATAAGGGTCATCCTCCTCCTCAAGCGTGCAAGCATCACTAGCATCTGTGCAAGAGTCATCATCACTATCCTCTGAGGTAGAGTCACTATCACTAGCCTCTGTGAAAGAGTCACTATCATCATCCGACTGCTCTGAATCCACATCTATCTCTCCATCCTCACACACCTCACCCTTACTGTCATGACATGCCTCAATAATGTGCTCCTAATCTTTACCCCTGCACCCATGATCTAGTTCCCACGGCTCCTTGCAATTGTGGCAAGGTTGCATGCTCCTACTGGACGTGGGGTTTCTCTATTCTTCCCACCATATAGATGCTTCTTTTTTCTTTTCACCTGCTATGATCATCCCCTGTAAAATATCCCATTTTCTCCAATGGGGATTTCTATAGGCTGCATATTGTAGGAAGGTTATTGTAGCCTTAGTTTCCTTGCTAAGGCCGTCATACATGACCTCCAACCATGGTATCTCAAAGGCTATATTATCCGCTTCTTTCCAACTATCGATTTATCCCTATGGAAGACCCCCCCAGGTTTGCAGGGTTTAAGCTCTGATACCACTGTAATGATCCCAAGCCATTATGCAAGGATCATCATGGTTTTGGTGTCTTTCTAAAACTTTTTCCGAGTGAGGTATTTCGTCAAACACTTTGCTGATCTACTTGTTTAGATGTGTTTATATGTGTGTATGCAGCAATTAACAGAAAGAGATAACCATGGAACATACCTCAACCATATGCAATAAGATAGACAAGCCAAAACATATCAA
>JZKD02S0107811.1:300844-313555 GCA_000966675.3 Picea glauca | reverse complement strand
AGGAAGGACGTTACATCTTCTAGGACACGAGCATTTGCTTTCTTTTGATTCCCCCATGTGGGCAAAACCCTCTTACCCACATATATATGCTTCTTTCACATTTTATGATGCTCATCTGATTATAGTTTGATTTGGATACATATATTGTGTAAACAGTCACAACAAATACTCTTGTTTCTATATTTCTCTCACCACTTTTTGCACACATTCACACATCTAGTCTGACATCATAGGGGAACCACAGAACCCCCATCATTCATGACGCTTGCTCAACCTCCCTCCTATCTTAGGGGGAGTATCTAGTCGTACCTTCTCATCGGTACCTCCTTCACACACTCCTGTGAGTGCTACTATCTTAGGATCAGCTCTGCTTGGTTCTACATTACTTGGGTCTACTTCCCAAGGTCATCCATTCACTCGCTCTCCTTTACACGGAAGCGGGGGACCCACTTCTTCTCAAGGAGGGAGTACCAACCCACCTAGTCCCCATCAAGGGTCAGGTTCACAACACACTGTGGCCAGAGCTAACCCTCCCCCCCCACTACAAATGCCATATTTTGCTTCTCTCAACATACCGGATCTCACCAAACTCATCAATGATCCTATATTTCATGACGCCACATGGCCTGCAATGCCAACAAAACTTCCTTCAGACATACCAAAGTTTGAAGGAAAGGCAGGGGATGACCCCACCAACCATGTCATGAAATTTCATCTATGGTTTTCTTCCAATAGAATTATGGATGATTCCATCAGACTACGATTATTTCAACGCACACTCACTGGCCCATCAGCTAAATCGTATGTTGAAGAAAAATCGGGGTCCCACACGACCTTTGAGTAATTGGACAAATCATTCTTGACCTTCTTCCAATTACCCATCCACCATGACAATGGTCTAGAACTACTTTCTAACTTCAAACAAACCTCAGCCACACACATCGCTGACCACATTCATGAGTGGCGTAGGCGACGTAGTTTGTGTAAGGCAGAAACCACCAAGCAAAAATGTCTCGACTGGTTTCTTAGATCACTTGTCTCTCTCCTTAGAAAGGATGTAGCTTCCACCTTCCCACAATCCAAAGAGGAAACCATAAGTAAGGCCCAACAATATGACCTCATCTATGCACAGTTAGGTTACTTATACATGGTACTTCTTGATCTTCCAAAACCTGTGCCATTTGGCCAAGACAAATCGGGGATGTCTCACTCAGCAGACGGACTAATATGTGCCACCATACACCATAGTCCACAACCCCAAACACCACCGATGTATGGAACACCTCAATACCCACCAGCATATGGGGGCACCCCTTACTACCCCCCACCTCCTTATCAACAACCATACCCTGTTGCTATACCTCCACCCATCAGTGGACTACCGCTGGCACCTCCCATACATCCACCTATTCCCACAAACAGTGGTACTCCCTCAACATCAACTTATAGTACTAGTGAAAGAACTACGCCTTCCTATGTACCTTATGGACCGGTACCACTGCAAAATCCATACTTCCCGTTTCCTGGTCCTCCACAACCCATGGCTCCCCCACATCCACATGCAGGGGTAAATTTTGTTCAACCTTTTGCTGCTCAACAATACCAAAATTTTTAACAGTTGAACACAGCCAATCCAACCCATCCATCGAACAATGCCAAGAAGAAAGGATGGAACATGAATAAAAACAACCCAGGACAAGGCGGGAATCAACCCCCACAGCACCAACCTACTGGGGGCAACCAGAACCAAGGGAACCAAAACCCCCACGGGGGAAATAATAACAAATGACAAGGGTGAAATAATGTTAAAACCATCTTCCCTTGTGCCCTTTGTAGTGAGTTTGATCATTACACTCACCATTGGCCCCAGATTGCTGATCTCAAATGGTTGAAAGACTCTGGTAGTCTTCCCCATTCTCCTGCACAACCTACACCTCAGCAGGAACCACAACAATATGTGCAACAACCCCCTCCCTCCATGCTGCAAAATCATATTCCACATCAAGGTGCGATAAACACCCAACAAGACACGCAACATCCCCCACCTCAAGGGGGAAAATACCCAAACCCTAACAACCCTGCAGAGCGTACAATCCTCCTCACCAGTGAGGAAGAAATCCTTTTGCAAACCCGTAATCGTCAGTATCATGCACCCGCTGAGTCTACTCCCATCTCTCTAGAGACAAACCCTACACCGATGGGACCCCCGTTGGTGATCCCTTGCCCTTCCACTGAACCACCACTACGCATCCCTCGCATACCCTTGCGCAGGAATGTCCACAACCCACAGGCTAGGGCAGCTCATAACTATAGTTTGGTAGATAACTTATCACAATCCCTGACTGCCATGTCAGTCTTGGAAGTTCTCCAGACTTGTCCTACTCAACGGAAATCACTACTTTTCGCCTTGGGGATAGTCGAACCTGCAGATACTCAACTCATCACCTTTGATCTTGATAGCGGTGAACCTCATCTTCCCACTGTGATTTCTTTTCAAATACAAGTGAAAATACGAAACATCACAGTTCATCGGTGTATCATCGATGAAGGTGCATCTACGTGCATCATGTCCAAAACCATATGGCAGAAACTTGGTTCCCCGGAACTCATTCCCTCTACCATCACATTACGAGCTTATGACGGACGACCATCATATCCTGAAGGGCTCTTCCAAAATGTCCCCGTTGAAGTCGGGGGAAAAACTATTCTCATAGACATCGAAGCTATCGACGCTCCACTCGATTACAATATCTTGTTTGGTCATAGCTACATGTACGCTATGAAGGTAGTAGCATCTTCCATCTTTAGGACCATGATGTTCCCTCACAATGGGAATATCGTGACCATCGACCAAGTCTCACATTATGAGCCTAACCCCTCTACCAATCTCGATAACATTCTTCCTCTCATCCACACCAACCAAGATGCATATCCCCTCGTCGAGATGGGTCCTGGGATTTTTAAAGATCCATCCTTGTTAGGGATGTACCATGGAGAACCACCACTCCTTCATCCTGCTAATCAAGTATGTGTCATCTCATCTAACGAAACTCACACAGAGGAGGCTAATCCTCCTCAAGAGGCTTCAGTCATTCCTGACATCTCAATAGTCGCAGAACCACTCCCACCGGAGACTCCTGCGCAATCGTCGACCCCAAACATCCGTGAATCCACATCCCCTCAAGGGCATAGTCCCGTCTGGGAGACAGTTCCCCAACCCCTCACTCAAATTCACTTCTTTTACCCTCCACCCAGTATAGAAGCTTTCCAGGTAGCCGCAACGCTCACACTACCCAATATGGTGTTAGCAATCCTAGTGTGGTATCTACATCCACCTGAGATGGTCCCTCGACCATCCCTTCCCCCACAAGAAGGCCTCCCCATGACGATTCTCGTCCTAACCCCCACTACCCCCATACTCCCTAACCCCCCTGCTACAGCTGGGGGCAAGAGAAAGAAGAAGGAGCCCATTGCTCCACTTCCTCCACACATCCCACCATTTTGCGCACTATGTGAAAAGGAGGGACATCAAACCACCAACTATCCCTCACTACCGAAATTATAGAATTTGATTCCCCTCAATCAAACTCCCACAACACCTGTCACTACTGCTAGTCCCACTACTACCACCACCCGTTCCAGTAGTAAAGGGTTGAGGACCAAATATGCTTGTGCTATTTGTTTAGAGTACGACCATTATACCCATCATTGCCCAGCACTGCCATGCTTCCAGTAGACATTAGCCGCTGTATGCCAGAATTTCCAAAATAACCCACGCCCTGCTACGTCCTCTCTAATAAATATCACTGACATCCGCTATGTCACCACTTCAGTCAATGAATGCATGAGATGCTCGTTCTCTCTCTATGATTCTTTAGCTCATTTTACATACCAGTGTCCTATGATACTTGAATACAGGCAACGTCAATTGGCCCTGCTTCATCAACCCACAGAGTCGATAATTGACATTTCCTCATCACTAGCGGATCTTCATGTCATTTCTCCCAAGCTCGAGGCACTCCCAATGCCTCCATGGTTATTAAATGACATCTCTAAGGATTTACCCCGCAACCCCCCCAACTCTCCTGCTCATTCCCCTACAGACACTCTACACCCAACCACCACGGGTACCCCTCAGTACTTCAACATATGGTTTATGTCGAGTGAACCCTCACCATCTCCTAGTATTGCTCCCTCACCATCTCCTAGTATTGCTCCCTCTGCTTCTCCATCAGGGGGAAACCACACTGTCACTGAGATCACTCCTCACAACCCCTTGTATTCCCGACATTTTCAATGCAATGAGGAAATACTTGAAGAGTTAAATCACCCAGACTCGCCCTGGGATGCGCTACATCACCATGCACTCTTCTCTCCATAGGAAACCCTCATGCCTCCTAACCAAAACCCCATTTACACGGTCGAAACCAAAGATTTTATCCCCTCTGGGCCTATGGATTGGTTCAACAATCCAATTCCTGTCCCTATTTTCCCCACCATCAAAATTGACATTTCCATTAAAAATGGCATCGTCGAAGAAATCATCATTGGAGCTGCTTGCACTCCTCGGGAAATCGCCGCATATAAAGTCCTCTTCCAAGAATATAGGGATATTTTTTCCTGGTCATACTCAGAAATGCCTGGCCTCGATCCCTCTATTGTTGAGCATCGCATCGAGACCTGGCTTGACATAACACCAGTTCTCCAGAAACAGCGACCGCTACACCCATCTAAAGCCGCGGCTATCAAAGCCGAAATTGACAAATTACATACGGCTGGGTTTATTTACCCCATCGCTTATACTTCATGGGTTTCTAGCCCTGTACCCGTCGACAAAAAACAGGGCACTATCTGTGTTTGCACCGACTTTCACGATCTCAATAACGCATGTCCAAAAGACAACTTTCCAACACCTTTCATCGATCAAATTATCGACGACTGCGTCGACAACGAGGCTCTCTCCTTTATGGACAGATTCTCTGGCTATAACCAAATTCAAATTCACCCAGCTGATCAGTATAAAACCACATTCATTACCCCGTGGGGTACTTTTTCATATCGTGTCATGCCTTTCGGCTTAAAAAATGTTGGCACAACTTTCCACCGAGCGATGACATACATCTTTCACAATCTGGCTGAAATCATCCTCGCCTACTTGGATGACCTCACAGCTCGATCCAAGAAACACACCCAGCATCTCGATGATTTACGAATCATCTTTCAACGGTGTCGTCAGTACAACATTCTCTTGAATCCTCTCAAGTGTTTATTCTGTGTCACCGCCGGGCACCTCCTTGGTTTTATTGTTTCCCAAAGTGGTATTACCGTGGACCCCCTCAAAGTCAAAGATATCACCGAAATTCCACCTCCTCGAAATTTACGGCAACTTCAGAGTCTACAGGGAAAAGCTAACTTTATCAGACACTTTGTTCCCGATTATGCCATACACGCACACTGTTTCCTCTTCTTACTATGTCACGACATCCCTTTTCATTGGGACGACTATGCCCAATAGTCATTTGACGATCTTAAAGCAGCACTTTCAAATGCACCTTTAATTAGTGCACATGACTACAATCGTGACTACATCCTCTATGTATCAGCATCAGTTGTATCAGTAGCTGGCGTCCTCGTCCAACTTGGAGATGAAAATCATGAACACATCATTTAATACATTAGTAAGAACCTCTCAGGGCCACCCTTGAAGTATAAACACGAAGAGAAACTTGCTCTTGCAGTTTCCCTCGCAGTCCAGAAACTGCGCCATTATATTCTGCTTCGCACCACAAAGGTCATCGCAGATTCCAACCCTATGCAATACTTGCTCAACCACCGACAATTTAATGGAAAATTCTCTCGATGGAACATTATCCTTCAGGAGTACGACCTCGAGTTCTCAACACCTAAGAGTAAGAAGGCCCTCGTTCTTGCTGAACTTGTCACAACCCTCCCCTATGACACCCCCTGTGCCCCCGTCAACACCAACTTTCCTGATGAACATCTCTTTTACATCGCTTCAGATGATCCTTGGTATGTTGACCTTCTCGTCTACCTGCGAACTCAAAAGTTTGGTAACCACCTATCACGAGATGATCGTCGGCGTATTCGCCATCAGGCCCCCCGCTATCTCCTCATCGGAGACATCCTATACCGGCGGGGCATTGACACCATTCTTCGTCAATGCCTGACTATTGACGAGGCCGATAGGGTCTTAAATGATTGCCACAACGGTGCATGTGGGGGCCATATTTTGGGTATATCCACTACTCAAAATATTATCCGATCCGGTTACTTTTGGCCTACCCTGTTTCATGATTGCATTCATGTTATGAAACGATGTGAGCAATGTCAGCTCTATGCCAACAAAGCTCGAGCTCCCCCCGCTCTTCTTCACCCTGTCATTACTGCGGGCCCTTTTTTTAAATGGGGCATCGACTTTATGACTTGTAATCCCCCCTCCAGCAATGGTCACAAATACATTGTTGTCGTCGTTTATTACTTCACCAAATGGGCCGAAGCTATGCCCACTTTCAACAACACCGCTGACACTGCAGCACGCTTTTTCTTTAACCATGTCATATCGCGTTTTGGAGTACCACTCCAACTTGTTTCCGACCATGGGAAACACTTCAAGAATGAGATATTCTTCGAACTTTCATCTCGGTTAGGCTTCTCTCACAAGTTTTCCTCAACATATTACCCTCAGTCAAATGGACAGGTCGAGGCAGTTAACAAAGTCCTCAAGACCATGTTACAGTGCATGGTTAATAAACATAAAACCAAATGGCATCATATGTTATTTTCTACGCTATGGGCTTATCGAACAACAGTACAGACTGCTACTGGTTTCATGCCATTCCATTTAGTCCATGGGGTTGAGGCAACTCTTCCCATCGAGTGCGAAATTCCCACCTTACGCACCGCAATTGAGTTATTACCTGACACTGCTCCAATGGAGCAGCTCTTGCTGAACTTGGAGTCTCTGGATGAAGATCGTCAATCTTCCTTATAGAACAACGAGGTAGCTAAAAAATGATCCAAAGCTACCTTTGATCGCCATGTCAACCTTCGATCATTCCGCGAAGGCGACCTCATCCTGGCTTATGATATCGCTCATGATACCTTTGGCCATGGCAAATTCGAATCACTTTGGCATGGCCCTTACATCATCCAACATTGCCTCACCAAAGGTGCATACATCCTAGTCTCTCCTGAAGGCCTCTCGTTCAAGGAACCCGTCAATGGGTTATATCTCAAGAAATTTTATGCTTAGAAGTAGTCATTCTACTTTAGGTTATTTTTTCTTTTTTAGTGTTTTTAATCTTTTTTTACCCTCTCATCTAAAACTATCCTTTGTGCTCTTGACATATTCTTTCTCCACCAGCTTACCACATCGGTTATGCCGACGGCGCCAGCCGTTGGACACAAAATCTCGCTTCGGCTGCTTGGGATCTCTACACCCCCTCGCATGACATGCTACATTCAAGCGGCATATGTTTGGGGCCAGCCACCAACAACCAAGACGAATACACTGTGGTCATTGGCCTCCTGGCCGACGCCTAGCGTCATCATATTCGTCACCTTAGCGTCTTCCTTGACTCTCAACTAGTCATTCTCCAGCTCAACAATGTGTACCGTGTACGCGATTCGTGCCTCTTTCGCAAATACCTGTAGGTTAGGCTTTTATCTCGACATTTTGATTCCATTAACTTTACACATATTCCAAGACAATTGAATCACACAATAGATCAAATAGCTAACATGGTGTTATATTGGCATATATCACATCAAGCTACACATACATAAAACATCTCACAAATCCTATCACAACATATATATAGAATCGACATCATCAACAAACATCAGTAAAAAAAAACACATGTAGACAACATCAAGATCTCAAAATATGTATACTCATATATATATCAAGGCCCATTTGGCCATCTGAATGTTTACATACAAAATACATGTATCCGCACCCCAATGCAGCACCTCGGTACACAAAATGGGCTCACCAGCCTATATACAAAAAAAACAGTGATGTACATCATACACCACTCAAGGTGCCTCTATCACACCACCACCTGCTCCTCCCTTAGGAGGCAGTGGTGGCCCACCACTACCTGCCCCAGGTGGTGGTGGAGGACCACCCACAGGACCCTCCTGCACTGATGGCAGGCATCCACTAGTCATAGCAGCAAGCACTGCTGCTCGCCGCATTATGGCCCGCCATGGTGGCGACACCCCCACACACTGTTTCAGGAAGCTCTCATCCTGGATACGCGTCCACATGCCCTCAGGCACATTCTGCAACACTGTCTCCAGACGACGACATATGTCATCAAAATCCACTCCGGCCGCCGCCGGAGGAGCATGTGATGGCCCAGCACCAGGGTCATCGAATCGGCACCTCCTCGCTGCCCTCTCGGGCTCTGCTGGTCACCCTACAACATCCTCCCACCGACGTCTCTCTCCATGCGGAATTCTCTCC
The DNA here is from genome assembly GCA_000966675.3 of Picea glauca. Lineage (NCBI taxonomy): Eukaryota > Viridiplantae > Streptophyta > Pinopsida > Pinales > Pinaceae > Picea > Picea glauca. The sequence continues at coordinate 305,064 of JZKD02S0107811.1, read as the reverse complement.
GGCTCTCGACGAGCCAGCGGTCTCTGCATCTCCACCTCATGCCCGCGAGGTGCCACATCTTTACATGCACAAAACAACAATAAAAGATAGTATCAACATCTATATCATATACCTATGGACTGATATCTCAAAATGACAATATAAATCAAAACCATACCAACATACTCAACATACTTTGATGGTCAAAAACCTCCCCTTGAGGCAACACCATGTCCGGGTCACCCTGGAAGTCCACCCCAGCATAGGGGTACCGAAGTATAACCTGTGGCATTTGCCGCCATATCCCTGCCGCCTTTGCTGAAAAGAAGTGGCCACCTTCGCCACCACCATGACGAAGAAAAATGGTCGACCACCACCTCAATTGTGGCTCTCATGCCCCTGGCATCTCCAGTAAAACCCTCAGGCGCAACATCAACACCCTCTCTAAGAACCATGCCACTAGGATCGACCCAAATGAAAACTCTCCTGCACCTGTCGATCGACAATGATCCAACTGTGCTACCATCCGCGCATGAAGCGTCAGCCCCCACAAAAACTGCTCTTCGGCCACCACTCTCTCTAGCACCAACAATTGGCCACCACTAATCCGTTGGGTCGCAAGTGACCCATAAATACGAACAATCATCGCCGCCATACAGCGATGAGCCAGGGATTCTATCGCACTGATGCTCACCACAGTCCCAGACATAAAGTTCTCACCTGAGCAGTATCGCTGGCCAATCGTGACAAGGGTTGTATCCCTAGGCAACACAAGCTATGCCGGTAGGGGCTTCCCCCGAAAGGGGAGCCCAGTCAGAAAATAGATATCCTCCACCGCAGTGAAGGGGATCTTCTCTCCTCGCACAAGGAAGCAGTGCAGCTCTGAACTCCACATCTAGATCAGGAACTGCAATAAATACTCATGTGCCCATATCAATGGGAACTCAAAGAACTTTAGCAACCCACAGGTTTCCAAAGTTGCACTTACACCAGGGCCCTCAATGGCCACGACATCTCTCAACTAGGCCCAGTCTCGCTCTTGCCACCGCACTGGAATTGTCACTATCGTCCACCTGCAAATAACACAGAGTCTGATATCAGCTTATGCAACCATCAAAAACATCAAAAAGACTCATTTTTTACCCTTCAACCTTTCCTCCTAGGCATGGTTTTTGTTACCCACAGGCGCGCACACATGCGCACCTGCTCACTACACAGGCGTGCATATATGCGCGCCTATCCACTGCATAGGTGCGCATCGGTGCGCACCTATTTTCCTCACAGGCGCGCTCCTGAGTGCACCTGTTCACCATACAGATGCGCATAGATGTGCGCCTGTCAAATCCACAGGCGCACTCTGGTGCGCGCCTGTTCAACTCGCAGGCGCGCCCTGAGGGCGCGCCTTAAATTCTTCCTCTCGCACACCCATGCGCGTATAATCGGTGTACAGGTGTGCACTCATGCACGCCCTTCACCGAGTCGCCCATGCATGGGGGGCCCACTCTCCCTAAATACCCCTGTACGACCCCCTGTACAAGCCTTGCCCAAAAATTGAAAACCTATTTCTATGCAGGATGATCAGACCACTAACCTGATACTCACAACACATCAATCGAATGTTGCGTCCTCCCCGAATCTCCAAATCTCCTCTAAAACTGCTCGTCCAGTCACTGTTGTAGTAGGTACAAATGAGGTGGCAATGTGGGCCCTACAACTATATATAGGCCTTTTGCCAAACTTCCACTCACCATTCCGGGAGCCCAAGGTGTCCATTTTTCAAACCGTCTTCAGCCATGAGATCAGCATCCCGCCACCTACATTACAACTATCCCTGGGTCACCTTTCATTCTGAGCCCCCAGGGTTCCTTTTTTCATATCATGGTCAGGTACACATGTGCATTGTCACATTTGTCTAATACATGCTCATATCTTAGATTCTCTTCAGATATTGTTCACTTTGGGTATTTGTTTCTCATATGTGCAGGTACTTGCTCCTCATCCCCCGGCATCACTCCTTCAGGTATATACTCAGCACTGCATGTAGTCTTTCCCGTCGTATCACACTTGCACTTCCAGTCACACCCTCTGATGTTTACCTCTAGGGTCTCCATTCCCAGCTCTGTAGTACCCATGCCTCCATTTGCATCATCGTTAGTGTTACCCGATAGCATTCTAACTCACATGAGTTGTCCCATTCATAGCACCCTTTGCCACTTTTTGACACTCATGTTGTTCTTCATTACCCTTTAGGGATGGGAGTCCTGATAGTTTTTCATCATGTTGCGAATCAACCACATACTTCTCCTCATTTTGCTAGATTTCCATATGGACTCCTAGATTATCTCTTTACAGTTCTATTTTTTTACCTGCACCTCCGCAGTATCATGAACCCTTCATTTCATCCACCATCAGTTTGCCCATCTGCGAACCTATCTTCATTTCACCTACCTCATACAGAAACTCACCAATGGGGCCCCCACCCTTCATCAATCTTCCAAGAACATTATGCCCTCCATGGGCCACCCATATCATGTTGGGGCACCCGTTTCTGTATTTGTACTTTTCTCCCCAAATTATTCGTTATTTATTGTACAAACGCCTTTATTTCCAGTCATTCCATTTTCTTTTGTCATCACCGTTGGCGAATTGTTTCCTTTTGGCCACATGAAACCCATGTCACCCTTGGTTGGAGCATTACTTCTCATCTACCCTTGTCGGCATCGTCCATATCTTCAGAGTACTCCACAGGTCACTTACCTCTACCCTCTGAATTTGTTCACCTTGTCCCGCCTCTGGCACAACTTATCACTGGTCTTGTCGTCCCCCTGACACTCGACCTTGTCACACAGTTGTGACCACTCTTTATATCATACATCCTTCAACCAAGGGCAGTCTTGAGTCTTCCCACTTTTTGACTTCGTCCATGTACCTCTACCACTTCCTCACCTCAGTAGATTCCATGAAGCCCTTTTCTTCTGGGAGTCGCGTTCCCCTTTTGTCGACAGCAGAATAGTTTTTCCAGAAAGGTGACAGTATCTTTATTCTCATTCTCCATTTAATGAGAGATCTCAGACGACACAGGGTGAAAACACCATTACTCCATGTTGTCATTGGCCCCCATAACATTCGACGCCTACACTTTCTCATGTTATGGTGGGTCTTACTTTGTGACTATTGCAGTTATTTCTATCATTTGCCGAAGACATCTGAACTTAGTAGGGCCATCAATGCCCACGTCATCTCCGATACTTATTTCTGCGATCATTGCCTATTATTCAGAGTATGTTCCTTTGCAGAATTTTCTTCTTCCTTTACCATTACCTCCCCCGAGGGCGCTGCAGTTGTCTACACCAACACTTCAGTCATCTTTTCTTAGGGTTACATAACACGAGCATGGGGCATGCCCGCCTCGTTTGTACACAGTTGTATATTTTCATGCACCTTATGGAAGGTCAGGTCCTACTAGTTCCTTTCTCCTCCAAAGGATTGCTCTGCATGATCCCACTATTTCTCTTTCTTACAATAACATTCTCAGTAGAAGAAACATTGATGGATTTCGGCTATACGTATGCTCCTAACCTCATCCTTCAGGGGGCATCTGTTATCACTGAAATTTCGTCAGCACATGGTTACAAGAACTCAACATCGTCACACAGTAATGAAGTCATTCATGGACAATGAATTAATCTCACAACATTCAAAAAGGGAAAAAACTATACAAATTAGAAAAAATTGAAGGGCGCCTTGCAGACATTGGGTGCGCGCGCGCATGCACGTAACATGAATGTGAATAGCATGCACAGGCGCACGATGCGTGGTTGATAGCTCAAAAATCCGCGCACCTACTAAATGATGCATTTATTGAAATGGTAAACCTCTCAACCACTTATGGATCAACTCCCAATCCGATTTGACCCTCAAATCTGAGCTGAATCCGAATGGTGGGCTGGTCAAAGACCTAATAATTCCCTAAAGAGCCTCTTTTCACACTACAAAGGAGTTACACAATAACCCAATGCAATGCTATAAAAATCCATGTATGCACCTCATTTTCTCAAGGAATTTCATGTAATGTTATGCTGCCTATATTTTTTTAAGGACTCAATCCTTGACAAGAGCACTTTGTCACCATTTCATTGAGAAATCCACCTCTCCATTGAGTGGATTTTCAAGGATTTCTTTCACCACCATTTTCATTTTTCTTGTTGTAAGGAGAGCAAGCTTGTGAGGGTCCAAGAGCC
>JZKD02S0107811.1:282467-300794 GCA_000966675.3 Picea glauca | reverse complement strand
GCCTTCCCTTGGAGGAAGAAGGGACTCATAGTCCCCTTTCTTCTTGGTGCTTTGATTTAATCAATAGATCAGCCTAAAAACATTGGTGATATGGGTCTTTTTGTGTTTGTTATCTTTATATCCATATCCTTATGATTTTAGTTTGTATTAGTTTAATTCTTGTTTATAGTTTTGTTTTTCTTTCTCTAACTCTTTCCTCTACAGATGTCATGCTTAGCAAGACCCAACTGGGCATGTAAGCACCTCTCATTTTCTCACCAAGGTGACGAAAAGGGTGCAACAGCTATCATGGCACCTCCTTCTTGCATCGCCCCCCTTCCTCTTTCCACCTGTGTTCCACTAGGCCTCCTATCTACCAGTCACATCACTCTCTTTCCCCTCGTCTCGTTATTACACACTTTCCTTCCACTCACCCTCATGGCATATCATATTTTGTTTCTCTCCCTTTTGTCTTCCCACACCTATCCCTCTCACTACCACATCATCCCATCATAAGAGACGTGTTCTCCCTCGAAAAATCACATCCCATCATCATATCTTCATTTCCCCCACAAGATCTTCCACATCCGTCCACTGGCCTCTCCTTGTCTCACTTCCACACCTAGTATGCCAAATCACCTCTTCTTGGTCACCACTCATCCACCACTTCCCTTCAGGTGCCCTAGTATTTTCATCTACCTCCACGTCTTACCATGAAATTGTTTAGCATATCTAGGTGGTAGCATGAGAAATCCTCCATGTCCCAAAGGTTGACCAAGGTCGTTTCCAATCCAAAGGAAGAAGTTATTGAAGCGATTGGTGGTAGGTGGACATCGTTTCCCCCATAAATATAAATCCTAGGAGAGGACTGTCGTCTTGTCAACTCCTTGTAGGCCCATTCTAGAACATAGTGGCATCTGACCAAAGTGCATGATTGTCCAGAGACTACATGCACAGTCTGCCAATAAGCATGCAGATGTAATGCCTTCAATGCAGTAACTTGAAGTTGCTATTGGGTTTTTCTCCGAGTATATGTAGGCATTTTCGCCATTTTTGTATCTATCATTGTTAAAGCTAAGGTCTTAGTTGTAAAGTTTTGATGAAGCACTGGTTTTCTCTGGTTATTCATCTGCATGTGAAATTTATTGTTTAATGACATTCAACTTATTTTTCCATCTTGTTTCCATCCAATGTTGAATGTGTTCATGATTGAATGAGTCACATGAAGCATTTTGACAGTGTTATATAAATTTTTTATGTTAATGTTGTTATGGTTTCTTTTAATGTTCTTATGATTGAATACAAGAATTTATTGTGTTTAAATTCTTCCCCTTCGGGCTGTTGGAAGCTTGATGTTCACAACAGACCTCTGAACTCTCTCATATAAGTCTTCCTCCTACTCAACTTTATTACAAATCACTGTCTAAAGTTAAATTAATACCTCACTAATTCATGCATAGCCTTAGTCCAGGATCTGAGTTAAAATGATATTGTACTGAGTTTACTTCCAGTTGATCAACCCCTTTTTAAACAAATCATGACATATAACTGATGGGTGTCAGGCATTGCTCCTGATGCAATCCAGGAGTGACTTCTGACCCTAAAAAATACCTTTTTATTCAAAATCCAATATCCTACAGTAGATCAAGAATTACAAGTTGTAAGAGATAAAGTGTTCAAGGAGGAACCCAGCCTTCCTTTGGAACAAGAAAAAGATGAATTTACTGCACCTCTCCAGAAACTGCAAGGCCATTACAACATCAATACATATGAAGATGATGATCCTAGAAAGGTGAACATCACAGAAATAGAAGGCCAGAGAGATGTGGAAGGACTAGGAGTTGAGATACCATTTATTGTACAATCAATCAAGATCAAGAAAGTCAATATTGGAACAGAGCAAACACCAAAGCTTGCAGATGTTGGAGATTATTGGGATGCTGCCACTATTGACAAGATCAAAAAATTGATACATGAGTATTGGGACTTGTTTCCAATGAATTTCACTGATATGAAGGGCATTAAAGGGCCTATGGGAGAGATGAGGATCCCTTTGAAACTAGATGCAAGACTATTCAAATAGATACCCTACAAATTGAACCTTAAATATAAGGAGAAAGTGAAGATTGAGATCGACAGAATGCTGGAAGCAGGAATTATAGAACTTGTCAAAGAATCAGAATGGACTATCCCTATAGTGGTACATGACAAAAATACAGGAGAGATCGGGATCTGCATAGATCTCAGGAAGCTGAACGATGCCTATTTGCATGACCCCTTCCCTACTCCATTCACCGACGAAGTGTTAGATAATGTAGGAGGCAAGGAGGTATATTATTTTACAGATGGATTCTCAGGATACTATCAGATCTAGATTGTCAAGGAAGATCGCCATAAGACCACCTTTGCCACAGAATGGGGATCCTACCAATATATAGTGATGTCGTTTGGATTGAAGAATTCCCCAGCCATGTTTTCTAGGTTGGTGGTCGAAGCATTCAAGGAGTTTCTACATAAGTTTCTAGAAGCATACTTTGATGATTAGACTATTTTTAGTTTATTGAAAAATCATATCGAATGTTTAAAGCTAATGTTGGACAAGTGCGGGCACTATCAGTGTAGCGCACCCACTGCACCACTTTTTGATACTATGTTTAATCGATCCGATACCAAACTGTAGAACACCTTTTCACTCAGGTACCAAGGATACTATAACACCACTTGGTAGATAACCCAAAATAACTGTAGCGCACCTTGGCTACCGGGTAGGTGTTACTACGCGAAATAACACATTCTCATTCGTAATTAATCACATGCATTTAAACAAATAAACACATTCAAGCTTAGAGTACACATATTATTCACTTCTATAATTTACAAACCATAGCATGTCATACTAAATCATATACACAGTGGAAATCATGATAACATAAGCAATAGAGTCATGTAATCTATGAGTAATACTGCTCATTAGCTCAGTAGTGGATCACCCCCAAGCTGGGACTAAGCTCCACCCCAAGGCAAGGAATCCTAGCTAGGCTAAGGTTACAGGGAAAACAACACTTAGAATCTGGAAGGATTCTTCCCAGGATGCCATCTTACGCCCGCTACTACCAGACTCTCATTCCCCACATGCCTGTTCCACCCGGGAGTATACACCTTCACAAGCACAGTCCATCGGTGCTAACCTCCCTCTCTGGTTCTCGGAAACAGGCCGGATCAGGAAGTCTCAAAGCCTGAAGCTGGTGCTGGACACTCTCTGGAAGATACCTCTTCCAACAACATCCACCTCCCTCACCTAGAGAGAGATCACACACGGGATCAATCACCACTCGCGTTGGCCATCAAGCCACACACAGTCCGGCTCTGCGTGGTTACCATAGCCAACTAAAAATACAAACACGGCCTCTCAAACAAGATCAACAATGGCTCGAGGCCTCACAATGATGGTTCACAGGAATGCATGATGAGTAACTCTTGCAGGGGTCGAAACAGACTCCACGATTCATAACGGAGGGTTAGATCACATCTTCAGAACAACACAGGCTTTCCCACTATTTCAAAAATGGTGGAATGGTTCAGGGTCCCGGCTTCAGAACAGAGCCTCCACGCATATTTTTGATCAGTCGGACAGAGGATGTGCATGGACTATCAAGACAATACCGGTTTCACGACTCTCAAAACGCACATGGTATTCTTGCAGAGGTTGGGGTTGGTTGTACTGTTCAACGCTCTCTACATGCTCAGGTATTCAAGTGGAATGGAGGAGAGGAACCTTTCTCATGGCTCACCCTGTCCATTTTATTCGCATGCACTAGGGTTGACACTTGTCACCCATGGAACTACATGTGTTCCACCGGCACACGTTCCTCCCACCACTTGGGTATTCACGTGTCCTTCCAAAAGGACTTAGGATAAAAACATATGATGCACATAACTTTTGGAATAATATTAAAATATTATTTCCAGGCTTAATCCCCCTAGGCTTAGCCCCTAGGTTCAACACTTATCCCCTTTCCCACCTTCCAACACCTAATTCCTTGCCCAATCTATGGATTCTTAGTCCCCCTTCACTCATTCATCATGGTCGGTCTGCGCCTGGTAGTGTTTATATTTTATTAATTGTTTTGCATGATTACATATACAACAATAGGCTCCTAGACTTCAACACTTAGGCTCCCAGTCCTAACAAACATATAAGCCTCCAGCTTATAAGAACTTGTCTCACCAGCCTATAAAACATAATTACAATTTCTTTCAGAACATGGTTTGCAATGGGGCTCGGCCTTGGGGACACTACAACCCCCCTCCCCTTATTTTTGCACTATCCTCAGTGTAACTTACACTGTCTCTGCAAGCCTTTCAAAATTTTCAAAAAGATGCGGGTTCTCTACCCGCATAACCTCTTCATGCTCCCATGTCGTTTCCTCAGGATTGTACCAGGTCCACTAGACCTTTACAAGCTCTATAGCTCGATTCTGGAGATGTTTGTTTTTCCTGTCCAATATGCGCACATGATGCACTTGTAGGACACCTTCTGGTTCCACCTGAATCACATTTCAATCGATAACATGATTAACATAAGGTACATATTTCTTAATCTGTGAAACATGAAACACATTATGTATAGTCATAGATGCAGGTAATGCAAGCATGTATGCAACCGGCCCAATCATTTCCAGGATCTCAAATGGCCCACAAAATCTTGCTGCCAACTTGGTGCAACTTCCCAGCTTTAGGGAACTCCTGTTAGTTTTCACTTTCAGGAAAACATGGTAACCCACTTTGAATTCTCTATGGGTTATGTTACTATCAGCATAACTTTTCTGCCTGTCCTGGGCAGCTTTTAGATTATGTTTAATTCTTATCATTTGGTCTTCCATCCCTTTGAGTAGTTCAAGCCCAACTACTACTCTGTCAGCTGGATTATCCCAACTCACTGGAGTGTTGCACTTTCTTCCATAAAGCACTTCGAACGGGCTCATCTTCAATGATGCATGATACCCATTATTGTAGGTAAATTCTACCAAATACAGGTAGTCTTCCCACCTTGATGGTTTATCCATCACATACATTCTCGGCATGTCTTCTATTACTCTGTTTACTCTCTATGTCTGTCCATCATAATCGGGATGATATGATGTGCTAAAGTTCAGATTCGTTCCGAATACTTTGAACAATCCTTTCCAGAAATTCGAAGTAAATTTCAGGTCTCTATCAGACACAATTGTCTTAGGAATTCCATGCAAGCATGCAACTTCTTTTAAGAAAATATCAGCAACATCTGCTGCTCTGTGGGTGGTTTTCAGTGGAATAAAATGGGCAGCTTTAGTAAGCTTGTCCACCACCACCATGATTGAATCATGTTGCTTGCTTGTTCTGGGCAATCCTGTGATAAAATCCATTGTTACCACATCCCATTTCCATTCAGGAATAGGTAAAGGTTGCAGCAACCCTGCTGGGTGCCTATGCTCCGCCTAACCTTCTGGCACTCCATACATATGGCGATGTATTCAACGATTTCTTTCTTCAAACCCGGCCAAAAATAATGGCTTTTAACTACTGCCACAATCTTCTGATATCCAGGATGTCCAGCATAAGCCACGTTATGCATCTCTAGAATTACCAGCTTCAATTCTCGGACATTGGGTACATACACTCTGTTTTTATACAGAAGTAAACCATTAGTTCCCAAGGTGTAACTTTCCTTGGTATGTGGTCTCTCATGCTGTTGTAGCTTTGCTACAAGATTTTTGTACTGCAAATCAACATTTGCAGCTTCTAAAATTCTGTCTTTCATCTCAGTCTGGTACATGCTAATGGATGTAGCATGTAATTCGTGCACTTTTCTGTTGAGTGCATCAACCACCTTATTTTCTTTCCCTTTGATATGCTTGATATCAAAGTCATATTCACACAGAAACTCCAGCCATCTGATTTGCCTGGCATTCAAGGTCGGTTGATCAAATAAATACTTCAGACCATTATGGTCTGTTCTCAACTCGAATCTCTTTCCCATGAGGTAATGTCTCCATTTACTTAAGGCGTGGATGATTGCTGCCAGCTCTAAATCATGAGTGGCATAATTCTTCTCACGTTCCTTCAAATTTTGGGATTCATAACAAACTACAAATCCCTCTTGGCTGAGAACTCCTCCCAGCCCCTCCTTACATGCATTCGTGCATACTACGTAATCCTTGTTTGGATCTGCAATCTTTAGGATTGGATCACTAGTTAGCAGCTGCTTTAATCGTTGGAAGCTTCTCTCACATTCTTCAGTCCATTGGAACTTATTTCCCTTCCTTTGCAAGGACGTGATAGGATGGGTTATCCTTGAGAATTCGGCTATAAACCTCCTATAGTAGCCTGCCAGACCCATAAAAGATCTAAATTCTGCCACATTCCTTGGAACTGGCCATTCTCGAATGGCCTGTACCTTTTCAGGATCCACAACGATCCCTTCTTCAGATATAATATGTCCCAAGTAATGGATCTTCCCTTGGTAAAATGAGCACTTTCTTAGTTTTGCATACAGCTGGTGTTCTCTCAACACCTACAACACCATTCTCAGGTGTTCCTCATGTTCTTCCTCTGTCTTGGAATACACCAAGATATCATCCAGGAAGACTATGACAAACTTGTCCAAATAATTTCTGAACACTCCATTCATTAAACACATGAAAACAACAGGCGCATTGAATAGTCCAAATGGCACCATCGTGAACTCATAATGACTGTACCTTGTTCTAAAGGTAGTCTTGTTGATGTCTTCATCCTTTATTCTCACTTGGTGATATCCTCATCTGAGGTCTATTTTCGAAAATATTTTTCCATCTTTCAACTCATCAAAAAGATCATCAATCCTTGGCCTACTTGTTCTTGACAGTAACCTTATTCAACTGTTGAAAGTCAATGCACGACCTCAACATCCCATCTTTCTTCTTCACGAATAGGACCGGGGCTCCCCACGGTGACACACTGGGGTGAATGTAACCTTTCTTTAGTATCTCTTCGAGCTGCAATTGCAACTCTTTCAGCTCTGGCGTACTCATTCTATAAGGAGCTTTCGAAACTGGAGTTGTTCCAGGCATCAAATTTATAGAAAAATCGATGTCCCTCCTCGNAGGTAGTCCAGGTACCTCCTGAAATACATCCTTGAACTCCTTGAGTACTTCATGGTCTTCCAGATTCGATACTACATCTTGGGATGCTTCTTCCACCCGAGCTGCAAATAATTGACATCCTTTCTGGTAACATTTCTTCAGCTGCATGGCTGAGATTTCCCTCACAGCCACGGCTCTGGGGATTCCTTGGACTATTACCTGATTTCCCTCTTCGTTCATGCATGTGAACCTCTTGTTACGAAAATCTAGAAGGGCATGGTGTTGGTCCAACCAGTCCATTCCAATTAAACAATCGTATGAGCCTCAAGGCAGAATGCTCAATTCAGCCTTAGTGCTTATTCCTTTCATGTCCACTGAACATGACTTAACCAATTCAGTGACCTTCCTCTTGGTCCCTGTGGCCAACTGCACTAACCAAGACTTCTCATTTTTTCTCCTCGTTATATGCATACTTTCCACCACTCTAGGATCTACATAACTATGGCTAGCCCCTGAATCAATTAAAATAATAAGTGGTTGGTTGTTAATCATACCTTCCACTTCAATCATGTGCGATTGAAATTATGCTTGCTTGTTGTCTAGGGTTGCGTAGATCCTCGACATTCTGCTACCCATATCCTCCACTGTTTCATCTTGTTGAACAGTATGTACAGTTCTCGCCTTACCATTTTTATGGGGACAATCTCTGTACTTGTGGTTTCCTTGATAGCCCCAACACTGAATGGGTGTCAGTCTCTGTCTTTGTGCTCCCTCTTCAGTCCTTCTCAGCTCTCTAAATGATGGTTGTCCCTGAAGACTGTTTTTGAAAAAGGAAGGCTTGTTTCCCTTCTGCCTCTATTCCTTCTTAAACTTCCTCTGATCATTCCAAACCTTTTGAAAGGTAAGATTTTCTCTTTGTTGTTCGTATAGACATTTCACCCTTCTTATGGTTTCTTCCACGGTATTAGGATTGTCATATTGAATCTTGTCACCAATGGAAGGTGGTAGTCCACTCAGATATCTTTGAATCTTGACAGCCTCATCTTTGATGAATGGAACATACTTCAGTAGTTCTAGGAAACTTCGTTCATACTCATCAATGGTCATACTTCCCAACTTGAGTTCGAAGAACTCCTTCATCTTTTTGTCATAGTATCTTTTAGTTAGGTATTTCTTCTCGAAATACCTCTTAAATTCCTTCCAAGTGACCTCTTTATCTCTGATGTGTTTCACCTACAAAAAATGTTCCCACCACATGGATTCTTTTCCTTTCAGTTGGTACATTGCAATTCTTCCTTCTGCATGGGTAGAATAATTCTGCAATTGGAAGTATTTCTTCATGCCAAGCAACCAGGTATCGGCATCTTCTTCCTTATTATATTCTCCATCGAATGTTGGAGGCTTAATCTTGTTCATCTCCCTTTTCAATTCATCCTTTCTATATTTTCGGTGTTTTTTGGTAGGGGATGGGCTTGGACTACTATGTGTCTTCCTGTCAGAATGTCTTTGGGAGTGACTAAGATGTCGACTACCACTCCTCAACCTACTTCTTCTCCCATGGGTTCTGTGACTCTCCGTCGTACTTGAGTCTCATCCCTTCTTGAGTTTCGTCTCTATTCTTTCCAGGCTCTTCAAAAATTTTAATTTTAACTCACCCTACTGATCCCTGACTTTCATAAGCTTTCGGCTATCATCTCGGTGAGCCATGGCCTCTCTTTGCAACCCTTCAATGATTTTTATTATGTGTCCTTCCTTATCCTTTTCTTTTCCATGCCCGTTGGAGTTCGATCCTCTGACTCCCAGGTTAATATCCTTTCCTTTCTGTTCGTCTTCTATTTCAGGGGTAATCTGCACTTTTCCCCACTCCATACTCGACGTTGATTAACTGAAGTCCTGACCTCCGTTGAACTCTACACATGCACTCTCTGTGCAATTAAATTCAAAGTTTGTCAGGTCATTAAACTTCATAAACAATCCATAAAATTTATGACTAACACCAACAAGAACAAAAGACATTTTGATTCCAATGGGTTTTCTGAGCTCTCGTTCGGCTCTGCAATTTTCAGGACTTCATTTTTTGGGTTTTCGAAGCTTTCATTTTTGGCACTTTAGAATTTCAGGACTTTGGGTTTCGGCCTACAAGAATTTCAACTTGCTTTCCTTTCCAACCCCCGACTTCCAAAATTCCGTCTTACTCTACCCTTCGATCCCACATGACTCAGTGGTTACCCACAGCTACGGTGGTACATGGTATGTTACCGAGGTCCCACATCTCTTTTATAACAACATCATCGGTTCCCACCTCTCTCGCTTCTCTTCTTGACCCACTGGCACGTGGTACATCTCCATGTGTCCACATCCATTACTATAAAAATCCAACGGTCAGATCTTTCTCAGATCTACGACGCAAATCCTTTCGGGGTTTTGGGCTTCCAAATGCCGATGAGATCTAACTCCCGTTAGCCCTCCAGCCTATATTTGTGGTTCACACGACCTCCCCTTATATGAACACAGTCATACTTCCTATCGGGGTTTCGGACTTTCCAATGCCGAAACACATATGTCCTCAGGATTCACGATTCCCCAAACCCCGATTTCCCGATGGATGACTCTCCTTCTAGAATTTTCCCGACTGCCTCGATCTTGGCCATGCATCCCCAATAATGGATGGTCCTCGCCGCTTCTCTCTAATAAATGATTTCATGATTTCAAATGCTCCGGGTGCCTTGTCTTCAGGATTCACGAAACGTCGAACCCCGATGTGCCGATTTGACTTTTCTACTAGGACTTTCCTGATGACAAAATCCTTTGTCGACTCAAAGCCCCGGTAGCCCATATACTGATAGGTCACTCGATCTCTACCACATGTCTCAACTGTTGGACGAATCTTATCAAATCTCGGGACTTCGCCCAGTGCAAGGTCAAAAACACTCACCTATGTGAGTTTGGGTGTCCGGATCTCTGAATTGGACGATCGCGTGACACATGTCCTTCCTTAGATAGACGGCTCAGACTCCCTCTCACTATTTCAGAACTTGAAAAGTTCCAACCTTCTCGACCTCGAGAACTCCTATATCCCGAACGTCGATATCCCGATAAGCCAACTCTTTTCGGGACTTTCACCCTCTTGTTCACGAAGATTTAAAACTCTGTGCAACTCTCTACCGATCTGATGGCTTTCAGGTAATTTTATCAAGATCTGATGGCTCACAAGGGTTCTCCTTCCCTCCCGAACAGATCCTAGAGCTTCCACACCACCGGTGTGGAGTCCTCTCTCCCTGTGAACTCATAACACAATGGCTGAGGTTTCATAACGCCGCTATACCTCCTGAACTTTAAAAAATCGTCAAGTAACTCCTTGACATTTTGGAGTAAACTAGGGTCCGAAATTGGCCTTCCAGACCCAATTTCCCCTCGCATTTTCGGTCCAAAGACCGCTCCACTAGCCCATCTAGGCTCAGTGTCGAAACCTTGGCTCTGATACCAATTTGTAGCACACCCGCTGCGCCACTTTTTGATACTATGTTTAATCGCTCTGATACCAAACTGTAGAACACCTTTTCACTCAGCTACCAAGGATACTATAACACCACTTGGTAGATAACCCAGAATAATTACAGCGCACCTTGGCTACCGAGTAGGTGTTACTACATGGAATAACACATTCTCATTCGTAATTAATCAAATGAATTTAAACAAATAAACACATTCAAGCTCAGAGTACACATATTATTCACTGCTATAATTTACAAACCATAGCATGTCATAATAAATCATATGCACAACGGAAATCATGATAACATAAGCAATAGAGTCATGTAATCTATGAGTAAAATATAAACATATACTTATCTTTATCAATGGTAGATTCCACCAACCAAGTGCAGGCCTTCCACGAACCTCCCAGCCTTAGACCACACTGCTCATCAGCTCAGCAGTGGATCACCCCCGAGCTGGGACTAAGCTCCACCCCAAGGCAAGGAATTCTAGCTAGGCTAAGGTTACAGGGAAAACAACACTTAGAATCTGGAAGGATTCTTCCGAGGATGCCATCTTATGCCCGCTACTACCAGACTCTCATTCCCCACATGCCTGTTCCTCCCGAGAGTATACACCTTCACAAGCACAGTCCATCGGTGCTAACCTCCCTCTCTAGGTCTCGACAACAGGTCGGATCAAGAAGTCTCAGAGCCTGAAGTTGGTGTTGGACACTCTCTGGAAGAAACCTCTTCCAACAACATCCACCTCCCTCACCTAGAGAGAGATCACACACAGGCTCAATCACTACTCGCGTTGGCCATCAAGCCACGCACAGTCCGGCTCTGCGTGGTTACCATAGCCAACTGAAAATAAAAACACGGCCTCTAAAATAAGCTCAACAATGGCTCGAGGCCTCACAGTGATGGATCACAGGAATGCGTGATGAGAAACTCCTATAGGGGTTGACACAGACTCCACGATTCAGAACGGAGGGTGAGATCGAATCTTGAGAACAACACAGGCTTTCCCACTGGTTCAACAATGGTGGAATGGTTCAGGGTCTTAGCTTCAAAACAGAGCCTCCACGCATAGGTTCGATCATTCAGATAGAGGATGTTCACCGACTATCAAGACAATATTGGTTTCATGACTCTCATAACGCATGCGGTATTCTTGCAGAGGTTGGGGTTGGTCGTACTATTCAACGCTCTCTACACGCTCAGGTAGTCAGGTGGAATGGAGGAGAGGAACCTTTCTCACAGCTCACCCTGGCTATTTTATCCGCATGCACCAGGGTTGACACTTGTCACCCATGGAACTACATGCGTTCCACCAACACACTTTCCTCCCACCACTTGGGTATTCACGTGTCCTTCCAAAAGGACTTAGGATAAAAACATATGATGCACATAACTTTTGGAATAATATTAAAATATTATTTCCAGGCTTAATCCCCCTAGGATTAGCCCCTAGGCTCAACACTTAGCCCCTTTCCCACCTTCCATCTCCTAATTCCTTGCCCAATCTGTGGATTCTTAGTCCCCCTTCACTCATTCATCGTGGTCATTCTGCACCTAGCGGTGTTTATATTTTATTAATTGTTCTGCATGATTACATATACAACAGCAGGCTCCTGGCCTTCAACACTTAGGCTCCCAGGCCTAACAAACACATAAGCCTCCAACTTATAAGAACTTGGCTCACCAACCTATAAAACATAATTACAATTTATTTCATAACATGGTTTGCAATGGGGCTCGGCCTTGGGGACACTACAGTTAGATTTCCTTAAACCTAAAGAAGTGCATTTTGTTTTCACCATTTGGAGTTTTGTTAGGTAATATTGTATGTAAGTAGGGATTGTTGGTATATCCATCTAAAATTTCCATCATAGTTGATCTACCCCCATCCTACTTCATTCAAATAGCTACGCACTACACTAGGACACACTGGATATTATAAGAATTTCATTAAAGGCTATGCCCATATTAAAAAACCCATGGAGAAGATTTTGAAGAAAGACTGTCAATTTCACTAGACAGAAGAATTCCAGTAGAGCTTCGACACAATGAAACAGAAAATGGTTACTGCACCTATTCTGGATTTCCTAGATTGGAGCAAGGAATTTCACATGCATGTCGATGCATCTTCTATTTCATTAGGATTTGTGTTAGCACAATGGGGAACAGGATACCTCGATCACTCATTAGCCTTTGCTAGCAAGAAGCTATCAACAACAAAGATCAGTTACACCACTACTGAAAGAGAAGGGTTTGCCATGGTGTATGTGCTACAGAAGTTCCACCACTACTTGTTGGGAGGACACTTTAAAATGTTTACTAATCACTCTGGACTGAAATACCTAGTCAACAAGCCATTGTTGGGGGAGAGAATATGCCAGTGGCTTCTACTATTTTAGGAATATGATTTTGAGATCATGGTTAAGCCAGGAAGAATGAACAAAGGTTCTGACCACTTGTTGAGGTTGGAACATGGAGAAGAGACTACTATATTGGAGGATACATTGTCGGATGAACAATTTCTAGACATTAGAAATATTGATGACCACTTTGCAGAAATAGTCTAGTTCCTGTCAACAGGAATGGCACCTAGTGAATATACAATCACCCAGAAGAAACAACTAGTATTGCGCGCTGCAGACTTTGCACTTATAGCTTGACAGCTATACAATATGGGAACTGATGAGATACTAAGGAGGTGTATTATGGAAGCATAGAAACCATTGATCCTCCCCAAATCTCATGAAGACATCACAGGGGGACACTATGCAGGGAAAGTAACTACACAGAAGGTTCTTAGAGATGGCCTTTGGTGGCCTACCTTATATAGAGATGATAAGGACTATTACAGATCCTATGATGTATGCCAAAGAGTTGGGAAACTTTCCAGAAGAGATGAAATTACTTTAGCGCTACAGCTGACCCTACAAGCATTTGAGAAATGGTCCACTGAATTTGTAGGACCTATTAACCCACTAGGGAAGCGCACATGAGGAAGGTACATAATCACTGCAACAAATTAATTGACCAAATGGGCCAAAGCAAGATAATTTAAGGACTATAGTAACACTACAAATGCATGCTTCATATTTGATGACATCATAACCAGGTTTGGATGCTCGAAGATCCTTATGAGTAATCAAGGCACACATTTCATCAATAAAACAATTGAAGCCTTGACTGAGGAATTTACATTCCATCATCAGAAGAGAACACCTTACAATCCACAAGCGAATGGGACAGTTGAAGCATTCAATAAGATCTTGGAGATAGAACTGACGAATATTTTCAGTGTGAACAGGGATGACTAGGATTTAAGAGTACTAGCAGTATTATGGGCCTATAGAAACACTTGCAAGAAAGTGACCATGCATACCCCCTTCAAGTTGGTGTATGGTCTCGAAGTCATTGTCCCGATGGAATATTTGGTACCCATCTTAAGAATTTTTTCCTTTATAGATATGGATGACATTGGCGTTGTTCCAGAGAGGCTTTCCCAGTTGGCCGAACTAGAAGAAGACTGATTCATTGCAGGATTTCACCAACAGGTTCAGAAGGAAAGAAAGAAGGCCTACCATGACAGATACATCAAGAAGAAGGTATTGAAGCAAGGTGATCTGGTACTAGTATATGACAGTAAGTTCATGAAGCATCCTAGGAATTTCAGAACACATTGGCTTGGGCCATATGAGGTTGACAATGTTACATAAGGAGGAGTTGCACAGTTGAAGACTTTGAATGGAGAATGGAAGGAAGGTTTGGTGAAAGGGAGCTGGTTGAAATTATATTATGACAACCAGTTGCCTCGAAACTCTCAGGAAAATCATGAGGAAAAGGGTCTAGGTACCAGGTGCAGTTGAAACTGGGTATTAGACACAGAAAAGACAGTCTGCACAAGGAAAGAGGGGAGGACTAGAGCTAGAAGCAAAGGATGCCATGTGCAGTCTGAAATCGAAGTAAAATAGGAATTTAAGATATGAAGTACCTAGGGATGAGTCACAGGTGAGTGTTGGGGGCCTGTTGGCCCTTGGTTATGGAAGCAAGTGAAGATCGAGGAAGCAAAAGAAAAATGAGAGATGCATGGAAGACACAGTGACTATTATTGGGTTGAAGTAAGAAAAAGAGCAGAAAATATGGATTGAAGTAAGAGAAATAAAGACATTGGATGAGGAGAACAAGGATGATAGATCATCAAGGAAGACAAATTTTGGACAACTTAGCAAGTGGAAAAAGCTACAGTTGGATGATTTGGAGCACTGTGTGAGAAGGAAGGAAAGATATGCTGGAAAAGCCCTAAAAATGTGGGTCAAGTTGACCTGGGGTTTTGGTATCTAGGGTTTTGACACTTGGGTATCAGACTAAGGCTACCGATGAGCTATTGTAATGTATAAATAGAGGTCTAAAGGACTTGGGATGGGTTGTTTTTATTGTTGGTCGGTATTGTCGTTCTAGTTTTGTTATTGGTGTGAGTGATTATTATTGTGTGAGAGAAAAGTGCTAAGAGTAAGAGCCTTCTGGTATTGTAAGATCTTCAAATGGGTGCGTAGATCAGTCCTGTAGTTGGGTGTGTAGGAAGGGGAGAGACAAAGAGGAGGAGAAAGAAGATCTACTAGTTGAGAGCGCAAACAAGAACTATATGTTTCATCTTAATATATTATAAATCACAGCATGGATGATTTTAGGGGTTAAATTTCGCTCATGGGCTAATTTTCCATGGTTTTTCAAAAAACGAGATTCGCTATTTTAAAAATGATTCACCCAAATTCTATAGGATAAAATTATTTTACCTTAAAATTTGCCAAAAATTTATAAAAACTATATAAAATCCTTAGAAATTTGAATATTTTTACAAAAATATTGCCAAACATTTATAGTTGGCATATGAAGGATTAGTAATATTTGCCAAGGTTTCTACATTTTAAAATAAATTTCCATCCTTAAAATCACCCCTGAATCACAGTTCTATGGATGTAGCCCTAGAGAGAGGGTGAACCACACATATCTTGTGTTGTGTGTGATTGATGCTCTATTATTTGTCATTTGATATACTGTTATTTACATTATTGTGTTAGAACTGATAAATAGTTGTGCGGAGTAGATATGAATTGGTAAGTGATATATAATTTTCATATTTCTCTTGTATTAGATCCACCTAGTATTTCCTTTGGTTGTAGACATATCTATCCTGCAACACCCCCATAGCTACTTTGGGTGAGACTACATCTGCCTCGTAGGTGTTTCCGAAAGGGCCAGTAGTTAGGGCTTGTTGGTGTGCTCTTGGGGATGAACCCTGGGTCTGCCCTTGTGCCAACATCTGATACTACATCCTTAGACATGGTACTTCAGCTTCTTGTGTCTCTCATCATTATGTATTTTGAGCTATCACTATTTATGCGGTCATATAAGGACTATGGTCATGACTACGGGTTTCACAGATGCACAGGTTGGCTCGCTCTTCAGAATTCATAATTTACTGGGCTCTTTTTAAAATGATGGGTGCTATGGAGAATTCTCAGAGGCTTATACTTGGCTTAGCAGGAAATTTTAGCAATAAGTGTGGTTCATCATGACCATTTGGATGCAACTGGCTATGAGTTGTAAGATGGGATAGTTTAACGGGGTAAATCCTATTGGGTGATCCCGACATTTACTTGTGTGAGTGGGATAGGGCCATGGCCGGTTTCATACCTTTTCATTTGACAGGGGGGAATACCATCATGAATTCTGATGGAATATTTTCTTATCACGGATTTATAACTTCATTGAACTTAGATGGGGTACCATAATGGAAATAAAGGCTGTGAGAAGACTGGGTTTGTGTGGCACATGGACTCAGATCGTGTTTGGATTTGTTCTGCCTCTGACCAAAAAGGGGGTCCCTATCATATTAATGACTATTCTTAATGGTTTCTTTTACACTTCAGATCCTGCACTGCGAAGTCATTAGTTCTGTAAAAAACAACACTTAAACAAAAAATGAACTATGTTTCACGATGCAACACTACGCACATTGAATTTATTGCATGAATTTACAAAAATTTCAGAAAACTCAAATACAACTATTATACATGATCCTTCAAACTAGAGAAACAATCCCTTTTCTTAGTTTTGAGACATATAGGGTTTCATATGAGCGCCATTCACCCATCCTCGTCACAACATACCATATATTTGCATGAGTCTGACTGCTCCTGAGAGTAGGAATTCCTAAAATATAAAGTGTCCAAACAAAGACATGCGAAACTTGCCAGGATGCTTCTGGTACCAACTATAATAGAGTAGAACCTTGTCTCCTTGCGTAAATACCTTGGTCTTAATGTTCCTGCCATGTCAAGATTTTTGTCTTGCTTTTTCAAGTGACTGATGGAAGTCTGCTAGAAATCCGGTCTCCTCTAGTTATTGTAGCTCCATAAGTCTCTGCACAACCGATTCCTCCTGTTAGCACTCTGTAAATTTCCAAGAGGTTGAAAACAGAAAAAATACACAAAATGTAACTTTATCCAACCGCTTTTGAAGCTGGGATCTAGCCCTCCCAACTTCAGAGAGGGATCTCTCTATATGATTTAGCTATGTTTCAAATTTTAAGTATTAGGCTAGGTAAATAAATAAGTTGGGTTTTGTTGTCGTAGTGTTTGTCGAGTTGGTTGAGACAGTATACACATCCATTGGGCTATGGGGTCTGTGTCTTGAGTAAAATATGAAACCCAAACCAAAAACGCAAAGGAAAACTTTCACAAGGCGAGATAATATAATCACAGGATTCTTTAGTAGCATAAATGAGGAATAGCAGAAAAGGTGAGAAAGACAATTACAACAAAGAAGCAATCAATAATTTCTTTATTGTAAAATGAAAAGATAAACACTTAAATCTTTTGAGTGAGAAATAGGGTATACGAGATAAATCCTGCAACTTTTAATACTTACAAAGATTAGATTTAGAAAATAATTTGATAACAAAGTAAGAATAATATTTAACTTAGAAAGAACAACATCACCAGTGAATACACACAAGAATCCTGTAAAAGTGCCTCTTTGTATTAATGGAAGATCTCTTCAAAAATATTACAATATGATAACTTCAGGGTGTGAAGATCAACAACCCTTAATACTTCCAAAGATGAAGTATTTATAACTCAAATTACAAACGATCCTATCATTAATGACCAGGACGTGCTAAATCTATTTTTAGCCTAACTAACTTAACAAATTTCCTAAATCTAGGAACTTCTTGATGATGTGGTGTAACTGCATGTTGATTTCTGGGTGGGCCATTGATGAAGCCTCTGCATGACCTCATATGACTGGACAAATGACTGGACTGGGACAACTCATCTGCTAATCGACAAGATCACAGAGTTCCTCTCATTGAAGAAGACTGGGCACGTTGACTTTGAGTAGCCTTCGATACACTTCGTCCATTTCTGTGTACTTGGCGAAGGTAGGTTTGGTGAAGAAAATGTATCGAATCTCATGTTGGATACTGATGTCCCACTGAAGGGCATCTAGAAACACCTTGCCAGTAATGTTTCCTTGAATTCCTGCAAACTTTGAACTGTACTTATGTTATAACCCTAAAATGCACCATACAGGCATCAGGCCAACTCATGCCTCTTCCTAGCCAAAGCCATGTTGAGTATTTCCTCAAAAAACCACTTAAAACAAACAACCCGCGCCCTAAATTCTCACTGGGCGCGGGCAACCGCTTGCTGTCCTCTTACTGCACGCGGGTATCCGCGGGCTAGCCC
>JZKD02S0107811.1:255414-277955 GCA_000966675.3 Picea glauca | reverse complement strand
CTCAATTGCGGTGCGTAGGGTGGGAATTTCGCACTCGATGGGAAGAGTTGCCTCGACCCCATGGACTAAATGAAATGGCGTGAAACCCATAGCGGTCTTTACTGCCATTCGATAATCCCATAGCACATAAAATAACATATGATGGCAATTGATCTTATGTTTATTAACCGTGCGCTGTAACATGGTCTTGAGGACTTTGTTCACTGCCTCGACCTGTCCGTTTGACTGAGGGTAATATGGTGAGGCAAACTCATGAGAGAAGCCTAACCGAGAAGAGAGTTCGATGAAGATCTCCTTCTCAAAGTGTTTCCCATGGTCAGAAACGAGTTGGAGAGGTACTCCGAACCAGGATATGACGTGGTTAAAGAAAAAATGCGCTACAGTGTCAACGGTGTTGTTGAAATTGGGCATAGCTTCGGCCCATTTGGTGAAGTAATCGACGACGACAACAATGTATTTGTGACCATTTATGGAGGGGGGATTACAAGTCATAAAGTATATGCCCCATTTACAAAAGGGGCCTGCGGTAATGACAGGGTGAAGAAGAGCGGGGGGAGCTTGGGCTTTGTTGGCATAGAGCTGACATTGCTCACATCATTTCACAGCATGAATGCAATCATGAAACAGGGTAGGCCAAAAGTAACCGGCCTGGATAATCTTTTGAGCAGTGGAGATACCTGAAATATAGCCCCCACATGCGCCACTGTGGTAGTCATTTAAGACTCTGTCGGCATCGTCAATAGTCAGGCAACGACGGAGAATGGTGTCGACACCCCGCCGATATAGGATGTCTCTGATGAGGAGATAGCAAGGGGCCTGATGGAGAATACGCTGATGATCATCTCGTGATAGATGGTTACTGAAATTTTGAGTTTGTAGGTAGACGAGAAGGTCGCCATACCAAGGATCATCGGAGGCGATGTAAAAGAGATGTTCGTCAGGAAAGTCGGTGTTGACGGGGGCACTGGTGATGTCAGAGGGAAGGGTCGTGACAAGTTCGGCGAGAATGAGGGCCTTCTTACTCTTAGGTGTTGAGAACTCGAGGTCGTAATCCTGAAGGATAACGATCCATCGGGCAAATTTTTCGTTGACTTGTCGTCGGCTGAGCAAATATTGCATAGGGTTGGAATCTGCGACGACCTTCGTGGTGCGAAGAAGAATGTAATGGCGCAGTTTCTGGACTGCGAGGACAACTACAAGAGCAAGTTTCTCTTCGTGTTTATACTTCAAGGGTGGCCCTGAGAGGTTCTTACTAACGTAGTAAATGACATGTTCATGATTTTCATCTCCGAGCTAGACGAGGACACCGGCTACTGATACAGCTGATGTTGATATGTAGAGGATGTAGTCGCGATTGTAGTCAGGTGTACTAATCAGAGGTGCATTGGAAAGTGCTGCTTTAAGATCGTCAAATGACTGTTGGGCATAGTTGTCCCAGTGAAAGGGGATGTGATGATGTAGTAAGCGGAGGAAACCGTGTGTGCGTATGGCATAATCAGGAACGAAGCATCTAAGGAAGTTAGCTTTTCCCTGTAGACTCTGCAGTTGTCATAAATTCCGAGGAGGTGAAATTTCGATGATAGCTTTGACTTTAAGGGGGTCCACGGTAATACCACTTTGGGAAACGATAAAACCAAGGAGGCACCCCGCGGTGACACATAATACACACTTGAGAGGGTTCAAGCGGATGTTGTACTGGGGACACCATTGAAAGATGATTCGTAAATCATCGAGGTGTTGGGTGCGCTTCTTAGATCGAGTGGTGAGGTCTTCCAAGTAGGCGAGGATGATGGTAGCCAGATCATGAAATATGTATGTCATCGCGCGCTGGAAGGTTGCGCCAACATTTTTGAGGCTGAAGGGCATGACACGATATGAAAACGTACCCGATGAGGTAATGAATGCGATTTTATATTGATCGGCTGGGTGGATTTGAATTTGGTTATAGCTAGAGAATCCGTCCATAAAGGAAAGAGCCTCGTGGCTAGCGCAGTCATCAATAATATGATCGATGAAAGGCATTGGGAAGTTGTCCTTGGGACATGCGTTATTGAGATTTCAAAAGTCGATGCAGACGCAGATAGAGCCCTGTTTTTTGTCAACAGGTACAGGGTTGGAAACCCATGAAGTGTAAGCGATGGGGTAAATAAACCCGGCCGTACGTAATTTATCAATTTCAGCTTTGATAGCCGCGGCCTTGGATGGGTGTAGCGGTCGTTGTTTCTAGCGAACTGGTGTGATGTCAGGCCAAGTTTCGATGCGATGCTCGACAATAGAGGGATCGAGGCCAGGCATCTCCATGTATGACCAGGTAAAAATATCCCTATATTCCTGGAAGAGGGCTTTATATGCGACAATTTCTTGAGGAGTGCAAGCAGCTCCAATGATGATGTCTTCGACGATGCCCTCTTTAATGGAAATGTCAATTTTGATGGTGGGGGAAATTTTAGCCATATTACCTTCTTCAAAAGCGTTAGGTATAGGAATGGGATTATTGAACCAATCGATAGGCCTGGATGGGATAAAATATTTGGTTTCGACCGTGTAAATGGGGTTTTGGTTAGGAGGCATGAGGGCTTCCTGTGGAAGGAAGAGGGCACGATGATGTAGTGCATCCCAGGGAGAGTCTGGGCGGTGTAGCTCTTCCAGTATTTCCTCATCGCATTGGAAATGATGGGAATATAATGGATCATGAGGAGTGATCTCAGCTCTAGTGTGATTGCCCCCTGCTGGGGAAGCAAGGGGAGAGGTGCGAGCAGATGATGAGGGTTCACTCGTCATGAACCATATGTTGAAGCACTGAGGGGTACCCGTGGTGGTTGGATGGATAATGTCCATAGGGGAATGAACAGGAGAGTTGGGTGGGTTACGGGGTAAATCCTCAGACACGCCATCTAAGAACCAAGGAGGCATTGGGAGTGCCTCAAGTTCAGGTGAAATGACATGAAAATCCTCGAGTGGCGAGGTAAGGTCAATTACCGCCGCTGCGAGTTGGTGACGCAGGGTCAATTGACGTTGCCTGTGTGCGAGGATTATTGGACACTGGTATGTAAAGTGAGCTAATGAATCACAGAGAGAACAAGGGCATCTCATACGTTCATTGACTGTAGTGGTGATGTTGCGAATGTCAGTGATGTTTGAAGAGGATGTAGCAGGGCGTGGGCTGTTCTGGAAGTTCTGGCGTACTGCCGCTAATGTCTGCCGGAAACGTGGCAGTGCTGGGAAATGATGAGTGTAATGGTCATACTCAGAACAGATAGCACACATGAATTTGGTCCTCAATTCTTTACTACTAGAAGGTTGGGTGGTAGTAGTAGGACTAGCAGTAGTGATGGGTGTGGTGGGGGTTGGATTGATTGGAATTAAATTCCGTAATTCCGGTAGTGATGAGCAGTTGTTGGTTTGGTGATCCTCTTTCTCACATAATGCGCAAGGTGGTGGAATGCGCGGAGGAAGTGGAGCTGTGGGATCCTTCTTCTTTCTCCTACCCCCAACTGTAGCAGGGGGGGTAGGGAGTATGGGGGGAGTGGGGGTGAGGATAGGAATTGTCATGGGGAGGCCTTCCTATAGGCGAGGGACCATCTCAGGTGGATGTAAATACCACACTGGGATTGCTAACACCATATTGGGTAGTGTGAGTGTTGAGGCTACCCGGAAGGCTTCTATACCAGGTGGAGGGTAAAAGAAGGGAATTTGAGTGAGGGGTCGGGGGACTATCTCCCAAATGAGACTAGGCCCTTGAGGGGGTGTGGATTCATGGACTGTGGGGGTCGACGGGTTCGCAGGAGGCTCCTGTGAGAGTGATGCTGCGACTGTTGAGACGTCAGGAATGACAGAAGCTTCCTGAGGAGGATGAGCATCCTCCGTGTGAGTTTCGTTAGAGGATATGATGCATACCTGATTAGGGGGAAGGAGTGGTGGTGCTCCATGGTATGTCCCTAACAAGGATGGATCTTTGAAAATCCCAGGACCCATCTCTACTAGTGGATATGCATCTCTGTTAGTGTGAATGAGGGGAAGAATGTTATCGAGATTGGCAGATGGGTTTGGCTCATAATGTGAGACTTGGTCAATGGTCACAATCTTTCCATTGTGGGGGAACATGATTGTCCGAAATATGGATGATGCCACTGCCTTCATAGCATACATGTAGCTATGTCCAAACAAGATATTGTAATCGAGTTGGGTGTCGATAACTTCAATGTCAATGAGGATAGTTTTGCCTCCGAGTTCCACGGGGACATTTTGGAAAAGCCCTTTAGGAGATGATGGTCTTCCATCATAAGCTCGTAATGTGATGGCGGAAGAAATGAGTTCTGGGGAACCAAGTTTCTACCATACGGTTTTGGACATGATGCATGTAGATTCACCCTCATCGATGATACACCGATGGATGGTGATGTTATGTATTTTTACTGGTATTTGAATAGCGACCAAAGAAGGAAGATGAGGTTCACAGCTATCAAGGTCAAAGGTGATGAATCGAGTATCAGCATGGACGACTGCCCCCAAGGCGGAAAGTAGTGATTTCCGCTGTGTAGGGCAAGTCTGGAGGACTTCCAGAACTGACATGGCAGTTGGGGATTGTGCTAAGTCATCTACCAAGCTATAGTTATGAGTGGCCCTCGCCTGTGGGTTGTGAACATTCCTGCGCAAGGGGATGCGAGGGATGCGTAATGGTGGTTCGGCGAGTGGGTGTGGAATTACCAACGGAGGTCCCGTCAGTGTAGGGATTGTCTCTGGAGAGATAGGAGTAGACTCAGCTGTTGTAGGATACTGATGATTACATGTTTGCAGAAGGATTTCTTCCTCACTGGTGAGGAGAATCATTCTCTCTACTGGATTGTTGGGGTTTTGATATTGGCCCACCTAAGGTGGGGGATGTTGTGTGTCCTGCTGGGTGTTTATGACACCTTGATGTGGGATAGGATTTTGTAGCACGGCGGGAGGGGGTTGTTGGGCGTATTGTTGTTGTGCCTGCTGAGGGGCGGGTTGTGCTGGGGAGGGGGGAAGGCTCCCAAAGTCTTTCAACCTTTTGAAATCAACGATCTGGGGGCAATGGTGGGTGTAATGACCGAACACACCACAAAGATCACAAGGTTGGATGGTTTTGACATTATTCCGCCCTTGGTGTTTGTTGTTATTGCCCCCTTGGGGGTTTTGGTTCCCTCGGTTCTGGTTGCCCCCAGTGGGTTGATGTTGTGGGGGTTTATTCCCGCCTTGACCCAGGTTATTGTTATTCCTATTCCTTCCTTTCCTATTGGCATTATTTGAGGGATGTGTTGGATTCGATGTGTTCAACTGTTCAAAATTTTGGTATTGTTGAGCAGCAGAGGGTTGAACAAAATTTACCCCCGCATGAGGATGTGGGGAAGCCATGAGTTGTGGAGGTCTAGGAAATGGAAAGTATGGATTCTATGGTGGTACTTCTCCGTAAGGTACATAGGAATGTGTCGTGCTTTCACTAGTACTATAAGATAATGTTGAGGGAGTACCACTGGTTGTGGGAACAGGTGGATGTATGGGAGGTGTCAGTGGTGGTCCACTAATGGGTGGAGGTATAGCAACAGGGTATGGTTGTTGATAAGGGGGTGGGGGGTAATAAGAAGTTCCCCCATAGGCCGACGGGTATTGAGGTGTTCCATACATCGATGGTGGTTGGGGTTGTGGACCATGGTGTGTGGTGGCACCTATTAGTCCGTCTGTTGAGTGAGACATCCCTGGTTTGTCTTGACCAAATGGCACAGGTTTTGGAAGATCAGGAAGTACTGTGTATAAATATCCTGACTGTGCATAAATGAGGTCATACTATTGGGATTTACTGATGGATTCCTCTTCGGATTGAGGGAAGGTGGAAGCGACATCTTTTCCAAGGAGAGCGACAAGTGATCTAAGAAACCAGTCAAGACATTGTTGTTTGGTGGTTTCTGCTTTACACAAACTACGTCGCCTATGCCACTCATGAATGTGGTCAATGATGTGGGTGGCTGAGGTCTGTTTGAAGTTAGACAATAGTTCTAAACCATTGTCATGGTGGATGGGTAATTGGAAGAAAGTTAAGAATGCTTTGGCCAAGGACTCAAAGGTCGTATGGGACCCTGATTTTTCTTCGACATACCATTTGGTTGATGGGCCAGTGAGTGTGCGTTGAAATAATCGTAGTCTGACTGAATCATCCATAATGCTATTGGAAGAACACCATAGATTAAAGGTCATGACATGATTGGCGGGGTCATCCCCTGCCTTTCCTTCAAACTTTGGTATGTCTGAAGGAATTTTGGTTGGCATTGCAGGCCATGTGGCGTCATGCAATATAGGATCATTAGTGAGCTTGGTAAGATCTGGAATGTTGAGAGAAGCCAAGTATGGAATCTGTAGTGGGGTGGGAGGGTTAGCTCCAGCCATGGTGTGTTGTGAACCTGACCCTTGATGGGGACTAGGTGGGATGATGCTCCCTCCTTGAGAGGAAGTGGGTCCTCCGCTTCCGTGCAAAGGAAAGTGAGTGACTGTATGACTTTGGGAATTTGACCCAAGTAAGGTAGAACCAAGCAAAGTTGATCCTAAGATGGTAGCACTCACAGGAGTGTGTGAAGGAGGTACCGATGAGCGAGTATGACCAGATACTCCCCCTAAAATAGGAGGAAGGTTGAGCAAGCGTCGTGAACGACAAGGGTTCTGTGGTTCCCCTATGATGTCAGACTAGTTGTGTGAATGTGTGCAACAAGTGGTGAGAGAAATACAGAAACAAGAGTCTTTGTTGTGATTGTTTTACACAATATATATATCAAAGTCAAACTGTAATCAGATGTGCATCATACATAAATGAAAAAGAAGCGTATATGTGGGTAAGATGGTTTTGTCCGTGTGGGGGAATAAAAAATAAAGCAAATGCTCGTGTCCTAGAAGACGTAACGTCCTTCCTCTCAAAATAGCACTGGGCCTTCCAATAGTACTCAATAGTGGGGTCTGAAGTCACTATAAGAGAACTTAGTAAAGGATGAAATAACTGGTTATAATGAGGGGTAGAGGGGGCAATATCCCAAAAGAGCTGGTGATACTTCCCAATAGCCACACAAAATCCAATCAAGGTGCGACTGCAGCCCACAATCGCCACCTGGGTAGATGTCCTAAAGTTGGTCACTAGGTACCTCGGTCCAAGTGCATCATTTAGATTTTCGGCCTAAGAAATGGGTCACAAGCTAGATCCCTTCCAAGAGGTGGGTGCCTCAAGGGGGGATGCACGGAACAACCGGACCTCGGCCTTCGACCCTTCACGGGTATCTCCCTGCCTTATGGTGATTGGAACACTGGACTTGGAGGATTTTGAAGTTCCCTATTTGTCAACTTATATGTTTGAAAATGTGAGAACCAGATAACGGGGGGTTATTTGGATGCCTACCCCCGAAATCCTACCTAGACTAAAAACTTCTTTTGGTACCTCCTGTGGAGGACAACTTAGTGAGTTGTTAGAAATATTTTAGATGAAGTTGTTTTGTGAGGCTGGGGGTGAAAACCAACCTCGTTTGATTACAATTGGGAGTGGATAGTCCTATCAAGAAAATATGGGGTGTTTTCAGAATCCCTTTGGAGGAAACCTACTTAGACCTCCACGTTTCGATAAGAGGCTATGTGAGTGAAAAAAGTGACTTTTTTGTGTGAGTGAAAAGTGTTCCAAATTTTAGTTATTTAGATGTCACCTTGCAGCATGTGGACGTCGCTTGGTCCTTTACAAGAGTTGTGATTACCTAATTAGCTAGATGTCATTGGTACAACCTTATGGAATTTTAAAAGCCCTAGGAAACTAGCATGTGGACATGTGGTCCGTTACTATCCTTTATTTCCCTATGTGTGAGTTAATCTAGAAAAAGCATGAAAATTATCCTAGATTGAACATGTGGGCATGTGTGGGCCCGTTACAAACCTTTAAGTTCTCCTAGTTTTTTGATCTAAGAAAGCAAAATTCCAACCACTATCCTATTTTTTGTGGCATGTGGGAATGTATGGGCCCATTACAAATTTAATATATGTTTGAAAAATGAAACTAAGAGGGGTCCCAAAAGGGCCTTTGTCCTCTCCTAAAGGTTTTGAAATTTTTGTTAAGGGAGATGAAATCATTTTCGCAACACTTTTCTGGTTCTCAAGATCACTTGATGGCGCAAGAGAAGAGCATACTCAAGATTGTTTACTTCAATTTCTAGTCCCAAATGTGAATTAGGTGTGATTAAGTATGATTGTCTAACTTAGATTATAAATCAAATCAAGCCATCCACGTGGAAAAAATCAAGTAAGGGAAAATGATTTTTATCCACCTAAGTGCCTATGTTTGCTTGATTATCCCCTTTATAAGTTGAGGGGTCTAAGTGGTGTAGTATTTAGAGCATGCATATCATCATTATTAAGAAGGAAAATGAATTTCCACACATTCTAAGACCTTACAATGTGAAATTAAGATCAAATGCGTGCCCACTGGTTCATACACAGGCGCACAGAGTGCATGGGCACTATTTGAATTGAGCCAGAGAGCGCATGAGCATGGAGAGAAACTGTTTAACAGGCGCATGCACGCATGATGCGCATCTGTGGGGTGGAATACCCGCGTGCCTGTGGAAAACGGCCAAGAGAATAAATCCGGATGGATTTCTCTCAATTCTCCCTTGAATTGACTGGTTAGCAGGTCGGCAGAGGTCGGTTTGGGCACCTACAAGTTAATGAAAGCAAAAGGAAAGCAAAATAAACCCCAGTATGGTAGCCAATATATTTGCACCCAATTTGTCACTTGGTGAGCAAATAAAGGATGCTTACATGCCCAGTTGGGTCTTGCTAGGCATGACAGCTGTAGAGGAAAGGGTTAGGAAAAGAACAACAAAACTATAAACAAGAACTAAACTAAAACAAACGAAAACTATGAGCATATAAAAAAAGAAACAACAAACACAATGGACCAATATCACCAATGTTTTTAGGCTGATCAATTGATGAAATCCAAAGCACAATGAAGAAAGGGAACTATGGTTCCTTATTCCTCCAAAGGAAGGCTCTTGAGGCCCTCACAAACTTTCTCTCCTTACAATGAGAAAATGAGAATGACTGGTGAAAGAAATCAAAGCATATCCACTCAAGAAAGGGGTGGATAGCTCAATGAAATGGTGCTAATGTGTTATTGCCAAGGAGTGAGTCCTTAAAACAATCTAAGCAGCATAACATTACATGAAATTCCTTGAGAAAATGATGTTTCTTCATGGCTTTTTATAGCATGGTATTGGGTGATTATGTAACTCCTTTGAGGTGTGAAAAGGGGCTCTTTAGGGCTCAATTAGGTCTTTGACCAGCCTACCATGCAGATTCAACTCAGATTTGATGTCAAATAGGCTTGGGAGCTGATCCATTAGTGGTTGGGAGGCCGACCAATTTCAATAAATGCGTCGTTTAGCAGGTGCGCGAGTTTTTGCACCAACAGCCGCGCGTCGTGCGCTCATGTGCTAATTGTACGTTGTTGTTTCGCGCATGTGCACGTGCACCCAGATTCTATAAAGCACCCTTCATTTTTTGGTTACTTTGTATATTTTTTTACCCTTTTGCAATGTTGTGAATGTGATTTAGTGCCATGAATAGCTTCATTCCTGTTTTGACGATGCTGAGTTCTTGTCGCCATGTGCGGACGAAATTTCAATGATAACACCTGTGATGGAATCTCTCCCAATTCTAATATGATATTCTCAATGGATTGCTTGCCTCTCTGCACCAATTCATTCTGCTCAAACATAATCTGTATCATGGGCCATATCTCATTCATGGACTTGGTGATGTGTGTCCATACACTTTCTTTAACCTCGGCCAAAGTCTTTCCTGCCACTGTTTTCTTCCGGAGCTATTGTAGCTCCTATTTGAGCTAATCTGTCACCTGCTTTTCCTTGGAGAGGCTGATCTGAAAGGAAGATTTGAGTTCTTGAAGGTTCTCAATCTCCTTTTTGAGCTTGCTGATCTCAGTTTCCTGCAGGTTCATTTTTTCCATGGACTTAGGCAGGTCGAATGTCTTTTCCAGGGAGGTCATTAGAGTAGCAGATGGGAATTTTTTCACTGATGTTGTGCTCACTCCCAAAATTGGAATGGAATTCAATGGAATGACTTCCATAGACATCATTTTTTCTTTCTCTTTTACTAGTTTTTCCATCTCAGCCTCCATCTCCTTTAGCTGTGAATTCTACTCCATGAGTAGCTTGAGCATTTCATCTTTCTCTCCTTCTTTCTCTACGATCTCCTTTGCCTACAAATCCTCTGTGGGCATGAGCTTCAATTGTTTCATTAAGGAGGCTATGTCAACATTCTTCTTCTTAATCATCTCCTCAGCTGCTTTTACGTTTGAAGGATCGTAACAGATCTTGAGGACCAGTTCCTCCAAAGTCTTGATCCTATTGTCCTTGGCAAAGGATGATATCTTCTCCAAATTAAGTTGTGTTTGAACATTGTTCAGGGACACCTACAATTTGGACGCAGTAGTGGAAGCATGCACTAGAGTATAAAAAACCATTTCCCCTGTCTTCTTGTGCATATCCATCTGATCGGCCGGATGCACATCCTTCGTATGGAATTCGAAGGTGGCCCTTTTGTAATTAGTGATCACCTTTGGATATGGCACCTATGCCTAGAGTAATTCCATATGCATTCTTCCCTTCTCGGTGTCAAATGCCGACAACAGCCTATGTTGTGCAGTCGATGTCTGCTTCCAAAACTGGGTGCAAGTGTTTTTGGCCATGGTCTGGTTCCTTTTCTTGATCAGATCATACTTTTCGAAGATACTCAGCTTCGGCCCTACCTTGCCTAGTTGGGTGATCGACAGAGACTCAGTATATTTATTTGGCAATGCTGAGGTTATGACATTTTGGAGGATTGCACTGAGGGGTGGTATGTCAACCTTGGTCAGGGTAGTAGACGGGGCTTCTTTTTCTCTGGTTGGGCCAGGAACTGAAATAGTCTTAGGCCTCTTAGTATGCAACTGGAACTCTTCTAACGATACCTCTGTGACAGGTGGAGATAATTCCTTCCTAGGCCTTTTCTCTTTCGGGACCTGTGGCGTGGTTGTTTGTGACACAGTGGTCGGGGGATCCTGTTGTTTTACTTCAACCAATGTGTTAGGCTCCCATACTGTCTGGTTCACAAATTTCTCAATTTCAGGCCTGGCTTCATGAACATATGGGATGTTCTTGTTTTTCACCCTCATCTCAGAGATGATCCCACATGGATCGTAATGCCATGGGAAGCTCATGAAGAACTCCATTTCCTTCAGCAGACTGTCTGCTTCTTCCCCAATGCCACGATTGTTGCAGATGAAGGAGACAATCTGCCCTTTGATTTTGAGTTTTTTCTTTTTCTTCAGTGACACAAAATGGATATCATCATAATTTATTATCTGCCTTATATATTCCAACCAAAAATTCTGACAGGTAGGTACTTGGGCAGCTTATACGGTTCCAAATCACACCCATATACTCCGATCTCGATGTAATCTTGTTACAAATACCAATCCCTTGTCTTTGTGTTATCCGAGAGATGCAGGATCCTCTGAACTTCATCATTTATCCGAGGCTTGAGCCTTCTTCCAAGCATACTTACCACAGGGTGGTAGAATTGATCAATGAACTCCTTGAAACTGAACTCAGTGGAGTTGTGCTTGAGAAAGGAGGTCCATGTTGTCATTTCCTGGGGTCTGCCATCTCCATCCATATTCTGCATGGAAAAAATGAATTTGTCCTCTTGGAAGAAGACGAGCAAGTACACTAGTATGGACGAGTATCGAAACATGCCTTCCGTGGTGAAATTCACAAAATGTTCGTGAATATTGTTCACCGGGAATGCGCTGAAGTCAAACTGGGTGGTGGGCTTCTCATTGGTAGAGAAGATAGATAAAAATCCCAGAATGGGTTCATCTACCCACTGATCTGAATAGTATCCTAACAAGGCACAAAGGGAGGAGATGATCTGGTTTCCTTTAGTCAAGAACATGGAAGAAGGATAAGGAGGATTTGTGGAGGGAAATTGAGCGGATGGGGGAAGGAAAAGCTTGAATATTTGAGCTCTTTGGGGGAAGGTCATTTTCTGGTATAATTCTGTAAGAATTTCCAGGTTGAAGGGTGATGCAAAGTCAGTTCTAGGGACTTGTATCATTTGGTCGATGAATTTGGGCATGATGAGGAAAAGAATCTCTCCGGACGAGGAGACGATGACTCTTTCCTCGGGGATGTAGTGGGCTTGGAACATGAGGGCGAACTATGGAAAAGGGTGAATCTGAGGGAAGAGGTAAAGGGGTAAATTGGACTCCCAGAGTCCGATTTCATCACTCTGGTCTAGGAAAACTTCCCTGAGCCATGACTGAAGGTCTGCGAAATCAAAATTTCACTTTGTATCTGCGATTAAGTGGTATTTTTCGACCAGTGGGATCCTGTCAAGGTCAATAGGGGGCAGGAGAAATGGATTCTCCTCTCCTTCTTCTAGTTTGGAATTTGGCACCATTACTACAACGGTACCTACAAGAAAAACAACATTAGTCGGGTGGTTGCTGGTGGGGGAAACTGACAGTAACGGAGGAGACAACAGTGTAAATTTCTTTGGTGCAATGAGTGGGTGAATGGTGAAAATAGGGAAAGTGAGGGTAGTTTTGAGTAAATGGATGTCCGTTGGGCGCGGGAGACAGGTCAGCTGGTTAACGGATAGGTCATCCAGTAATAAATGGCCAACGGATCACTTAGAGTGTGAGATGGCAGGTGACGGTGACTGAGGGATATGGATGAGTGATGTGGCAACTACTGATTGGGGTAAAGGTCATAGTGAGGGGGGTTGCAACAAATGACTGGGAGGGAAGAACTGACAGCAGTTATGGGATGTGACTACTTTGGGAAAGGTGAATGGTGATGTCCAGAGGTGATGATGGTATGTCAGACAGTAAGATATGATGGGACTCGGGGCCATTAGATCGTTGCCACATATAGACCGGGGCCCGCCAGAGGAAATATTCCATTCCGGACCCCCTCCCCCCCTTAGTTAAAAGCAGATTATCCAGGGGGGTCTGAAAAACACCTGTATTCATTGATCTGTGTGCTTTCTTCTTGGTCACATATCTGAGCGCGTCATTTATCACACATTCCAGACCCCCCCCCCCCTCCATTAAAGGAAGAATGGACGGGGGGGTCTGGAATCCAACATTGATCGTAGATTTGCGCACTTGATCCTAAGTCGTCCAAATGCTCGTGGTTCTTATCAGCGATTCCGGATCCCCCCCCCCCCTCCATTAAAGATAGAACAGTCAGGGGGGTCCAAAAATATCTGTCCACCGTAGATCTGGGTGCGATCATCTGGGCGCGAAAAAATACATGCACCGAGGAAACTTAGGATAAATTCTTTTTTTCACGGGTTTCCTCCAAGGTTTTTCATGTCAACACCACCAAGGGTTAGTCAAACAAAATTTTAGGTATCCAAAACATGGTGTAACATTTACATCCAGTTGGTTTTTATTGAAATAAAGGAATAAAGCAACTACCTATATTCTAACCTAGCTTCCTATGACAATTAACCCAGATTAAACTACTGGGTTAATAATTTACTCTACCCTGGGGCTATCTGACCAAGATTAGATAGTTTGGCTAGATTTATTCACTAATCTAACCTAGACACTTTGGCTAAGATTAAACTGTTTAGCCAAACTCATTCACTAATCCTATCAACATCAATTTAAAAAGAACTTGGCCATGCTTGAAAGGTATGGACCAAGTTACTATTATTGCATGGAGCTTTTATTGCAATTCTTTTATGCCCTCTTTTCTTTTTCTTTTCTTTCTTTTTTCTTTTTCAAATTATTTGCAGAACAAAAAATCATTTGTCAACAAAAAACACTAGAGACAGATAATATCCCAGTCACCAGTTGATCCTATAACTTATAGGGTGATAACAACGGCTCCACTTGGGGATGATGCTTTCCATGGGAAGTGCCAAGAATCCTAGTCCTGGTCATTCTGAGAATTTATGCCTAGTAGCCTTCGTTAGTTTTATTATCAAAAATTGGAAGAACAGTGGTTAGCGGCTTAGGGCCTTCTCTTCGGACTTCAACCAACTTACTAATGTTCTTCGCTCAGAAAATGCAGGAAAAAAATAAAAATGGTATGTACAATGGTGAGTGAAAAAACGAGTCTCTACTAAGGTGGCACATAATGTTTCAGCATTTTGCCATTTATAGGTCCTCCTGGCAAATCTGTCCCATCAGCGTTGTTCAATAGGAAAGCATTGTTTCCCCTAAATGCTTGAATCATGTATGGTCCTCTCCACAGACTGTCAAATTTTCCATTCTTTCCCTTTTCTTCATTTATGGAGTCCCATCTCAGCACCAAATCTCCTAGCTCAAAATCATCTTTCTTGGTTCTTTTGTCAAAAATCTTCTTGATGCTTTCTTGCATTACCTGAGTCTTGTTGAAAACTTCTTCCCTAGACTATTGCAAATGGATCATCTGGTTGATCCTTCTCTGTGATTCATTTGGCTCGGATTGTACATCTTGAAGCAATTTCATGATAGGAACTCCTAAGGAAGTGGGGAAAACTGCTTTTGTTCCATAGACCAACTGGTATGGTGACATACTGATTGACCTTTTGGTGGTCAGTCTGTCAGCCCACAATGAAAACACCAACTTGTTATGCCATGATTTCTTTTTTTCCTGCAGTGTCTTCTTGATGATATTCACCAAGGTTTTGTTTGAATATTCTGCCATCCCATTCCCCTGGGGGTAGTAAGCTATGGAATGTTCCAAACCAATGTGATACTGGTTGCAGAAATCTATGAGTTTCTTCGACCGAAAAGCAGCTGCATTATCAGTTATAATCTTTCTAGGACATCCAAAGTGAGACAAGATATTATTTTCAATAAAATTTGATAATAACAGAGTCAGTGGCTTGCCTGCTTGGTACTACTTCGATCCATTTGGTAAAATAATCCATGGCAGTGAGAATCCACCTGTGTTGGCCTGAAGAAGGAGGGTGTATTTCTCCAATGAAGTCTAATCCCCATTGCTGGAAAGGGGCTTCAACTGAGATCGGTTTTAGGGGGAGGGGAAGGAGTTTTCTTTTTCCTTCAAATAGTTGACATTGATGACATGGGGTCACTGTACGATGTACATCAACGAATAGGGTGGGACAATAGAAACTAGCTCTGAGGATTTTGTTGGTTGTAACCTTCCAGTTCAGGTGGCCACCACATTCTCCTGCATGAAATTATTGTAACACTTTGTCAGCTTCATCTTTCAATAAAAAAATTAACAGAATACCTCCAGAATCTTTCCAACATATATTGCCTTCTAAAATACATAATTTTAAGACTTTCAACTTCAAAAATCTAGCTTTAGTCTTAGTCAAACCAGGGGGAGCTTGTAAATTTTGCAAAATGAATATAAGGTCTACATACCATGGAGAGTTGAGAAATACCTCTCCCATGCTTGGAGTCACCATCTCACCCTCTTCATCTGCTGCAGCTAAAAAATTAATGTCAAGAGCATGGAAATTAGATTCAGCCATCAATTTAGCAAGGCCTTGACCTTTAATTAGTTTCGTAGGCTTAATCTCTATGTTGTATTCTAAAATGACAGCAGTCCATTTTCCTCTTCTTCCATCCGGATTGTCCTGGGTCAAAATGTCTTTTACTACCACATTCGGAACATATGCTATGGTGTGGGAATGGAGAATGTAGAATATAAAGTCTTTTATGAATTTTACCAAGGCAAAAGCTTGTTTCTCCATTATCTTGTAATTCAGAGAAGAGTCTCTTAACGCTTTACTAAAGAAAGCTATGGGTTGTTCATACCCTTCGTTGTTCATTTGTAGTAATATTGTTTCTATTGTATGTTCGGAAGCGAAAGAAAAAAGATATAAATCCTTGGTAAAATCAAGAATGATCAAGGCAGGGGCCTCTGTGAGTGCTCGTTTGACTTGTTCGAAAGACTATCTAGACTCAGTGTCCCATTTTATTTTCACATCATTTTTTAACATATTTGTAATGTTTCTGAGGAGCTCTGCCAGATTGGGAATGAATCTTCGTAGAAAGTTTATTCTCCCAATAAAAGACTGTAATTCTTTGATGTTTCTTGGGTGTTCTAATTTTTGTATGGCCTCGATTATGCTGGGGTCTATTTTGATTTTGTCCTTGGAGATTATGTGCCCTAGCAGCTTGCCTTCCTCTAGTCCAAAAGGGATTTTCTTAGGATTTAAAGAAATCCCAAACCTCCTGCATTTCTCGAAGACTCATCTGAGATGCCTCGGGTGCTCATCATTAGACTAGGAAAACACAGTTACGTCATCTAAATAGATGACAATAAACTTACCCGATTATTCCACAAAGGCGATGTCCATCGCTCTCTGGAAAGTGGCTCCAGCGTTCATCAAACCTAAAGGCATTTTCACATATATGAAAGTGCCCCATGGTGTAGTGAAAGTGGTTTTTTCTTGGTCATCTGGGTGGACGAGGACCTGATTGTAACCCAAGAAACTATCCAACAACGAGATTCGATTGGACCCGACCACCCTTTGCAGGATGTGGTCCATTTTTGGAAAGGGGTAATTATCCTTTAGGGAGACCTTATTTAGATTTCGGAAATCTATGCAAAGTCTGATTTCCCCACATTTCTTACGTGTAGGGACCAAATTAGAGACCCATTTCGAAAAACACAACGGGACTATGATTTTGGCATCGTACATTTTTTTGATTTCCTTTTCTATCAAAGGGAGTAACTTGGGATTTATCCTCCTAAGTTTCTGTCTGAATGGTTTTTGGTATTGTTTTATTGGAATCCTATGTTGTATGATGCTAGTATCATAAGCTTTCAAATACTCATAACCTCAGGCAAAGACATCTGCATGTTCTTTGAACAGCTCAATGTATTTGAGTTTTTGCTCAGGGGGTAGTGATTTAGACAATTTGACTATCTTGGGTTTCTCTTCGGTCCCTATATTACAATCTTCTACCTCTTTTCCATTGGCTTTGATTTTCGTTTTTATGGCTACATCGTTGAAATCAAACAAATCCTCTAAAGGAACCAGACCCCTAGGTAAAACATTACTTTTCAAATGCAAAATATCGGCCTCCATCTCATCATCACCTAATTCTCCTTAATCTACGCTATTTACACTATCAATTTCAAAATCAGATCTATTTACATTTTCATCCTCGTTCTCTAAATCTATATTTGTACATTCAAAATAATTTTTACACTGCAAAAAGTCTTCGATTTGATCATCATTACCAAACACTTTCTAGTACCTAATATTGTCGGGAACAGTTGGTCTGGATTTCACCTCTACCATGTATGGGTGAGTCGAGCGGAAAGGAATCTTACATGTGGCTGCTGA
Organism: Picea glauca; assembly: GCA_000966675.3. Taxonomy (NCBI): domain Eukaryota; kingdom Viridiplantae; phylum Streptophyta; class Pinopsida; order Pinales; family Pinaceae; genus Picea; species Picea glauca. Next base: position 260,579 of record JZKD02S0107811.1, on the reverse strand, counting down.
CGTAGCCAATCCATCCGCAAAAATGTTTTGTCCCCTCAGCATTACCTGCAAGTCAACTTCAGTGAAACATCTTAGGGCATCAAGAAAAACATTCCTATAAGCTCTAAGATGGGGATGCTTCACAACATACTCACCTTTAATTTGCTTGATTATTAACTCAGAATCACCTCTTACCATAATTTGTTTGGCACCAACTTTTTTCAAAAGCTTCAAACCGAGCATCAAGGCTTCATACTCAGCGATATTGTTAGTGCATTGGAAATTTAATTTTTAAGAGTGGTTTTCCGAATATTTGGTTCTGTGATTTTGCAGCCAAAATCCCGCTTCAGATCCTTCTTTGCTTACTGCTCCATCAAAATCCATGCTCCAGAAATCTGCCGGTAGCTCTTCAGTTATCACGTTTTTCTTCCTTTCTACCTCAATGATTTCTTGGCCTTCATCCAGACTAGATGTATCTTCTCCCAGTTGAGTGTCTTGCTCTCCCATGTCACCATCGTTGTACAAGATAAAAGAATCCAAGTCGAAATGTGTGGAGTAAAGAGGATAGTTGTGTGGTTTTTCTTGGCTACTGACCATGTATTTCATCAATGTTTCTATGTATAGCCTTCTTTGTTTCTTGAAAAATGGGATGGTGGCATATGAAATATCTAGGTGCAGTGTACCTCTCAACTTAGCCCCCCAAGACCGGGATAGAAACATTCCATACTTTGGGGGAATGTCTGCAACCACCACATCCATGACTATGCTCTTCACATGAATCTAAACCAGGGTGATACATAGATCCTTGATCAAACCAATACATCTAACTTTACTGGAGTCGAATGAGTGTAAATCCTTGTAAGGTTTGGTGACCTCCAGTCCCAGTTTCTCCATCACTGCTTTAGGCATCAGATTGTGGGAAACACCCAAATCTAGCATAGAATTATGCAAGATCAGGTCGTGTATATTTAGACTGATGTAAAAAGGAGTGACATCACTATTATCATCTCGACCATCTACTTCAGGTCCGAATAGAAGTTTAGGTTGATCATCTGTAAGGTTCATGGTATCTGAATGATTTGTTGATCCAATGGTTAAGGCCTTCGTGCCTATGTCAGGTTCAATGGTCAGTGCTTTAATCACCTGTGAACGATAAATGTCTTTGTTCATCAAATCAGAAAGTGGAATGGGAATTTTTACTTTGGCTAATTCCCCCTCAAGGCTGAAAGGTGTAGGAGCTCTGCCTTGGCTCATCAATTCTTGTTTGTCCACCACACTCTTCTGACCAGAATTACTTGGTGGATTAATAGGTGAAACCTCGGGCTGCGGCAATCTTTCCAGAATAGTAAGTTTTTTCTTCACGAGAACTTCGGCAGTGCTCTTTTCAGGAATCTTCTTAGTAGATGGTTTAGAGGCTTTTTGGGTTTCAACTACTTTCTTTGTTTCAATCATCTTTTTTGGGGAACTCCCTTCTTTCTTTTTACTCCGCAGATTGTACTGTCGGTGTACCTCCAAAATGGCATTTTCGAATGCCTGATGTTTTGCATCTTCAACTTCTTCACTTACTTTTGTTTGATTGAGAAGAAAAAGGTCTTGCTCTTCTTGGGTAATGAAAATAGCTTCGTTATCATGAATACCCATGAGATTTATGTGAGTATCCTCCAACTCCTCAATCACTTCCTCTCCTTCATCAGCATAATTCTCTTGTAGTGGGGGTCTGATTTGTTGATCCAGACCTCTCTTGTCTCTTTGATCCCTAGGATCTCTCTATCTGATTTGAGGAGGGTTTCTCTGGAAGTTAGGATTCTGAACTTGAGGGGCTGGTGGGTTTTCTCTTGTTGGGTTTCTATATGATACCATAATTCTTTCCATCATTCTTTCCATTTCTCTGGCCAAGGAATCCAATTTGGAATCGGAGGTTGACGTGGAAGGATCCTCTTTAATGGTGACTCTCCTCTCTGACCTCTGTCATGATCTTTTTTCCAACAAATTGGCCTCCACACTTATTGCACTTTTCTGCATGTCTTCCAGGGTGGTAGAGTTTCTTTCCCTGAGTTGGTATGACATATCAACGTCGAAACCATCAAGGAATTTTATCAATGCCAAACCCTGTGGAGGTTTGATTTCAGCTAGAATTGCGTTGTACAGGTTATTGAAACGAGTGCAGTAATCTTGTACTGTCTCACCTTGATTTCTTCTAATATTCTCGTATTATGAAAATATTTGGAGAGGGTTTTTCTTTACCTCCCATCTGTCTAGAAAACTCCTTTGAAATGAAGTAAGGTCAAGGACTGAGGCGGCACATAAACCTTTATACCATTTCTTAATGTCACCTGTCAAACTCTGTGTTGCACCCCTTTTCGTCACCTTGGTGAGAAAATGAGAGGTGCTTACATGCCCAGTTGGGTCTTGCTGAGCATGACAACTGTAGAGGAAAGAGTTAGAGAAATAAAAACAAAACTATAAACAATAATTAAACTAATACAAAATAAAAACATAAGCATATGGATATAGAGATAACAAACACAAAAATACCCATATCACCAATGTTTTTAGGTTGATCTATTGATGAAATCAAAGAACCAAGAAGAAAGGGGACTATGAGTCTCTTCTTCCTCCAAGGGAAGGATCTTGGACCCTCACAAGCTTGCTCTCCTTACAACAAGAAAAATGAAAATGGTGGTAAAAGAACTCCTTGCAAATCCACTCAATGGAGAGGTGGATTGCTAAATGAAATGGTGCCAAAGTGCTCTTGTCAAGGATTGAGTCCTTAAAACAATATAGGCAGCATAACATTACATGAAATTCCTTCAGAAAATGAGGTGAATTCATGGATTTTTATTGCATTTCATTGGGTTATTGTGTAACTTCTTTGTAGTGTGAAAAGAGGCTCTTTAGGGCATTATTAGGTCTTTGACCAGCCCACCATTCGGATTCAGCTCAGATTTGAGGGTCAAATCGGCTTGGGAGCTGATACATAAGTGGTTGGGAGGCTGACCATTTCAATAAATGCGTCGTTTAGCAGGTGCATGGATTTTGAGCTATCAGCCGTGCATCGTGTGCCTGTGTGCACTATTCATGTTCCTGTTACGCGCATGCGCGCATGCGCCCAATGTCTTCAAGGCGCCCTTCAATTTTTGCTAATTTGTATAGTTTTTTGCCTTTTTTGAATGTTGTGAGATTAATTCATTGGCCATGAATGACTTCATTACTGTGTGACGATGCTGAGTTCTTATAACCATGTGCTGATGAAATTTCAGTGATAACAGATGCCCCGTGATGGATGAGGTTAAGAGCATACGTATAGCCAAAATCCATCAATGTTTCTTCTACTGAGAATGTTGTTGTAAGAAAGAGAAATAGTGAGATCATGTAGAGCAATCCTTTGGAGGAGAAAGGAACCAGTAGGACCCAACCTTCCATAAGGTGCGTGAAAATATACAACTGTGTACAAACGAGGCATGCATGCCCCATGCTCGTGTTATGTAACCCTGAGAAAAGATGACTGAAGTGTTGGTGTAGACAACTGCAGCATCCTCAGGGTCGGTAATGGTAAAGTCAGAAGACAATTCTATAAAGGAACATACTCTGAATAATAGGCAATGATCGCGGAAATAAGTATTGGCGATGACGCGGGCATTGATAGCCCTACCAAGTTCAGAGATCTTCGGCAAATGATAGAAATAACTGCAATAGTCGCAAAGTAAGACCCACCATAACATGAGAAAGTGTTGGCGTCGAATGTTATGGGGGCCAACGACAACAGGGAGTAATGGTGTTTTCACCCTGTGTCGTCCAAGATCTCTCATTAAATGGAGAATGGGAATCAAGATACTGTCGCCCTTCTAGAAAAACTGTGTTGTTGTCGACAAAAGGGGAACGCGACTCCCAGAAGAAAAGGGCTTCATGGAATCTACTGAGGTGAGGAAGTGGCAGAGGTACATGGACGAAGTCAAAAAGTGGGAAGACTCAAGACTGCCCTTGGTTGAAGGATGTATGATATAAAGAGTGGTCACAACCGTGTGACAAGGTCGAGTGTCAGGGGGATGACAAGACCGATGATAAGTTGTTCCAGAGGTGGGACAAGGTGAACAAATTTAGAGGGTAGAGGTAAGTGATCTGTGGAGTACTCTGAAGATATGGACGATGCCGGCAAGGGTAGATGAGAAGTAATTCTCCAACCAAGGGCGACATGGGTTGCGTGTGGCCAAAAGGAAACAAGTCACCAACGGTGACGACAAAAGAAAATGGAATGACTGGAAATAAAGGCGTTTGTACAATAAATAACGAATAATTTGGGGAGAAAAGTACAAATACAGAAACGGGTGCCCCAACATGATATGGGTGGCCCACGGAGGGCATAATGTGCTTGGAAGACTAATGAAGGGTGGGGGCCCCATTGGTGAGTTTCTGTATGAGGTAGGTGAAATGAAGATAGGTTTACAGATGGGAAAACTGATGGTGGATGAAATGAAGGGTTCATGATACTGTGGAGGTGCAGGTAAAAAAATAGAACCGTAAAGAGATAATCTGGGAGTCCATATGGAAAGCTAGCAAAATGAGGAGAAGAAGTATGTGGTTGATTCGCAACATGATGAAAAACTATCAGGACTCCCATCCCTAAAGGGTAATGAAGAACAACATGAGTGTCAAAAAGTGGAAAAGGGGGCTATGAATGGGACAACTCATGTGGGTTAGAATGCTACCGGGTAATAGTATCGATGATGCAAATGGAGGCGTGGGTACTGCAGAGCTGGGAATAGATACCCTAGAGGTAAACATCAGAGGGTGTGACTGGAAGTGCAAGTGAGATACGGCGGGAAAGACTACATGCCAGTGCTGAGTTGATCCAAGTGGATATCGGGGGCCACCCACCTTTTCCAAATGGCTCAAGATAGTTTTCTGGCCATTTTGGCAATTTACTATTTTTAGCAGGTTTTAACTTCTGGGGCCATTTTGAGGGCCTAAATGAATTTTTTTCGAGATATAGGTTCTCAATGATAGACAAAGGCATGATTGAGCCCCCAAAATGAATCTCCTCAATTATACCTTTCCAACGAGCTATCACACACCTAAAACGGATATCGTATGCAAAAGTTATGACCCCGGGAAGTTGATGCACCAACTTACCCAAACGGGGCCCACATGACTTTTGGCGCTTCATCTCCTAGGGTTAGGTTTTTGGA
>JZKD02S0107811.1:204549-239085 GCA_000966675.3 Picea glauca | reverse complement strand
CCTACTTTTGTGACATGTGGGCATGTATGGGCCTGTTACAAATTTAGGATATGTTTGAAAAATGAAACTAAGAGGGGTCCCAAAAGGTCCTTTGTCCTCTCCTAAAAGTTTTGAATTTTTTTTTAAGGGAGATGAGATAGTTTTCGCAATCCTTTTCTGGTTCTCAAGATCGCTTGATGGCGCAAGAGAAGAGCATACTTAAGATTGTTACTTTCAACTTCTAGTCCCAAATGTGAATTAGATGTGATTAAGTATGATTTTTCCAACTTAGATTATAAATCAAAGCAAGCCATCCATGTGGAAAAAAGAAAATAAGGGAAAATGATTTTTATCCACCTAAGTGCCTATGTTTGCTTGACTATCCCCTTTATAAGTTGAGGGGTCTAAGTGGTGCAGTATTTAGAGCATGCATATCATCATTATTAAGAAGGAAAATGACTTTCCCCACATCCAAAGACCTTACAATGTGAAATTAAGATCAAATGCGTGCCCACTGGTTCATACACAGGCGCACAGAACGCATGAGCGTTATCTGAATTGACATAGAAAGCGCATGCACGCAGAGAGAAATTGTTGAACAGGCGCATGTGCGCACGATGCGCATCTGTGGGGTAGAATACCCACGCGCCTGTGGAAAATGGCCGAGAGAAGAAATCCGGATGGATTTCTCTCAATTCTCCCTTGAATTGACTGGTTAGCAGGTCGACAGAGACCGGTTTGTGCACCTGCAAGTTAATGAAATAAAAAGGAAAGCAAAATAAACCCAAATGAGGGAGGAATTGATACCTTCTCCCCAGTATGGTCGCCAATATGTTTGCACCCAATTCGTCACTAGGTGAGAAAATAAAGGGTTCTTACATGCCATGTTGGGTCTTGCAGAGCATGACAGCTGTAGAGGAAAGGGTTAGAGAAATAAAAACAAAACCAATAAACAAGAATTAAATTAAAACAAACTAAAACTATGAGCATATGAAAAAGAAATAACAAACACAATGGACCAATGTCACCAATGTTTTTAGGCTGATCTATTGATGAAATCCAAAGCAAAATGAAGAAAGGGAACTGTGGTTCCTTCTTCCTCCAAAGGAAGGTTCTTGAGGCCCTCACAAACTTGCTCTCCTTACAATGAAAAAATGAGAATGATGGTGAAAGAACTCAAGGCATATCCACTCAAGAGAGGGGTGGATAGATCAATTGAAATGTTGCCAATGTGTTATTGTCAAAGAGTGAGTCCTTAACAATCTTAGCAGCATAACAATACATGAAATTCCTTGAGAAAATGATGGTTCTTCATGGATTTTTATAGCATGGCATGGGGTGATTATGTAACTCCTTTGAGGTGTGAAAAGGGGCTCTTTAGGGCTCAATTAGGTCTTTGACCAGCCTACCATGCAGATTCAGCTCAGATTTGATGTCAAATCATCTTGGGAGATGATCCATTAGTGGTTGGGAGGCCGACCAATTTCAATAAATGCATCGTTTAGCAGGTGCGCGGGTTTTTGCGCCCACAGCCACGCGTCGTGCACGCATGCGTGCATGGTACGTTTCTGTTCCGCGCATATGCGCGTGCACCCAAATTATGTAAAGCGCCCTTCAATTTTTGGTTACTTTGTGTAGTTTTTGACCCTTTTGCCATGTTGTGGAATTAATCCTGTGCCATGAATGACTTCCTTCCTATTTTGATGATGCGGAGTTCTTGTCGCCATGTGCGGACAAAATTTCAGTGATAACACCCATAGCGTAGAAAATAACATATGATGCCAATTGGTTTTATGTTTATTAACCGTGCACTGTACCATGGTCTTGAGGACTTTGTTAACTGCCTTGACCTGTCCGTTTGACTGAGGGTAATATGGTGAGGAAAACTCATGAGAGAAGCCTAACCAAGATGAAAGTTCAATGAAGATATCATTCTCCAAGTGTTTCCCATGGTCGGAAACAAGTTGGAGTGGTACTCCAAAACGGGATATGACGTTGTTAAAGAAAAAGCACGCTGCAGTGTCAGCAGTATTGTTGAAAGTGGGCATAGCTTCAGCCCATTTGGTGAAGTAATCAATGGCGACAACAATGTATTTATGAACATTGTTGGAGGGGGGATTACAAGTCATAAATTTGATGCCCCATTTACAAAAAGGGCCAGCAGTAATGACAGGGTGAAGAAGAGAAGGGGGAGCTCGGGCTTTGTTGGCATAGAGCTGACATTGCTCACATCGTTTCACATCATGAATGTAATCATGAAACAGGGTAGGACAAAAGTAATCGGCTCAGATAATCTTTTGAGCAGTGGATATACCTGAAAGATGGCACCCACATGCGCCACTGTGGCAGTCGTTTAAGACCCTGTCGGCCTCGTCAATAGTCAGGCATCGACAAAGAATGGTGTCAACGCCCCGCCGGTATAGGATGTATCCGATGAGGAGATAGAGGGGGGCCTGATGGCGAATAAGCCGACAATCATCTCTTGATAGGTGGTTACCAAAATTTTGAGTTTGTAGGTAGACGAGAAGGTCGCCATACCAAGTATCATCTGAAGCGATGTAAAAGAGATGTTCGTTAGGAAAGTCAGTGTTGACGGGGGCACTGGGGGTGTCAGAGGGGAGGGCTGTGTCAAGTTCGGAAAGAACGAGGGCCTTCTTACTCTTAGGTGTTGAGAACTCGAGGTCGTACTCCTAAAGGATAACGATCCATCGAGCTAATTTTCCGTTAACTTGTCGACGACTGAGAAAGTATTGCATAGGGTTGGAATCTACGATGACCTTTGTGGTGAGAAGCAGAATATAATGCCGCAGTTTCTGGACTGCGAGGACAACTGCAAGAGAAAGTTTCTCTTCATGTTTATACTTCAAGGGTGGCCCTGATAGGTTCTTACTAACGTATTAAATTATGTGTTCATGATTGTCATCTCCAAGCTAGACGAGGATGACAGCTACTGATACAGCTGATGCTGATACGTAGAGGATGTAGTCACGATTGTAGTCAGGTGCACTAATTAAAGGTGCATTTGAAAGCGCTTCTTTAAGTTCGTCAAATGACTATTGGGAATAGTCGTCCCAATGAAAAGGGATGTCGTGACGTAGTAAGCGGAGGAAACCGTTTGCACGTATGGCGTAATCGGGAACAAAGCGTCTGAGAAAGTTAGCTTTTCTCTGTAGACTTTGAAGTTTTCATAAATTCCGAGGAGGTGGAATTTCGATGATAGCTTTGACTTTGAGGGGGTCCACGGTAATACCACTTTGGGAAACAATAAAACCGAGGAGGTGCCCGGTGGTGACATAGAATACACACTTGATAGGATTCAAGCAGATGTTGTACTGACAACACCGTTGAAAGATGATTCGTAAATCATCGAGATGCTGGGTGCATTTCTTGGATCGAGCTGTGAGGTCGTCCAAGTAGGCGAGGATGATTTCAACCAGATCATGAAAGATGTATGTCATCGCTCACTGGAAAGTTGCGCCAGCATTTTTTAAGCCGAAAGGCATGACACGATATGCAAAATTACCCCACGGGGTAATGAATGTGGTTTTATACTGATCGGCTGGGTGAATTTGAATTTGGTTATATCCAGAGAATCCGTCCATAAAGGAGAGAGCCTCGTGGTCGGCGCAGTCATCGATAATTTGATCAATGAAAGGCATTGGAAAGTTGTCATTTGGACATGCATTATTGAGATCGTGAAAGTCGGTGTAAACGCGGATAGTGCCCTGTTTTTTGTCAATAGGTACAGGGTTGGAAACCCATGAAGTATAAGCGATGGGGTAAATAAACCCAACCATATGTAATTTGTCAATTTTGGCTTTGATAGTCATGGCTTTAGATGGGTGTAGCGGTCGTTGTTTCTGGCGAACTGGTGTGATGTCAGGCCAGTTGTCGATGCGATGCTCAACAATAGAGGGATCGAGGCCAGGCATTTCTGAGTATGACCAGGTGAAAATATCCCTATATTCCTGGAAGAGGGATTTATATGTGACGATTTCCTGAGGAGTGCAAGCAACTCCAATGATGATTTCTTCGACGATGCCATTTTTAATGGAAATGTCGATTTTGATGGTGGGGGAAATATTGGCCATGTTGCCTTCTTTAAATGCATCAGGGGCAGGAATGGGATTGTTGAACCAATCTATAGGCCCGGAGGGGATAAAATATTTTGTTTCGACCGCGTAAATGGGGTTTTGGTTAGGAGGCATGAGGGCTTCCTGTGGAGAGAAGAGTGCGCGGTGATGTAGCGCATCCTAGGGTGAGTCTGGATGGTTTAACTCTTTAAGTATTTCCTCATCGCATTGAAAACATCGAGAATACAAGGGGTCGTGGGGAGTGATCTTGGTGACAACGTGGTTGCCCCCTGATGGAGAAGTAGAGGGAGCAATGCTAGGAGATGGTGAGGGTTCACTCGACATAAAACATATGTTGAAGTACTGAGGGGTACCCATGGTGGTTGGGTGGAGAGTGTCTGTAGGGGAATGAGAAGGAGAGTTGGGGGGGTTGCGGGGTAAATCCTTAGAGACATCATTTAAGAACCATGGAGGCATTGGGAGTGCCTCGGGCTTGGGAGAAATGACATGAATATCTGCTAGTGATGAGGAAATGTCAATTATCGCCTCTGCGGGTTGATGAAGCAGGGCCAATTGATGTTGCCTATATTCAAGTATCATAGGAAACTGGTATGTAAAATGAGCTAATGAATCACAGAGAGAGAACGGGCATCTCATGCATTCATTGACTGAAGTGGTGACATAGCGGATGTCAGTGATATTTATTGGAGAGGACGTAGCAGGGCGTGGGTTGTTCTGGAAATTCTGGCATACAACGGCTAATGTCTGCCGGAAGCATGGCAGTGCTGGGCAATGATAGGTATAATGGCCATACTCTGAACAAATAGCACAAGCATATTTGGTCCTCAAACCTTTACTACTAGAAGGGGTGGTGGTAGTAGTGGGATTAGCAGTAGTGACGGGTGTTGTGTGAGTTTGATTGAGGGGAATCAAATTCCGTAATTCTGGTAGTGAGGGACAGTTGTTGGTTTGATGTCCCTCCTTTTCACATAGTGCGCAAGGTGGTGGGATGCATGGAGTAAGTGGAGGAGTGGGCTCCTTATTCTTTCTCCTGCCCCCGGCTGTAGTAGGGGGGTTAGGGAGTATGGGGGTAGTGGGGGTTAGGATGGGAATCGTCATGGGGAGGCCTTCTTGTGGGGGAAGGGATGATTGAGGGACCATCTCAGGTGGATGTAGATACCACACTGGGATTGCTAACACCATATTGGGTAGTGTGAGCATTGTGGCTACCTGGAAATATTCTATACTGGGTGGAGGGTAAAAGAAGGGAATTTGAGTGAGGGGTTGGGGAACTGTCTCCCAGACGGGACTATGCCCTTGAGGGGATGTGGATTCATGGACGTTTGGGGTTGACGACTATGTAGGAGGCTCCGGTGGGAGTGGTTTTGCGACTATTGAGACGTCAGGAATGAATGAATCCTCCTGAGGAGGATTAGCATCCTCTGAGTGAGTTTTGTTAGATGAGATGACGCATACTTGATTCGCAGGATTAAGGAGTGGTGGTTCTCCATGGTACATCCCTAACAAGGATGGATCTTTAAAAATCCCAGGACCCATCTCGACGAGGGGATATGCGTCTTGGTTGGTGTGGATGAGAGGAAGAATGTTATCGATATTGGAAGAGGGGTTAGGCTCATAATGTGAGACTTGGTCGACGGTCACGATCTTCCCATTGTGAGGGAACATCATGGCCCTAAATACGGAAGATGCTACTGCCTTCATAGCGTACATATAGCTACGACCAAACAAGATATTGTAATCGAGTGGAGCATCGATAACTTCAATGTCTATGAGAATAGTTTTGCCCCCAACTTCAACGGGGATATTTTGGAAGAGCCCTTCAGGAGATGATGGTCACCTGTCATAAGCTCATAATGTGATGGCAGAGGAAATGAGTTCCGGGGAACCAAGTTTTTTCCATATGGTTTTGGACATGATGCACGTAGATGCACCTTCATCGATGATACACTGATGAACTGTGATGTTCTGTATTTTCACTGGTATTTGAAAAGAGATCACGACGGGAAGACGAGGTTCATCGCTATCAAGATCAAAGGTGATGAGTCGAGTATCTGTAGGGTCGACTGCCCCCAAGGTGGAAAGTAGTGATTTCTGTTGAGTAGGAAAATTTTGGAGGACTTCCAATACTAACATGGAAGCCGAGGATTGTGCTAAGTCATCTACCAAACTATAGTTATGAGCTGCCCTAGCCTGTGGGTTGTGGACATTCCTACGTAAGGGTATGCGAGGGATGCGTAGTGGTGGTTCGACGGAAGGGTGAGGAATCACCAACAGGGGTCTTGTCGGTGTAGGTTTTGTCTCTGGAGAGATGGGAGTAGACTCAGCGAGTGCATGATACTGACGATTACGGGTTTGCAAAAGGATTTCTTCCTCACTAGTGAGGAGGATTGTACGCTCTGCAGGGTTGTTAGGGTTTGGGTATTGTCCCCCTTGAGGTGGGGGATGTTGCGTGTCTTGTTGGGTGTTTATCGCACCTTGATGTGGAATAGGATTTTGCAGCGCGGAGGGAGGGGGTTGTTGCACATATTGTTGTGGTGCCTACTGAGGTGTAGGTTGTGCAGGAGAATGAGGAAGACTACTAGAGTCTTTCAATCATTTGAAATCAGCAATCTGGGGGCAATGGTGAGTGTAATGATTGAAATCACTACAAAGGGCACAAGGGAAGATGGTTTTAACATTATTTCTCCCTTGTCGTTTGTTATTATTACCCCCATGGGGGTTTTGGTTCCCTTGGTTCTGGTTGCCCCCAGTAGGTTGGTGTTGTGGGGGTTGATTCCCGCCTTGTCCTGGGTTGTTGTTATTCTCGTTCCATCCTTTCTTCTTGGCATTGTTCGATGGATGGGTTGGATTAGTGGTGTTCAACTGTTCAAAATTTTGGTATTTTTGAGCAGCAGAAGGTTGAACAAAATTTACCCCCTCATGTGGAAGTGTGGGAGCCATGGGTTGCGGAGGGCCAGGAAATGGGAAGTATGGATTTTGTGGTGGTATCGGTCCATAAGGTACATAGGAAGGCGTAGTGCTTTCACTAGTACTATAAGCTGATGTTGAGGGAGTACCACTATTTGTGGGAATAGGTGGATGTATGGGAGGTGTCGGCGGTAGTCCACTGATGGGTGGAGGTATAGCAACAGGGTATGGCTATTGATATGGAGGTGGGGGGTAGTAAGGGGTGCCCCCATATGCTAGCGGGTATTGAGGTGTTCCATACATTGATGGTGTTTGGGGTTGTGGACTATGGTGTATGGTGGCACCTATTAGTCTGTCTGTTGAGTGAGACATCCCCGGTTTGTCTTGGCCAAATGGCACAGGTTTTGGAAGATCAGGAAGTACCGTGTATAAGTACCCTGACTGTGCGTAGATGAGGTCATACTGTTGGGCCTTAGTGATGGATTTCTCTTTAGATTGTGGGAAGGTGGAAGCTACATCCTTTCCAAGGAGAGAGACAAGTGATCTAAGAAACCAGTCGAGACATTGTTGCTTGGTGGTTTCTGCCTTACACAAACTACGTCGCCTACGCCACTCGTGAATGTGGTCAGCGATGTGTGTGGATGAGGTTTGTTTGAAGTTAGAAAGTAGTTCTAGACCATTGTCGTGGCGGATGGGTAATTGGAAGAAGGTCAAGAATGATTTGGCCAATGACTCAAAGGTCGCATGGGACCCTGATTTTTCTTCAACATACCATTTAGCCAATGGGCCAGTGAGTGTGCGTTGAAATAATCGCAATATGATGGAATCATCCATAATGCTATTGGAAGAACACCATAGATGAAAGGTCATGACATGTTTGGCGGGGTCATCCCCTGCCTTTCCTTCAAACTTTGGTATGTCTGAAGGAATTTTTGTTGGCATTGCAAGACATGTGGCATCATGCAATATAGGATCATTGGTGAGTTTGGTGAGATCCGGTATGTTGAGAGAAGCCAAATATGGCATCTGTAGTGGGGAGGGAGGGTTATCTCCGGCCATAGTGTGTTATGAACCTAACCCTTTATGGGGACTAGGTGGGTTGGTACTCCCTCCTTGAGAGGAAGTGGGTCCCCTGCTTCATTGTAAAGGAGAGCGAGTGAATGGATGACCTTGGGAAGTAGACCCAAGTAATGTAGAACCAAGCAGAGCTGATCCTAAGATAGTAGCACTCACAAGAGTGTGTGAAGGAGGTACCGATGAGCGGGTATGACCAAATACTCCCCCTATGATAGGAGGGAGGTTGAACAAGCATCGTGAATGATGGGGGTTCTGTGGTTCCCCTATGATGTCAGACTAGATGTGTGAATGTGTGCAAAAAGTGGTGAGAGAAATATAGAAACAAGAGTCTTTGGTGTGACTGTTTACACAATATATGTATCCAAATCAAACTATAATCAGATGAGCATCATAAAATGTGAAAGAAGCATATATATGTGGGTAAGAGAGTTTTGTCCACGTGGGGGAATCAAAAGAAAGAAAATGCTCGTGTCCTAGAATACGTAACATCCTTCCTCTCAAATAGCACTGGACCTTCCAATAGTACTCAACAGTGGGGTCTGAAGTCACCGGACGAGAAACTAGTGAAGGATGAAATAATTGGTTATAATGAGGGGTAAAGGGGGCATATCCCAAAAGAGTTGGCGATATTTCCCAATAGCCACACAAAATCCAATCAAGGTGCAACTGCAGCCCATAATTTCCACCTGGGTAGATGTCCTAAAGTTGGTCACTAGGTACCTCGGTCAAAGTACGGCATTTAGATTTTCGGCCTAAGAAATGGGTCACGGGCCGGATCCTATCCAAGAGGTGGGTGCTTCAAGGGGGGACGCACAGAACAACCAGACCTCAGCCTTCAACCCTTCAAAGGTATATCCCTGCCTTATGGTGATTGGAACACTTGACTTGGAGGATTTTAAGTTCCCTATTTGACAACCTCTATGTTTTGACAATGTGAGAACCAGATAATGGGGAGTTATTTGGATGCCTATCCCCGAAATCCTACCTAGACTAAAAAATTTATTTTGGCACTTCCTATGGAGGAAAACTTAGTGATTTTTTAGAAATATTTTAGATGTAGTTGTTTTGTGAGGCTGGGGGTGAAAACCGACCTCGTTTGATTAAAAGTGGGAGTGGATAGTCCTGTCAAGAAAGGATGGGGTATTTTCAGAATCCCTTTGGAGGAAACTTACTTAGACCTCCACATTTTGAGAAGAATCTATGTGGGTGATGAGTGACTTTTGTATGTGAGTGAAAGTGTGCCAATTTTTAGTTGATTAGATGTCACCTTGTTGCATGTGGACTTTGCTTGGTCCTTACAAGAGTTTGATTACCTAATTAACTACGTGTCATTGGTACAACCTTGTGGAATTCAAAAGCCCTAGGAAGCTAGCATGTGGAAACATGGGTCTGTTACTATCCTTTAACTCCCTATTTGTGATGTAATCTAGAAAAATCATGAAACTATCCTAGATTGAACATGTGGGCATGTATGGGCCCATTACAAACCTTTAAACTCTCCTGGTGTTTTGATCTAAGAAAACAAGATTTCAACCACTATTCTATCTTTGTAGCATGTGGGCATGTATGGGCCCGTTACAAGTTTAAAATGTGTTTGAAAAATAAAACTAAGAGGGGTCCCAAAAAGGGTCGTTGTCCTCTCCTAAAGGTTTTGAAATTTTGTTAAGGGAGATGAGATTGTTTTCACAATCTTTTTCTGATTCTCAAGATCGCTTGGAGGCGCGAGAGAAGAGCATAATCAACGATTGTTACTTCAACTTCGAGTCCCAAATGTGAGTTAGATGTGATTAAATATGATTGTCCACTTATGTTTGTAAGTCAAAACAAGCCATCCATGTGGCGAAAAGCAAAGAAGGGAAATTGATTTTTATCCTCCTAAGTGCCTATGTGTGTTTTAGACTAACCCCTTTATATGATGAGGGGACTAAGTGTAATGTGGCTTTAAAACATTTTTGACATCATTTTTAAGAAGGTATATGGCCTTCCCCACATCCCAAGAACTTACAATGTGAAATTTTGTTCAAATGCACGGCCCCTAGTGTACACAGAGGCGCACAGAGCGCAGGCGCGTGAACAGAGATGAGTCAAAAAGCACATGCACGCAGAGAAAGGTTTTCACTTAAGAGCATGTGCATATGATGCGTGTCTGTAGGGTATAATACCCATGCACCTGTAACAAATGACCGAGAAATAAAATCCAGATGGATTTCTCTCAATTCTCCTGTGAATTGACTGGTTAGTAGGTCGGCAGAGGCCGGTTTGTGCACCTGCAAGTTAAACAAACTAAAAGAAGAGAAAAATAAACCCAAAAGAGGGAGGAATTTGATACCTATCTCTAGTGGAGTCGCCAATCTGTTGCACCTCGTTTCTTCACCTTGGTGAGCAAATGAGAGGTGCTTACATGCCCAGTTGGGTCTTGTTGAACATGACAGTTGTAGAGGAAAGAGTTAGAGAAAGAAAAACAAAACTATAAACAATAATTAAACTAATACAAACTAAAATCATAAGCATATGGATATAGAGATAACAAACACAAAAAGACTCATATCACCAATTTTTTTAGGCTGATCTATTAATGAAATCAAAGCACCAAGAAGAAAGGGGACTATGAGTCCCTTCTTCCTCCAAGGGAAGGCTCTTGGATCCTCACAAGCTTTCTCTCCTTACAACAAGAAAAATGAAAATGGTGGTAAAAGAACTCCTTGAAAATCCACTCAATGGAGAGGTGGATTGCTCAATGAAATGGTGCCAAAGTTCTCTTGTCAAGGATTGAGTCCTTAAAACAATATAGGCAGCATAACATTACATGAAATTCCTTCAGAAAATGAGGTGCATTCATGGATTTTTATAGCATTGCATTGGGTTATTGTGTAACTCCTTTGTAGTGTGAAAAGAGGCTCTTTAGGGCATTATTAGGTCTTTGACCAGCCCACCATTCGGATTCATCTCAGATTTGAGGGTTAAATCGGCTTGGGAGCTGATCCATAAGTGGTTGGGAGGCCGACCATTTCAATAAATGCACCGTTTAGCAGGTGCACGGATTTTTGAGCTATCAGCCACGCATCGTGCACCTGTGCGCGCTATTCACGTTCCTGTTACGTGCATGCGCATGCGCGCCCAATGTCTGCAAGGCACCCTTCAATTTTTTCTAATTTGTATAGTTTTTTGCCCTTTTTGAATGTTGTCAGATTAATTCATTGGCCATGAATGACTTCATTACTGTGTGACGATGCTGAGTTATTGTAACCATGTGCTGACGAAATTTCAGTGATAACACTCTGGGCAAAAAATCTCATTTGAACGTCAGCCTCATCTACTTCGTGCAGGTCAAAATAATCATTCATTTTATCAACGTGTTGTTGGGCATTTAAAGGTACTGTTGCATCGAACTGTGAAAGTCTCATTTGATAGTCTTGGGGCATGGCATGAAGAGGCACAGCCAACACCAAGGGAGCATATCTAGCTGTCATGATGGGTGGAGGAGGTGGGATAACAAACTAGATGATCGACGAGGTTGTGACTGAAGACGAGGACGAGGAGGGATTGGATAACACCGAGGGAGTGGTTTTCAGTTTAGCAGTGGGAGACAGAGCTTCAGGCGTTCAGGGTTGCAAAGTGGTTGGGTCGAAAATGATTCCAGTCACAAAACTACCGAACCATGTTCTAACTAGGCTTTGTTGGGAAAAGGTGTCAAAGTCAGGGTTTTGAAAGGCAATGAGCTCCTCTGAAAAGGAAATGGACTTGCGAAAAGGAGTATGACTTACTGAACCTTCAGCTATGATCTTTTTCCTAAGAAGTTGCTCTAGGTTATCTGTTACTATCGCAGGTTCTGGGTCTGGATGAGATTGAGTATAAAATTTCTTGGGAGCCAGATTTTTTTTTTTTTAGATTTTTATATATATACTTTTTAGTTTTATGAGACTGAAAATAATATGTACAAATTTTAATCAACCTCTAACATTACCTTCTTCTCAATATTGCAATATTTTCAGGAACAAACTTTCTTCTAGGAAAAGAAAACGTGAAGTTATAAACTTTTAGTTCTGTTCTTCCCCAGTGGAGTCACCACTATGTTAGCACTCTGTAAATTTCCAAGAGGTTGACAATAGAAAAAATCCACAAAATATAACTTTATCCAACCACTTTTGAAGCTGGGATCTAGCCCTTCCAACTTCAGAAAGGGATCTCTCTATATGATTTAGCTACGTTTCGAATTTTAAGTATTAGGCTAGGTAAATAAATAAGTCGGTTTTTGTTGTCGTAGTGTTTGTTGAGTTGGTTGAGACAGTATACACATTCATTGGGCTATGGGGTATGTGTCTTGAGTAAAATATGAAATCCAAACCAAAAATGCAAAGGAAAACTTTCACAGGGCGAGATAATATAATCACAGGATTCTTTAGTAGCATAAATGAGGAATAGCAGAAAAGGTGAGAAAGACAATTGCAACAAAGAAGCAATCATGAATTTATTTATTGTAAAATGAGAACATAAACACTTAAATCTTTTGAGTCAGAAACAGGGTATACGAGATAAATCCTTCAACTTTTGTTACTTCCAAAGATTATATTTAGAAAAAAATTTGATAACAAAGTAAGAATAACATTTAACTTAGAAAGAACAACATCACCAGTGAATACACGCAAGAATCCTGTAAAAGTGCCTCTTTGTATTAATGGAAGATCTCTTCAAAAATATTACAGTCTGATAACTTCAGGGTGTGAATATCAACAAGCCTCAATACTTCCAAAGATGAAGTATTTATAACTCAAATTACAAATGATCCTGTCATTAATGACCAGGACGTGCTAAATCTATTTTTATCCTAACTAACTTAACAAATTTCCTAAATCTAGGAACTGCTTGATGATGTGGTGTAACTGCATGCTAATTTCTGGGTGGGTCATTGATGAAGCCTCTGCACGACCTCATCCGACTCGACAAATGACTGGACTAGGACAACTCATCTGCTAATCAATCGCATCACAGAGTTCCTTTCATCGAAGATGAATGAGCATGTTGACTTTGAGTAGCCTTCGATACACTTCGTCCATTTTTGTGTACTTGGCGAAGGTAGGTTTGGTGATGAAAATGTATCGAATCTCATGTTGGATATTGATGTCCCACTAAAGGGAATCTAGAAATTCCTTGCCAATGATGCTTCCTTGAATTCCTGCAAACTTTGAATTGTCCTTAGCCACATCAGCCAGTCTCTTCTTGTAGTCTAGGAGTGTCATCAATTTATCATTGATTACCTTCAGACCAGGTAGACCTTTCTTCTCTAGAGCCTCAATCTTACTAAAGAATATTTGTACCCCTAGTTCCATGGCTTGAACCTTTTCTTCCAGCTAAAGCATTAATCCTCTCTTAGTCAAAACTCTTTTGACCTCAAGGATGGTCTCTGTTCTTTCTTCAATTTTCAGCTCTTCTAGCTCCTCCCTGGTCTTGGAATTTAGGAACTTGATGATCTCATTCACCTATGATGGCATCTCTCCCAATTATGATCTGATCTTCTCAATGGCTTGCTTGCTTCTCTGCACCAGTTCATTCTGCTCAAACATAATCTGTATCATGGGCCATATCTCGTTCATGGACTTGGTGATGTCTGTCCATACACTTTCTTTAACCTCGACCAAAGTCTTTCCTACCACTGTTTTCTTCCAGAGCTGTTGTAACTCCTGTTTGAGATGATATGCCACCTAATTTTCCTTGGAGAGGATGATCTGAAAGGAAGATTTGAGTTCTTGAAGGTTCTCAATCTCCTTTTTGGGCCTGTTGATCTCTGTTTTCTGCAGGTTCATTTTTTCCACAGACTTAGCCAGGTCGGCTGTCTTTTCTAGGGAGGTCAATGGAGTAGTATATGGGACTTCTGTCACTAATGTTGTGCTCACTCTCGAAATTGGAATGAAATTTAATGGAATGACTTCCATTGGTTTTAGTTGTCCTTTCTCTTTTACTAGTTTTTCCATCTCATCCTCCATCTCCTTTAGTTGTGCATTCTACTCCATGAGTAGCTTGAGCATTTCATCTTTCTCTCCTTCACCTACGAATCCTCTGTGGGCGAGAGCTTCAATTGTTTCCTTAAGGAGGCTATGTCAACATTATTCTTCTTAATCATCTCCTTAGCTACTTTTACGTTTGAAGGATCGTAACCGATCTTGAGGACCAGTTCCTCCAAAGTCTTGATCCTATTTTCCTTGGCAAAGGACGATATCTTCTCCAACTTTAGTTGTGTTTGAACATTGTTCAGGGACACCTGCAATTTGGATGTAGTAGTGGAAGCAAGCGCCAAAGTATAAAAAACCATTTCCCCTGTCTTCTTGTGCAGATCCATCTGATCGGTCGGATGCACATCCTTCGTCTGGAATTCGAAGGTGGCCCTTTTGTAATCAGTGATCACCTTTGTATCTGGCACCTATACCTGGAGGAATTCCATATGCATTCTTCCCTTCTCGATGTCGAATGTCGACAACAACCTATGTTGTGAAGTCGACATCTACTTCCAGAACTGGGCGCAAGCGTTGTTGGTCAGGGTCTAGATCCTTTTCTTGATCAGCTCATACTTTTCGAAGATACTCAACTTCGACCCTACCTTACCTGGTTGGGTGATCGAAAAAGACTCAGTAGATTTCTTTGGCAATGCTGAGGTTATGAAATTTTGGAGGCTTGCACCAAGGGGTGGTCTGTCAACCTTGGTCAGGGTAGTAGATAGGGCTTCTTTTTCTCCGATTGGGACAGGAACTGAAATAGTCTTAGGCCTTTTGGTATGCAGCTGGAAATATTCTGACAATACCTTCATGACAGGCGGAGATAAGTCTTTCCTAGGACTTTTCTCTTTCGGGACCTATGGTGTTGTTGTTTGTGACAAAGTGGCCAGGGGATACTGCTATTCTACTTCGACCAATGTGTTAGGCTCCCATACTGTCTGGTTCACAAATTTCTCAATTTCAGGCCTGACTTCATGAACATATGGGATGTTCTTGTTTTTCACCCTCATCTTGGAGATGATCCCACGAGGATAATAATGACATGGGAAGCTCATGAAGAACTTCATTTCCTTCAGCAGCCTGTCTGCTTCTTCCCCAACGCCACGATTGTTGTAGATGAAGGAGCCAATCTGCCCTTTGATTATGAGTTGTTGCTTTTTCTTCAGTGACACAAAATGGATATCATCATAATTTATTATCTTCCTTATATATTCCAACACAAAACTTCTGACAGACAGATACTTGGGCATCTTATACGGTGCCAACTTCCACCCATATACTCTGATCTCGGTGTAATATTGGTACAAATACCAATCCCCTGTCTTTGTGTTATCTGAGAGATGCAGGATCCTTTGAACTTCATCATTTATCCGAGGCTCAGGCCTGCCGCCAAGCATACTTACCACGGGGTGGTAGAATTGATCAATGAACTCCTTGAAACTAAACTCAATGGAGTTGTGCTTGAGCAAGGAGGTCCATGTTGGGGTCTGCCATCTCCATCCATCTTCTGCATGGAAAAAATGAATTTGTCTGCTTGGAAGAAGATGAACAAGTACGCCAGTATGGACGAGTATCGGAACATGCCTTCCCTGGTGAAATTCACGAACTGTTCGTGAATATTGTTCTCCAGGAACGCGCTGAACTCAAACTAGGTGGTGGGCTTCTCATCGGTAGAGAAGATAGATAAAAATCCAAGAATGGGTTCATCTATCCATTGATCTGAATAGTATCCTAACAAGGCACAAAGGGAGGATATGATCTAGTTTCCTTTAGTTGAGAACATGGAAGAAGGATAAGGAGGATTTGTGGAGGGAAATTGAGCGGATGGGGGAAGGAAAAGCTCGAATATTTGAGATGTTTGGGGGAAGGTCATTTTCTGGTATAATTCTGTAAGAATTTCTAGGTTGAAGGGTGATGCAGAGTCGGCTCAGGGGACTTGTATCATTTGGTTGATGGATTCGGGTGTGATGAGAAAAATAATCTCTCTGGACGAGGAGACGATGGCTCTTTTCTCGGGGATGTAGTGGGCTTGGCACTTGAGGGAGAACTCTAGAAAAGGGTGAATCTGAGGGAAGAGGTAAAGGGGTAAATTGGACTCCTAGAGTCTGATTTCATCACTTTGGTCCATAAAAACTTCCCTGAGCCATGACTGAAGGTCTGCGAAATCAAAATCGCACTTTGTATATGCGATTAAGCGGTCTTTGTCGACCAGTGGGATCCTGTCAAGGTCGACAGGGGGCCAGAGAAATGGATTCTCCTCTCCTTCTTCTTGTTTGGACTTTGGCACCATTACTGCAATGATACCTGCAAGAAAAACAATGTTAGTGGGGTGGCTGCTGGTGGGGGAAACTGACTGTAATGAAGGAGACTATGGTGTAAATTTCTCTGGTGCAATGAGTGGGTGAATGGTGAAAATAGGGAAAGTGAGGGTAGTTTTGAGTAAATGGATGTTCGTTGGGCACGGGAGACAGGTCAGCTGGTTAAAGGATAGGCCATCCAGTAATAAATGGCCAACGGATCACTTAGAGTGTGAGATGGAAGGTGACGGTGACTGAGGGATACAAATGAGTGACATGGCGACTACCGATTGGGGTAAAGGTTATAGTGAGGGGGATTTCCATGAATGACTGGGGGGGAAGAACTGACAACAGTTATGGGACATGACAACTTTGGGAAAGGTGAATGGTGATGTCCAGAGGTGATGATGGTATGTCAGAAAGTAAGAGATGATGGGACTTGGGGCCATTATATCATTTCCATGTATAGACCGGGGCCCACTAGAGGAAAGATTCCATTTCGAACCCCCCCCTCAGTTAAAAGAATATTATCAGGGGGGTCTGAAAAACACCTGTAGTCGTTGATCTGTGCACTTGCTTCTTGGCCGCAGATCTGAGCGCATCATTTATCACACATTCCTGACCCCCCCCCCCCCCCATTAAAGGAAGAATGGATGGGGGGGTCCGGAATCCAACATTGATCGTAGATTTGTGCACTTGATCCTGATCTGTCCAGATGCACGCAAGTCTTATCAGCGATTTCAGACCCCCCCCTCCCCTTTGTTAAATATAGAACGGTCGGGGGGGTCCAGAAAGATCTGTCCACCATAGATCTGGGCGCAATCATCTGGACCGATGATATATGAATGGAGCATAATTGAGGACACGGAAAAATACATGCACTGAGGAAACTTAGGATAAGTGCTTTTTTTCACGGGTTTCCTCCAAGGCTTTTCATGTCAACACCACCAAGGGTTAGTCAAACAACATTTTAGGCATCCAAAACATGGTGCAACATTTACATCCAACTGGTTTTTATTAAAATAAAGGAATAAATAAACTACCTATATTCTAACCTAGCTTCCTATGACAATTAACCCAGATTAAACTGTTGGGTTAAGAATTTACTCTACCCTGGGGCTATCTGACCAAGATTAGACAGTTTGGCCATATTTATTCAGTAATCTAACCTAGATACTTTGGCTAAGATTAAACTATTTAGCCAAACTCATTCACTAATCCTATCAACATCAATTTAAAAATAACTTGGCCATGCTTGAAAGGTATGGACCAAGTTACTATTATTTCATAAAGGTATGGACCAAGTTACTATTATTTCATGGGGCTTTTATTGCAATTCTTTTATGTCGTCTTTTCTTTTTCTTTTCTTTATTTTTTCTTTTTCAAATTATTTGCAGAATGAAAAATCATTTGTCAACAAAAAACACTAGAGACAGATAATATCCCAGTCACTAGTTGATCCTATAACTTATAGGGTGATAACACCTCCTCCGACATATGTGTGATCTGTGCAATGTACAAACTTGGAGTGATGAAATCTGCAGGCACCACTGCCTCTTTCCCATAAACTAGATGGAACGGTGTGTACCTATGGAGTTTCTTTGTGTTTGTTTTTTAATCCTACAGTACTATTGGAACTCTATCATCCTAGTCTTATTGATTTGCAAAACATATTTTTGTGAACCCTTTCTCTAGGATCTTGTTGAATGCTTCTATTGTTCCATTGGCCTATGGGTGGTAGGGGATGATTTTGTGATGTTGGATCATAAACTCTATTGTAAGTTTTGATATAGAGATACTAATGAAATGGGATCCCTGATCACTAGTTAGGCTCCTAGGACATCCAAATCATGTGATAATATTCTTGAAAATGAACCTGGAAGCAGTATCGGTCGAACAGTCCTCAGTCGTTGCTTCTTCAGCCCAACACGTAATGTAATTAGCTGCAGTGATGATGTACCTAGCCTTTGAATGGTTGGATGTGGGGTTGATTGGTCCAATAAAGTCAATTGCACTTTTCTTAAATGCCTATAGATATTGAACTAGTTAAAGTGGTAATTCATCTCGTCATGACAGCTTACCTACTCTTTGACAAACATCGCATGATCTAGCATATACCTTTTCATCCTTGAAGAGTGTTTCCCACCAAAGTCCAACTTGTAGAACTTTTTGTGTGGTTTCCTTTCCTCCTACCTGACCTTCCGCAACTCCACTGTGGAATTCCCACAGTATATCCTATCTTTCTTGATCCAGGACACATCTTCTGAGGATACTATCTAGCCCATTTTATACAATTTTCCCACGATCAACTGGTAATATTCTACTCTAGAAACCACGTGGCATTTCTGGGTTGCGAAATATGTATCTAGACAAACCTCTGTACTTAAGAAGACTGCTATGTCCTCTAGGTACTCATGTATAGACTCAACCCATAACAAGTCTACATCTGGGAGATTATCATCAATTTCTCTGCCACTTTCCCCTGACTCTGGTCTAGATAGGTGATCAGGCCCAACGTTGCATCTTCTTGGTTTGACAATAACTTTAAAGGAAAATTTCTGAAATAAAAGAAACCATCTACAATTTCTCCTTCCAACACAGGTTTTTTAACTAGATATTTCAATGTAGAATGATCAATAAAGAACTTGAAATGAGAACCTAACAAATAATATCAAAATTTCTGCAAATAATAAATCATGGATAGACCCTCCCTTTCTATCATTGTGTAGTTGCACTAATCTTGCGACAACTTCTAGATCACAAATTAGATAGGATAATCCATGGCTCCATCTCCAGGTTGCACTAAGATAGCTCCTAAGGCAATTCCTGAAGCATCTACATGGATGTTAAATTCATTTTTCTAGTTTGGGAATATCAGAATTGGTGTTGTGTTGAGATTCTCCTTTAGTGTCTCAAACGCTTTATCACATTTTGGGGTCCATTGGAACATTTCATCCCTTTTCAGTAGGTTTTCTAGAGGTGCAGTAATGTTGGCATATCTTCGGATGAACCTGCAATAGTACCCCATGTGTCCCAGTGTGGAGTGCAACTGTTTATCACTCGTAGGTGGTGGCATATTCACAATGACTACAACTTTGGCTAGGTCTACCAGTAGTCCTTCTCGACAGACTATGTGGCCCAACAAATTCCCACGTGGTACATAGAAGATACACTTCTTGATATTCAATGAAATATGCAATTGTATGCATCTGTCAAACATTAGCCATAATAGTGCTACATATTCCTTGATCAAAACATATATCATCCAATCATCCATATAAACTTCTATAAACTTGTGAATGAACTCTCTAAAGTTTGTTATTATAATATTGGAAAATAATGCATGAGCGTTCTTTAAGCCAAATGGAATCACATTGTATGCGAAACATCCCCATTCTATTATGAATGCAGTATTCTTCTTGTCTTCTTCGGTGATCCTGACCTGGTGGTACCTTGAAAATCCATCTGTGAATGAGTATGCTTCCTTACCAGCAGCCTGTTATAGCACCTCATCAGTGAAAGGTGTTGGGAAAGGGTTGTGCACACAAGCAAAATTAAGGCTTCTATAGTCCACATAGACCCTAATATCCTTTGTGCCTTTGTTTCTTTGAATAACTATTGGGCTGACCCATTCTGCTTCTTCCACTACGAAAATGAGTCTTGCCTCCAACATTTTATCTATCTCCTTATTAACCTTCTCTTTTACTCTAGGGTTAAGGCAACATGGTCTATTTCTCAGAGGTTTGGATCTTGGTTTTAGTTCAATTTTCATTTCTCCCATAACTCCTTTGATTCCCTTTAACTCTTATAAAGTATTTGCGAACAAATCCTCATATTCCCGTAGTATACTCTGTATCTCTTGACTGGTTTTCTCATCCCAGTAGTCTCCTACCATAGCTATCTTAGTTTTTTCTATGGTCCCTATATTGACTTTGCGTAATTTTAATGTGTGATTGTAGGAACTATCAGTCTAACTTGGTATGGTGTTCTAGATTTCTTTGTTCCCTACTATCTCTTTGATGGCTAGCTTCTTCAATTCCTCTAAGTCATGTAGGATTTGTAAATCTCTTCTAATCTGATAGCATTTTATAGTCTTCTCGGTTGAGGGAAGGTGAAGGTTAGTCTAAGCTTCCCAGCTATGCTTGGTGCATACTACTAAGTTTGATTTCTGATTACTATTATCTGTAAAAAGAGATTCTTTATTATTTTGTAGGACTACTTCAAGCTCATGGTACTTACTTGTAAATGAGAATTCCTTGCAAAAATGATCTTCCAGCGTCTGCCAGTCGTTGGTCTATCTTCTGGTTTCCTCGTGTATGAACCAAGCTTTTAGAATTGATCCTACAGAGTGGGGAAATATGTGAACCCATAATTGAGAGGGCATTTCCACAGCTTGCCATTGTGTCACACACTATTCAATATGTGATTTAGGATCAGATTCTCTATTGAATAGTCACGCAACTTGCAAATCCGTCTACATATTCGATTCCAGCTGATCCTTGTTCTGAAACCTATACTTGATAGCTTGCTTCACATCATCCCAATCTATGAGTAAGGATTTATGATTGGCCCACCATCTGGTAGGGGTTTCCTTAAAGGCTACATCTAGTATTGAGATTCTTTGATCTTCTACTACCTTTTTTTCCATATTGAGAAGAAAACTATCTAGTTATGGAGTTCGTTCATATACTGGGTGTTCTCTAACTTCGGTCCCAACCCATTTGGTTACTCTGAAAGTTGCGCATATTCTTGAAAATATTTCGTACGAACCTTGTTGCCAACTGTCAAAACCCACTTCTAAATCTTCATCTGATGATTGTATGCTTCTCCAACTTACTGATCCATCAACAATGGGATTTATATAATTGTCTCTTGTTCCTATTTTTAAGGTGTACAACTGATCCAAGTCTTCTCCCTCCCTACATATGGATCCAATGGTTTAACTACCTTGATTCCACCAGCCTCAAATGTCATGGTGTCTTTTTTTAAGTCAATTACTGCATAGTTTTCATAGTTCCAATCAATGCCAAGTAGCGCAGGGTAAGGGTCCTTATCTCCCATGATCTCAATCACTTCAAAGTCAAAAATTGTCTTTATTCCTGCAACATCTATTTCCACATTCTCCAGTCTTCCTATGGGGAAAATACAATATTGGTTTTCCATTCTTAACTAAATTGGGGAATATGTCAGCCTAGGTCTTCCTAAGGCTTCCCAAGTCTTCTTAGTAAGAATGTTCACATCAGATCCCAGATCCAAAATGACATCCTTAATCTCAAAATCATCTAACTGGGTTGCTAGTCTAAATTCTTTTCTAGTTAGTACTTTTCTTCTTTGTACTCTCTAAGTACTCTTCTCAAGAAGATTATCCCTTATTCCTAGTTATATGGGTTCTTCATTCCCTAGGAGTAAGTATAGCGCATTGCACAACTTTTATGTTAATTGGTCATTCCTAAGAATCTCAGAAAATAATTGAAACCAAAGGTCAACTACATTTTGAGGTTCCTTAGTTTGTCTCGGCATGACTACATGGTTTCTGGGTTCAAGGGGAGATGTAGGGACTTGTGCCATCTTAGGATAAACAATAGGATGTGGGGTTTTTACTCACATCCCAAGGCTAGGCATATTATGAAATTCTTCTATGGCATATCTAAAGAACTTTTTCTGTTTTAGAGGGTCATACCTATCTTCTTTAGGTGCTACTTTCTGGATCTGGGGTAGAGTTTTAGCATCAACTCCTATTTTTTCTCCTCCTTGAGTAAAAATATTCAGGTTGGGAAATTTTCCCTTAATAACTCTCTTAATTTATGAACTGATGAGGTTAGTTCCTTGTTGTCATACCCTATCTTCCCATTTTTCAATTAATTATGGGTAGTCTTCAGTTGTGTGCCCATTGGTTCTACAGTGAGAGAACCATGGCCACCTTGGATGAGGATAGTCTCTATACATGTGACCTTGATAATCACAGTTATAAAATCTTCTTGGCCCTCTTCCCCTAGTTCTTCCTCCTCCAAAATCTCCTCCGGCTCCACCTCCTCAACCTCTTCCCGGTCCCTAAGTGTTTCCATTCACCCTGAATGTTGTTCGGTCCAACCTATCTGCAAGTGTGTCCAACGCTCTACATTGATTGGTAGTATGCATGGTAGATGTGACTAACTCACAGTGTACTATATTTGGTATTGTTGAGTGTTTATTTATAATGGGGCACTATCTTGGCCCATGCCCATGGATTCGACAAATTTCACAATACTCTGTTGTTGGTGTTGCTTGGCTTCCTCGAAAATCATGATAAGCGGTGGGGTTATAGAATGGTAACTTTGTAGCCACTTGTGCAACTCCTCCAGTGGGTATTGGTGGGGGTCCCATCATATTCTGAGGAGTTCCCATTCCCCTCATTCATGGACATTCATTCACCATATTTCCTTCTATATAACATCAAGTGCACCAGACCTGCAGTCCTTTTAGTCTAGGTATTGTCATCTCTTAAATATTTTTTGTAAGCATCGATATTTTCCCTTGAATTTGCGCCAAGTTCACATATGTTGGGGGTCTAGTCACTCTCAGGCTCCCAAGGTATCCTTCCATGGATTCATTATTCATTGATTGTTCCAAGGAATCTATTAAGGTGGCTATTCGTTGTTGTGTTATCATAATCTGGGTCAAAGGTAGCAATCCCTGAATGTACCATTCCCTTTGATGTTACTCATGGATTAGATGTTCTAACCTCCCTATAGCATATTTAAACTTTTGTTTGTATTCCCAGGATGATTCCCCTTTCATTGTTGGATCTCGTGCAACTCAGACAAATCCTATTGTTCTGACTGAGGTAGTTTGAATTCCTCTATGAATCTTGTCCTTACCTGGTTAAGTGTGAACACTTGACCTTGCATTCCTGGAACTCCTAGATCAATGATCTTCATGTACCACTTGAGAGCGTGACCTCTCAAGGTAGTCTGGAACTTGACCAACTTATTTTCATCTGGGGTCCCTTTGGATCTCCAGATGGCTTCACACAAGAACTAGTGATGCTCAACATCTTCTTCTCCCTTACCCCAAAATTCTAGGTATCGGGAAATTGAACCTCCCACATGGCCAGCCATTGTTTATCTTGTTGTTCTTATCAAAATAAACCTAATGGTGCTTCTTGTGATCTACCAGAGGATCCCAATATCCTCTATGTACTCGCACTTCTTGGGGGTGATTGACTAACTAATTGTACTGGAATAGAATTAGTATGAGGAGGTAGTATCGACCTTACCACTTGTATAGAGGACACTTGGGGCATGGGCGATTCGGGGCTGGTGCCATTGGCTGCAAGGTAATTTTATTTGATTTGAGGGGTCTCATTTTCTTCCACTGGAATGATCTCTTCAGTCGAGTCATTGGGGCTGAATCTTCTCTTTCTTCTTCAATTTTCATGCCAGCTTCTTCCTCTCTTACATCTACACCTTCTCCTTCTTGTCTAGCCTCCTGGGGAATTATTTCTCTGCGCTTCTCTCTCACTTAACCTTTGACTGGCCAGTATTTCCTATATTATCATCTTCCACAACTCTTCCATCTGTATTTCCTCTACTTCTCCTGACCTGACTTATTTCCTCAACTTCTCGGACTGTCTTTATGCTTTCTTGATCTTTCTGCGCCACCACTTCTCAACTATGGCAGCTCTCTTCACCGCTCGCTCATCTCTTGAGTCCATTTCTTGTTGTTTTCCCCCCATTTTTCAAAGAACCCTTCCCCTCTCTCAGGACATGAATCTATCCCTGCATTGAACTACCCCAAGTGAGGGTGTTTACGCTGCCATCTCAGTCGGGGACATAGTTAGCATCCCCTCTTCCATCAAGAAAAATTTAATCCACAGGGGGATCTCTCTCAATAGCCTTCCCCTTGCATCTTTCTTGAAAATCACCTCTACATGCAAAAATTATTGGTGTTTCTCAGCTGTAAACTTGATAATATATCCTTCCAATGTGGTATTAACCCAGAAGTCGATCGCGCATGTGACTAGACAATTTAGTCGTTGAAGTGCTGCAATATTTTTTGTGTCCCAAGTACAGATCCTCTTGACTTGTTCTTGGAACTATGGATATTCTTGGAGCCTCTTTATCCAATGGAAAAGTTCTTCCATAAACTTATCACAAACAATCTCATACTAGTCGCTCGATCTTTCTGAGTAAAAGATTGCTTCATGAGTATCTTCCATCGATTTTCCCCTAAGTTTCTCTTATTTCCATATGAAGGCATCATATTTTATTTCCGACCATTGGTCAATACTAGACCTATGAATCCGTGGAAGCATCCTCCCTATAGGTTCCCTTTTAAAGCAAGTCCTGGCAACAGAACCATTTTGTTGGCACAAGTTTGAACAGACCAGGGTCCCTCTCATGCTACCAACAAAAGGTACCGAGTATTCTAGAGAGTTAATATTTTCATATCCTTCGAAGAGAATAAGTCTCTCTCGAAGCGCAGATGAGAAAAATAGATAGGGAAGGATAAGGAAAAGACTTAGAAGGATTCAAGGAACCTTCAAGACCCGTCCTGATTTTGTGCAAGGCATCTTCCTATCGAACAGTTCTGAATATTATGTGTGTAATAATCGAACCTACTTGTGTTGCAGAAAAGCAATTAAACACAGAACCATCATGAGGAACTCATAAACCATAAACAAATAATGTAATGCATGAGTAAAAACAAGAAGACATAGCATATTTTGAAAATTTAGATCCTTCCTTATATTATCTTCTGAACCTTCCTTCAATTACAATCTCAGAAATACACAGTAGTGTTCTATTTCAAACTATTGGCTCTAGACTCGTGTCACAGAGATATAACTCTCAAAATGGTATAGACTACATTATAGACTCAGACCTTTTCTTGATTTTTCTAACAACAACCTCACCAAGAGGGAAAGATTGGACTGAACTTAGTCACAATTAAGTCGAACCAATAGCTAACTAACCAACCGAACAACCCTTTTACAATCATGTTCATCCCTATATATATAATCTAGGTTGTGTTTTCTGTCTCGGCTTGCATGCTTTCTTGTTTTTTGGCAACCATTTTTTCTTAGTTGGTGTTGCACTGTCTTTCACTACTGATTTATGTTTCTCTTTCTTGCTCTATTTTCTAGCTTCTTCTGGAGCTTGCACAACTCGTGCTCAGTCAAAACTTGTTCTCTTCCTTATAAAAGATGAAGGTCCCAACATACGTGCAATATCTTGAGTCAGCCTGCATACATACGCGCTCTTCTCAATAAACATCATGCGTACATACGCAGACTGCTGATGCAATAACTCGTGTCTCTATTTCAAGAAAATTTTTGAAAAAAGAGGGATTTTGCCTCTTTCCTGATTGAAGTTCACACTTCTCAGGGTTTTCATGGATCAGTCCAAAGTCTCTGTTTTACAACTAGATTCTGGGTATAGGTTTCAGTTTACTTGTTTCCTTAGTCTTCTTGTGTTTCCTAGCATTTTTAGCTTATTTTTAGCTTGAATTTTAGCATCTTTTGTTAGTTCTGCTTTGATTGGAAGAAAATATAAAAAAAAACTTAGTTTTTTAGGTCTCTTTATTTCTTTTCATTTGATTTGAATTATTATTTGAAAAGGAAAAAGAAATTAGCATAGTTTTGTGTTTTCTTCTCATCTTAAAAGCATTTCAAAAGAAAAATAAGAAATATAATTCTTCTTTGCCAATGTTCTTATAAGTTTCATTTTTTGCAAGAGTCTTAACAACATTAGTTACACTACCATACCTTGTGAGTAAATCAATCCTTTAAAAAGAATGCTTAATCTAAAATAAACTAGACTTTTTATGTTTGTAGGGTCAACCAACTAGTTTAGGGTTAGGGCCTTGAATTAGGTTGGAGAAGAAACTCTTCAAGTTTGTTAAATAAAACATTGGAGTCTGAGTTAGGGAGTGCTTAAGTCTAGTGTCATAAAAAATATCTAGGACCCCCCTCTGACACAAGGGATAAACACAAGGTCGCGTGAGGAAAGGTAGTGGAGATAGCCCATCCAAAGTCAAACTGAACGTAGTGGGGAACACATATTCAGGGTCTGTCCTGGGAATAATACCGACTGCATTTGACTATAGAGCTTTGTGGACCTCAAATCTATTCGATATCCTCTATTGTCTTTCCTACCATTTTCTTTCGATACCCTCTATAGGCTTCGAACTTATTATCATTCTCACTATGATCTGCTCGACTGTCGACTATACCCGCCTGGTGACTGACTGGGAGATGACAACTTAGTTTCCCACATCTCAAGGACTTACACGGGTGACTGCGGGGGTATACCATAGTACCTGGGGCGAACGTTGGATCACTCTTTGTAGAGTATACCTGGAGGGTGATTCCATGTTAGAGTTTCACTTACACTAATTAGTTTCTCTAGTGTTGATTGGCATAACTATCCTTCATATTAGATAGTCAATTGTTTTATTTTCCCTTAGGAAATTTTTGTGTGTGCTCTATGCTCCCTAGTTTTCCATAGTGATTTAGTCAGGCATTTCTTTGGGTATATGACCTAAGGTGGTAGACCTCCCACTCCATCGGTCGTGAGGACTTTTCAGTATTTCGATTATAAATGTGGACCTGCCTGTTTATAGGCATTGTTTTTTATAACATTGGTTCGTCGGAGTCAGTGTGTGAGAATTCTACAGACTTGAACGATCCCATAAGGGGAGAAACTGTGCATAATATCTTCATGGATAAATTTCCCGACGATGCCAACCAATGAAACCCTTCGGAAGGGGATTCTTGTGATTTTCCTTTCTTCAGAAATGTTGGTTTCCATTTGATGGCCACTTTGTACATTCTTGGGTTGATTGTGGGACTATCAGTTTGGTTGGGCACCATTACAAATGTCCTGAATTCTCTTGACACTTCTCAATTATGAACCTTATGTCATGTGCATCACGTTAATGCTCCTTCATCAACAAAGTCTTCTCTTCCTCTTTCTTCCTTTCCTGATGAAAGTACAACTACTAGTAACTGAACGTCTAAATGAAATAGAAAGAGGAATAATAGGAAGAAGAAATCACCAACCTGTGCAAGTCATGTTGGAGATGTGAAACCAACCACTTCTATTCATGTTGGGGGCATTAATTCTATTAAGAAACCTAGATGGATTGGACGTAATCCTAAGTTCCCTTGTAATCTTTGCAATGAAGATCACCTTACTCATTTATGCCCTGGCATTCAAGAGGTACGACGGCTGTGGTCCATATCTGCAAGCTCATCTAATTCTGAGTCTTCTGAGGTTTCCTCATAGTATTTTCATCCTTTGGTTGATGAAGTGGTCATGCTGATGCAATATTTGGCTGATCCCACTCCTCTTTTGGGGGGTGATGTGCTTGTAGACCATGTTGTCTTGCATCCTATTCATCCAGTGGTTGAGAAAGTGGTCACTCCAATGTAGTCTTCAGATGATCCCACTCTTCTCTTGGAGAGTGTCGATTCTACCAAAGTGGTCACATCAATGCAATAATCAATTGGTTCCACTCTTCTCTTGGAGAGTGATGTGTCCATCATCCATGTTTTTATCATTTCCAGTTCAGTACTTTCAGAACAAGGGGGAATTACACTCACTTCGAGCACACCCCCTCCAGGTCCTAGGATGGTTTCCTTTGATTGGAATGACCTTGTTGAGCATCATCTTCCTTCTTTTTCACCCTTTGAAATAAGGGTTGAATTTAATTCAACAAACATTTATCAATGTATTCTGGATGAAGTAGACTCCACAAGTATTTTATCCTCTTCGGTTTGGAAAGCCTTGGGTTCTCCCGAGCTTGTGTCTACTTCAAATGAGTTGTTGGATTTTCACAGATGTCTTAGTGAATATTTGGGGGTTCTTTCTCAGTTTCCTATCTCGTTAGGTGGGAATATTATCATTGTCGATGTCATAGTGGTGCAAGGCATGTTAGATTTCAATATGCTTCTCGAGCGTGATTATGTATATGCTATGAATGTTGTGGTGTCTACACTATTTTGGGTGATGCATTTCCCTCACAATGGAGGCATTTTCACTGTCGACCAACTTGCATATGATAATCACCATCCTAATTCAGCATTATTTCAGGCTTCCCCTTTATATGTTCCTAGTGTTGGTGTAGAATCTACCCCACGAAACTCCCTCATGAGCATGCTTTGTTGTCTTTCAAGCTCCCTTTAAAATTCGAAAGAAACATCTAACGAGACTCTATTTATGATTTTTGATCTTGTCTAGATTAATTGAGAAAAGTATCCCCCTAGAGTCTTCTTTAAGCTCTTTTCAGACTCTCTAAACATGAAAATATTTTTGAGCGATCTCGTTTCCCTTCACACTCACCAAACTCAAATCTGAAGGAACATCTATGCAGTGGTAGTTTACCCATTTTTCAGTCTAGATGATCAATTTTACGAATAAAGGTATTCTCTAGGAACTTTGGTTCACTAGAAGAGTATTCTCAGATGTAAGTTTAACCCTTCTTTGGGACCACGGGACTAAATTTTAGAAAAAGGAACATTCTCCTTGGTTTTGGTTTATCACATTTTTCAGGCCTTGGAGATTACTTAAGAAAAAGGAACCCCTGCGGAGTCCATAGTTAATCTCTTTTTAGACTCCCTAAAATTAAAAATATCTTTGAGTGATCTTGTTCCTTCACACTTGTTAAATTGGTCTAGAAAAACATCTATTGGCATGATTTCACCCCTTTTTCTAGCATGTAGATTATAGTAGAAAAAGGTATGCCTCGGGATATTCCTCTCATTACGAGAGTTCTTCTTAGTTACTTTTATACTTTTTCAGGATAAGGGAACTAAATTCAGAAAAAGGCTATGAGTCCATAGTTAAGATCATTTAAGACTCCTTAAAATTGAAAATATTGTTGACTGATCTTGTCTTTGTCACACTCATTAAAATGGTTTTGAATAGATGTATTTTCAATGCCAGTTTAGCCCTTTTTTGAACCGACTAGACTATATTAAAAAATGGTACTCCTTAGAGTCTTATTTTATGTTTTTTCTGACTCTCTAAATGTGAAAAAACTACCGATCTTACCTTCTT
This sequence comes from Picea glauca, assembly GCA_000966675.3. Taxonomy (NCBI): domain Eukaryota; kingdom Viridiplantae; phylum Streptophyta; class Pinopsida; order Pinales; family Pinaceae; genus Picea; species Picea glauca. Next base: position 209,704 of record JZKD02S0107811.1, on the reverse strand, counting down.
TGGGAAGGGTAAAAACATAATTAAGGGGGTTTCATTGTGACTTGTTTCATCACATTTTTATATCTACTTATTTGTCTTAATGTCGGCTCCATGTTTCTCTCAATTGAACCTTTGATGTATGCCTTATACGCAAGCCTTGTAAAACTTTTCCCTTATGACCTGACACCTTGACCCATGGAGGAATTTTCCCCGAGTATCCTTTTCTTGCACATGGTTGCTTGCTCTGAGCATTAGTGTGTTCCTTGTGCTTGGAACTAGTATGCTTTATTGCGACACTCATTCCTCTTTTGTAACATAGTTTTTTTTTTTTTTTTTTCAAGATCTTTAGAAAATTGAAAAAGACAAAAAAATCAAATTTCCCAAAAAGAGGGGATGGGAAATATGTATTATTTTCTCAGTAGCACAAAGAGTCTCCCTTAGACACATCCTTTTGCTTGTTAGTCAAGCACTAGGATCTAGTATGACCTTAGGAAGTTGTTCTCACTACATAGATTTGGGTCCTCCTCGGTTTGGTTACTCTTCCAAACAAATGGAGAGTTTGTGTTTCCTCTTGCATCATGAAATTATGTCAATGTCTTGTTGCATGAGTCTGATCATATTTCGTGCTTTTTTCCAAGGGAAGTTTCACCCAGCCTAAGTCCACCTTTCTGTATTATGTCTCTTGACCTCATTTTTATATCCCTAAATTTCTCTACACGTGCATACTTGTCCTTTGGCCCTCTTACTTGCACTTTTTTCCAAGCCATCATTGAGTTTCTCTTCTAAAAAACCCATATTTTGAAGATGTACGCACCCTGCACCAATAATTCCCGCATACATATGCTTGCTACACCACTACATCCTGCATACATATGCGTGTTCCACCACTACAACCCGTGTATACTTGCAAACATTGCAAGGAATTCATTGAGATTGTGGGCTATTGGGTAGTTTCGCAACTAATCCACCACCTATAGCTCGTCACCCAACTGAATAACCATCCTTTTGTCATATAAAATGAGGTTTTGGGGTCTCATTCCACATATAAACATAAGAATAGTGAAAATATACCCATTTCACATCCCCTCCTTGCTCCAAGTAATTACATCCCTTTTGTGAGAATTGCCCCTTCATTTCACAATTAGCCCTTCTTCCTCCATGAGAAACCCATTCACTTCCCAAGAAGAGATCCAAAGGTTGAGAGGAGAAGCCATACAAAATTGCCCTTGGATCTTGGTGAAGAGGATCCTGGACTTGGTTCATGGAGTAGTAGTCGGATTTGGTTGTAAGTGATCATTGTATTATTAATAAAAGAATTACTTTTCCTATCCCAAATCACGGTGTTTTGAATGTTTTCATTTCATTTATGTTTTTATTCTAACACATAACCCTTATTTGTATATGAATTGCATGCTTGTAGATTTCTATTTTTCTTTCTTTGAATGTAGGCCCTCCTTGGGAGGAGGTTTGTAGTCAATGAAGATTTCAAGTGCGAGAGGATCATCACCAAACACAGAGTAGAGATACAGTTACCCGATCCTTCTCATTTTTATTGTCTTGTATGATTTTGGGGTATGTTTGGGGTAGTTAGAGAAGTAGTTGACTTTTATACAGTTGTGATCTTCCTACATTCTGAACCTTAGTGTAGTCTTAAGGGGAGTTTTTCCCTCTAGAATAATTGACGACCATACTGGGGAAGCCTCTAGGATTTCAGGGGATATTTTTTGGGTTTTTGATTGGTTTGTGTACCTTTCAAGTTTCTGTTGAGTTTGCTGAGTGTTTTAAGGGATTCTGGTCACCTGTTGGTGCCTTGCCAATTCTCCCTGTCCTATCATTATAGTTGTTTATTTCTTTTTTGAGGAAATACAGAGGTGTACGTGTTATACAGTGGGTCAACATGTGTACATGCATTCCCTTCTCTATAGACATCCCACGTACATACGTAGGATGCTTAAGCATCAATAGCGTACTTGTTTCAAGAAGTTGTTTTTCAAGAAGAGGCAGTCAACTCTTCCCTGATTGAGTTTTTACTTCTCATGGTTTCTTGACAGATTTCAGTGTCTCTGTTTTTACAGTCATAGCTTGGGTTGGATGTCAGTTTGCTTGTCTTTTTGAAATTTTCTTGTGTTTACTTCTGAAAGGGTTTTAGGCAATTCTTTGAGTTTGTTGATCGACCTGTTTAGTGTCTTTAGTGACTCCTTGTGATCCACAGTGGGCTAGAGGTCAGTTTCAATCTTGTCTTGTATTGCTTTTCCCCCTTTCATTTTCCTTAAAGAAAGGAAAAAAAAAATATTTATTTCAAGTTTTTCCTATTTAAAGCATTTCCAAAAAATAAAAATATTTTTCATTTTGAGCTTGGTAAAGTAGTTGGAGTTAGTTATCTTACTTGAAGGGAAAAAGAGTTCATTTTTTAAGTTCTTTACCGATTTCTTAGAACTTAAGTAGATTGTAGTCGAGAGAAATTTTCATTTTAGGTATTCGTTTTAAAGATCTTGAAAAGAGTTAGTTATGGAAAATTTGGTTACAAAGAGCTATTTGTAAATATTTATTTTCCACTAGAAGTAATTTTGCTTTCAGAATTTCGTTTATTTCTCCTCTTTTCATCTCTCATAAAACATCACTAGTTTCACTACCATATCCTTTGAGTTAAAAAAATCCATTTAAAATCAACGCTAAACTTAAAATTAACTAGACTTTTATGTTTGTAGGGTCAATCCACTAGTTTAGGGTTAGAGCCTTGAATTAGGCTGGAGAGGAAACTCTTCAAGTATTTTAAACAAACATCAGAGTCAGAGCTAGGGAGTGTTAAAAGTCCAATGACATGAAATTTATCCAAGACCCCCCTCTAACACAGGGGTTAAACATGAGGTTGCATGAGAAAAGGCAGCGGAGATAAACCCTCCAAAGCTGGACTAAACGTAGTGGGGAACACATATTGAGGATCTATCGTGGGATACTATCACTCACATTTTCCTACAAATATTTCTATACCTCGAATCCATTCAATATCCTCATTTGTCCTCTGAACCACTTTATTTCGATACCATCGATAGGTTTCATACTTGTTAACTTTCTCATTGCATTCCACTCGACTGTCGACTCTACCCACCTGGTGACTATTTATGTGCTGGAAAATTAGTTTCCTTTATTCTACATACTTACACAGGTGGTTGTGGGGGTATACCATGGTACCTAGGGTAGACGTCAGGTCACACTTTGCAAAGCATACCCGGAGGGTTCTTCCATGTTCAAGTTTCACTTGCACCAGTAAGTTTATCTAGTGTTAGTTGGCATAATTGTTCTTCCAAATAGATAGTGGTTTGCTTGGTTTATCTTATAGGAGTTTTTCTAGTGTGTGCTTAGTTTTAAAAAGTTAGATAAATCCTTACCGTGTCGTTGATATTTTCACAAAGTGGAATATAAAGAGATCTGTCGGTCCCAAAGGCTTCAGGGCCTGCCATCGGTTACATTTGAGCCACCACCACCACCATTACAGTGAAGACTTGACCAACATGGGTCATTTGAAGTGACCAGGCTGCAGGAGATTGTGCCTGAGCCTGGTATGAGAGGAGATTACTCAAATATGGAGGAACTCACTATTTTTGACCTTGGAGTGAAGGCTCTCAGGCTGTCTAACCCTCTGATCACTGACTTGTCAGTGTCAATATTGGTATAAGTTGTCCCTCTAAGGGTAACACCTTACGAGCGTCAAATAGTTTTACAGACATCTATGGAAGCAAATGATGCTTCTTCATCTGGTAGTCCTCACACTCCCTTAATGGATGCCACCATAGGGGGTATTACACCTCCTAACCCACCTTCATCGTTCCACACTACAATGGTCTCGACCCCTTCTACATAAGGCAATGGTATGATACTATCAATGGTGGCGAATACTGCTCCATTTATGTAGAGTGTAACAGACCCTCCATTTTCATATGGGATGCCCGACTTTGACATGAAATTCATCCTTACCTTATCCACATTACATACCATGGGTCTAGGGGCACTTCAGTCTAATATAATGCAATCCCTTACGGTGGGGGTCACATACCTCCTCCATCTCCCTCGCTCGGTAATGCTTTTCAGCCACCTATCGAACTGAGTGCTAACTACAACTTGTTCGGAGCAGGAAGTCTAGGACCTTCTTCTTACACGAATCCAGTGGGATCCATGTTGTTTTCTTTGTTTGATGTGTTTGGTAATAACGCCTTTTCTTCAGCTATTATATCGGCCTTTGGACAACAAAATCATCTACATGGTACTATTCCTACATAGGGGGAATGTGCATGAGTCCTCTCCTCACAAGGGCTTTGGAATCCTTCAAAGGGATCAATTCCCTCACAAGGGATGTTGACCAGGAGAAACACCTTCCATAGTCAATGGAACCTCAGGCAAGGCTCAATACCCATTCCTGTCGGATTGACAAGGGGCAAGCCCTTTCAGAATCTTTGGAACACAAAGAAGGGAGCAATCCCTACCCAACCCTTGTCATCTAATTATGGGAATCAACCGATGATATCCCAGCAAATGCAGTTTTCATATGTTGGTCAAGGCCATGGTGTCTACCAGAACCCTGGCCAACAACCCAACTTTTCCTGAAAACCTGGTGCCAGTCAAAGTCTAGAACCCCTCTTTCCTATACATAGTACCCAACCCAAACTACCATTTTTGGAAATGTTACACCTTCCAAACTTTTCAAGGTTTCCTAATGACCCTATTTGTTAGGATCCCTATTGGCCTTCTATGCCAACTAAGTTTCCCTTAGATATTACGAAATCCTAAGGAAATCTCGGCGAAGACACACATGATCACATGACAACATTACACTTATGGTGCTCATCCAACTTGTTGTGAGACATGTTATCCCCGATATCTAGGGATAACTAGGAGATCATGTCTCGAGGCCCACATGGTCCTAGACATGGAGTACCGAGAGAAGGAGCTACTTGAGCATGGCCCTGGAGGGCCCATCTTTCTTCTTTCTCAGCCAGCTTCATCCTGTCAGCAATACCAACTTCCATCACTATCGGCCTGGGCTTGCATCGGAGAGGAATCTTGCTCCTTGAGGTAATTGGTCCGAGGTATCATGGTATGTGTCATATTTGACCATTATAACCTTCTTATGTATGCATTAGGTTTCTTTCATTTCGGATGACTGCTTGGATCTTACACT
>JZKD02S0107811.1:146873-196513 GCA_000966675.3 Picea glauca | reverse complement strand
CTAACCCTAATGAGATGACGTCTTGCTGATTTTGAACTTGTGTTTGGATAGAAAAGTGCGACCTAGTCATCTTATCATAGCCATAGAAGTTTCACAAGTTTTCATTGGTTGAATTTGCTACAACGTCCACTTCTTGGCTAGCTAACCCTAGAACCTACAACAGAAATTATATAGGTGATGTCACACCTTCTAGATCTCTTGTTTGGCATGCAACGTTGTGACATTTGTCATCTATCTTGATTGATTTTGAGCCATTGATTAAATTTGTAAACTTGTTTGATAAAACGTTGAGCTCTTTGTCTTTCAAAACAATTAAATACTAGGGCTGACGTCACATGCATAGAAGCAACAATATAGTGACGCAACAACATTATTTATTGTGAGCAAATTTGATATTTGGGCATTGTGATATAATACAAGTTTTGAATCTTATACATTGAATGCTCTTGTCTCTCATGCATTTATTGAAGAAGTGATATAAGTCATTTGTCTCTGCTTAGCCATCATTGACTTCGTCAGTAATAGCATTTGATCATTTGCTCATATATATTTGAAGATAGTCACTATATGCTTTGAAGAACTAACCACTGCAGCACATATTCTAGTTTATTTGTCTTGTCTTGTAAACAGGTGCCATCCAGTGGAAGACATTCTTCTTGACTATCTCATCTTTGGCAATAATCAGTAAAGGGAACCTATCACTTTGATCCATTATACCTTTATCCCTTCAGAAACCCAGATTACTTAGGGACGTCTCCCTTGGACCAACCATCCTAAATAGAAAGAGCTCCCCATCAAGGTGACAGTGGGTGGGCAAGCTCCTGTTACGCCAGTTTTAAGCCTTGACTCAAGCTGCCTAAATCCTTCCTACAAACCGTGTGATAACAAGATGAATCTGTACAATTGTGCTTGTTTCAACACACTCTTATGGGGGGTGCCACAAAATGGTACATCGAGATTGACCTCTGAATATATTCTTACTTTAGTGATTTGGCAATGTTTTTCCTAAACCATTTCCAACTACCCGTGAGATATGATGTCGGCACTGAATTGTTGGCCAACTTTGAGTAGACTAAGGCCAATCATATCTCATATCACATCCAATAATGGAGACGTTGAAAGATCTTAATAAAGGTGTAGGTCCCACTGACGTTCTTTCTGGAGTGGTTCCTAAAGTATTTGGTACCACAATTATCCAAGGACGTTGCAACTCCGGGAGTGTTTTGAGAGGAGGAAGTGATAATGAGAGTGAAAAAACTCAAACCGATATACTCTCAGTCTAGTTTACTCTATGATATTTTTCCAGATGTGCCTTGTTGCATCCTTAACAAGACCAGACAAAATTTTGGACCATATGTTGAAAGTATAGTTGGTTCGACACAAGGAAAGTTGACTGATTAACTGTCAAATCAATTGCAACAATTGTCGTTACAACAGACAACGGCTAGCCAGACCTCTGATTTGGCTGTTCCCCCTACCCAAATCTTAGACGTACATAGTGTGTAGTTGACGAACCCAAAGGCCAACTAGTAGCCTGAAGGAAAGACAAAAAAATGAAACAAGGAGGGTAAGGGGGATAAGAAACCTGATAACAATGTTAGCAAGGAAAACACAGAGAAAATAAATTTGAAGTATCTGTGTAACCTTTGCATGGAGGACCATTGGACTCACCTGTTCCCTCGACTTGTGTAGGCCTAGAATTTATTGGTGCAACAACAGCCTATTGTGCTAATGAACCCATTTCCACATGCATAAAATATGACTCAAGCCTCTTCGAGCGCTAATGGGGGAAGTCAGGGACCCCCCGCATCTTCTAGTAATCCTTCAGTCGTGAACGTTTATATGATGAAAGGTGAAGCTTATATAGAAACTAGGGCACATGATTATGGAATGTCAGAATTTTTCGAAAAGGGTAAAGAATGCACAAACCCACTTGTTCCTCTCCAAAATGAGAAGATGATGGGCAAAAAAATGGCACGCATCCCGAAAGGGGAGTTCAATAAATCTTCTCATAATTTGAACACAAGGGCCACCCAAAACTACTCCATGGTGGAGGATTTATCACAAACCCCTTGCGCGACGTCTTCTTTAGAGATTCTCCAGAGCTTCGCATCTTAGAGAAATGCTCTGTTAGCCACCTTGGGATCAGTAGAGATGTGTAGTACTAGAATGATCATTCTCGATATGAATGACTTGAAATCTCGTCTCCATTACCACGTTGTGTTTCTGATAGTAGTGGCTTACCCCACGAAATATTTTACCCGAAACATTTTCTATATGGTGGTTGATGAGGGTGCCTTGAATTGTGTGATGTCATTGGCATGTAGGAAGGCCATTGGCCAACCCTTGGCTAGTATGCTCCAAGAAGAAAAGAGGTTTCTTGTAGGAGAATAGAGGCAACATAACAATACAATCATATTCTTGAATTTTAAGTGCACCCATGGCATCCTTTTATAGCTTTCCTTTGAGGTAATATCCAACCGGTCTTTAGTGTGAACAAGGGGCCCCTTAGGTCACCCTTAGGTATTTGACCGACCCCACACTCAGATTCAACTCGGATTTGAGGGTCAAATCAAGTTGGGATCTAGTCCAAAAGTGGGTGGGGGGGCGAAAAGAACGATAAATGAATCGTTCATATGTGTGTGTGGATTTTCTCATAAACAGTGGTGCATATGGTGCATTGTGAGCTCTACGGGCTTCTCTGGCCCGTGCACTGTGCACGCACTTCATTTAGTGTTTTAGCGCATGTCAATTTTTTGACTAGTTGTATAGTTTTTTCTTCTTGGAAATGATTTCTTGGTGTTGCAGGTGAACTAACAGGTGTTTAGAGATGTTGTATTCCTGTAACCATTTTCATGCGATGTTGCAGATGAAATTTCAGTGATAACAAATGCCCCATTATGTGTGAGGTTAGGAGCATATGTATAGCCAAAATACATCAATGTTTCTTCTGCTGAGAGTATCATTAGCTCTGTAGGGCTAATGATACTACATAGGTGTAGTTAAAATAGAACCGTGATGAGATAATCTAGGAGTCCTTTGGAAAAGCTAGCAAAATGATGAGAAGGATTATGTGGTTGATTCTCAGAAATGCATAAGACTATCGGGACTCCCGTCCCTAAGTGGTGAAATCAGCATGAGTGTCAAAGTGCCAAAGGGGACTATGAATTGGAAAAATCATGTGGGTGAGAATGATACCGTGTGATAATACCAAATAGCAGCGAAGGTGATAGTACTACAGAGCTAGATGTGAGGATCCTAAAGGCGAAGGTCAGAGGGTGTGACTGGGAGATGCAATTGGTATTCATAGGGAATGATTACATGCCAGTGTCGATACCTGAAGGGGATGTGTTGATTTGTGATGAACAAGTACCTACACACATTAAAACCGAATACCCAACATGAAAAATATCTGAAGATAAAGAACATATAACAGTTATTTGATAATTTTGAATATGAGAAAGTGTACCTGGACATGCTGTGAGAAACATGTGCCCCTCAGGCCTAGAATGGATGGTGACCCAGGGAATGTGACTGTGTAGGTGGTGAGATCCTGATCCTGTGGCTGAAGACGGATAAGGAAACAGAGACTCTGAGCTCTTGTAATAGAGTGTGGAAGTTTGAAAAAGGGATGATATATAGTTGTAGGGCCTGCAATGCCACCTGATTTGTACCTGTGACAATAGTGAGTTGACAAGAGGTTTTTCGAGGATATTTGGAGATTACGGGAGTTCAAGCTGACCGATCAAGGATTTGTGACAACCAAGTTAGTGGTATCATCCTCCTGCATAGTAGATAGGGTCTATTTTATAGGTAGGGTCGTACAGATGGTCGTACTAGGGGTTTTTGTGGGGGTGGGCCCACCAATGCACGAGAGAAGGAGGGATACCTACACTTAGATGCGTGAGTATAATTCCCTCTCCCACGCATGATGTGCGGATGTGTTGAAAAAATACGTGCACGGTGGCACATGAGTGGGAAAAATAGGTGCGCATTGGGTGTGCGCTTGTTCAAATTACAGCTGCACACTGTGCACAGTTGTTTCTCATATAGCTACGCATTAGTGCACAACTATGGTAAGAAGAGGAGTGCATGAATGCACACTTGTGAGGATGACAGATGTGCATTGATTCACATCTGTTTCTTCGACATTTCTGCATTGATGTGCAACTATGAAAAGAAAAGGCATGCATGTCTGCGTGCCTGTGGGGGTTGACAGTCGCGCACTTGAGGCAAAGATGGAATTTTGAAAAAAAATTGTTTTTTTGAAGATTTTGTAATTATAATGATGGTTGATCAAGTGTTTTTGGTTTGAATGTAGATGATCAACTCAATATGCCAATACATTGGAGAGAGCGGGACTAGGAACGCCTCAGGGAGGCGGTGAGAGAGGAGTCGGGTATTCGGAGACTTTTGGCAGCCTGTCGGTTGCTGAAGTTATTTGATTGCCCACTGATACAGGCGTAAGAGTAACTGCTACAGTATATGATTTCTATGTGGATCACTAATATACAGTGCTTCATTGTGCGGGGGGAGCAGTTGGCATTCTCGGCAAGGGAGGATGTCTATTTCTTGATGGGGCTCCCTTTTTGGGGAATGGCCCTACCTACGGATCCCTAGTTTCCAATGGATGTACACTTGCTAGACGTGACACAGAGGTATTGTTTGGGACCGAACATTATGTTAGGTTCGATTTTCCGTATCGAGGCGATGGACAATTTTTTTCATCAATGTATCGTTGCGATGATTGTGAGGATCTACAGGTCCTTAGCGACTCAACGTATCAGTGGTGGTCAACTGAGTATTATGCGGAGAGTGTTGGATGAGGATTTATTTTCTTGGGGGTTGATGTTGCATGCCAAGATGATGGGGTAGATTAACCGGTGTCAAAATGTTGACTCCGATGAATTTTCTTTTGGATCAATCTTGGTGGCATGGTTTTTGGAGAGGGTGCCCATGTTGCGCCCTACAGTGTTGTTGTCAATGGCTGAGGCACGAGAGCCATGACTGATGCGGTTGGTATCAATCTTTTTACCGCATGGAAGTGGGGAGGGTGGCCCCTTTTTCACAACTACCTTCGCACATGGGTCATGCAAAATCCCCAAGTCTTCACTGCCGTTCCAACCCGGTGGGATGGAATTCCGACATGACTTGGATATGGTGTTGCCTCCTGGGGAGGTTTGGGACCAAAGAGGTATGTCGGTGTACTTTATGTTTTTTTATTTTGATAGTATAACATATGTTCGTATATGTATGGATGTTGATTCTATCATTTGTTTTTGTTTTTGCAGATGTGGGGCCGCAAGGCCGAGAGGCGGAGTTGGTTGTAGAGTCAGCTCATCGGGGGCCAATGAGACTTTTGTTGGTAGAGCCATGAGCATGAGAGAGACGTCAGAGGGACGAGGCTGGTGTGATGCCATATGATGAGGTGAGAGTCAGTCAGAGGCGCATATTTGACTATCCAGGTCCAGGTCTATCACATGTGCCTCAGGGAGAGGCTGGAGGGGATTTAGAGGATTTCCACCACTGGCTGGAGGTGGTACTACAGGCCGTGCCTGAGGTTATGTTGTCCTATATCTGGGATGATCGAGTCCTGTAACAGTGTGTGGGTGGCCCTACATATTTGTGGACCCTGATTCGTAGAGAAGCTGTAGTGGGGGCAGCGATGACAAGATGACTTCCCCCTATACCTGGAGGACCCCCAGCTAGTGGGGCACCTCCTGCAGATAGAGGGTCTGGTAGTGGTGATATGGAGGCACCATGAGTGCTATGTTGTATTATTTTTGTATTTATATAGGCCTAGGTGCCCATTTTGTATAGGGTAGTGTGACACCTATTTTGTATTAATAGGGGTGAGGGGGGCTCACTTTCCTATGGGAGACGTATAGTTTGTACCATTTTGTAAACATTGATGATACATTTATCATTATCTATATATATATATATATATATATGGATATAGATGTTTATGATCTCCGTGATTTTCAAAGGTGATGATATTTTTTGGTATGTTTTGTGATGATGTCTATTCTATATACTGTGATAGACTTTTGAGGCTCTATGTATGTTTGATGATGTCTTGATGTGATAAATGCCAATCTAATACTAGATTAGGCATATTATCTGATGTTTGATTAAATTTTCGTGGAATATGTGTAAATGTAATTGAATAAAAATTGTGAGATAAGAGTCTAACTTGTAGGTATTTGCGAAAGAGGCAAGGATCGTAGATGTGGTACACATTGTTGAGTTGCAAGACGACAATATGGGAATCTAATAATATTTTAAGGTGACGAATGTGGCGGTGACTGGCCTCAGCAAGTAGGCTAATGAAGGCTACGTATTCTTCTTGGTTGTTGGTTTCCGAGCCCAAACATATGTCGATGTAGTGGAGCAGTTCATGTGAGGGGGTATAGAGGGCCCAAGAGGCTGAAGAAAGATTTTGTGTCCAGTGGCTAGCGCCGTCAGTGTAACCAATTTGGTGGGATGATGGATGAGGCATCTATCAATAACACGAATGGTAGATCAAACATGAGGCATGGAGGGGAAAAAATAAGACTAAAAACTCTACAAATGTGTACAAAATAAAAATCCTAGTGTAGAATGACTATGCTCACACACAAATCTTCTTTAAGTACAACCCGTTGATGGGTTCTTTGAGAGGATAGCCTTTTGGATAGGCCAAGATGTATGCACCTTTAGTGAGGCAGTGTTGGACAATGTATGGTCAATTCCATAATGACTCGAATTTCCCATGGCTAAAAGTATCATGAGAGATATCATAGGCTAAGATGAGATCACCTTCATTGAATGAGCAAAGGTTGACATGGCGGTCAAAGGTGGCTTTAGACCATGTTTTAGCTGCCTCATTGTTCTGTAAGGAAGACCAACGATATTCATCCATGGACTCTATGTTCAGCAAGAACTACCCCATTACAGTAGTGTCAGGTAATATCTCTATGGAGGTGTGCAACGTGGGGATTTTTCACTCAATGGGAAGGGTTGATTCAATCCTATGGATGAGATGAAATGGTGTAAAACCGGTGGCAGTTTTGACTGTCATGCGATAAGCCCATAACGCTGAAAACAACACATGATGCCAATTGGTTTTATGCTTGTGGAAAGTATGTTTCAACATGGTTTTGAGGACTTTGTTGACAGCCTCGACCTATCTGTTGGATTAAGGGTAGTATGGGGAGGCGAACTCATGGGAGAAGCCTAAATTTGAGGATATTTCTACGAAGATATCATTCTTAAAGTGTTTACCGTGATCAGATACTAATTGTAGTGGGACTCATTAGTGATTTTCATGATGAGTAATACTGGGCTGAAGACCGAATGTTGGACATGTAGAGAGCCACATTACCATCATGTTTGTCTAGTTGAGAGGGCCAGAGTAGTTGGGTCACTCAAACACACTACAGTAGGATATTTGGGCAAGGCCCATCAGATTCATGCAGTGGTGAATAACTACTAGGACGAGCACCAGTCTACTGTGCTCGAGACGTTAGGTACCATCCCTGACTAGACCCTTATTATTTTGATATATCCTGGTGCTAAGGTTACAAAATGAAGGTTGGAGGAAAGGTTACAATATAGTGTATCCTTAACCTGAGAGATTTTGTAACGAAGGCCAACCTATATGTCACGATATTAGGATCTTATGACGTTGTGATTGGTATGGACTGGTTGGAATTGCATGATGCAATAATCAACTGTAAGATGAAACGGTTGAGTTTGACCAATGATGAGGGACAGAGACGAGTGATTGTGCAAAGGTTCATCTCTTCCCTGCAGCTATGGAAGAGTATGTGCAAAGGATGAAAGCTATATGAAATATTAATGTTTAATGAAAAGGGCATGGCAGAAGAATTAGAAAACCTTTCGGTAGTATGAAAGTTTGCAGACGTGCTCCCAAAAGAGTTACCAAGTTTTCCACCCGAAAGGGAATTGGAATTTACCATCGAATTAAAACCTGGAACTAAACTGATAGAAAGAACACCTTCTTGGATGTTGACCCTTGAGTTACAGGAGTTGAAAATGCAATTGAAAGAGTTTTTGAACCTAGGACTTATACGTCCAAGTGTGTCACCTTGGGGTGCACCTGTTATTTTCATATGGAAGAAGGATGGGTCATGGAGACTTTGCATTGACTACCGTCAATTGAACAAGGAAAATATCAAGAACCAGTATTCATTTCCAAAAATAGACGATTGTTTTTATCAAATGAAAGGCACAAAATTGTTTTCGAAGATCGACTTGAGATCAAGATATCACCAGTTACAGATCAATGAGGAAGCAATTCCTAAGACTGCATTCAAGATGAGGTTTGGGCATTATGAGTTTACCATTTTACCATTTGGACTAAAAACAACCCCAGGGCTATTCATGAACTTAATGAATCGAGTGTTCCGCGAATACTTGGAAAAGTTTTTTCAAGTATTCATTGAAACAATTTTGATATATTCTCGAACGACAGAGGAACATGACAAACATTTTCACTTCGTACCATAGTGTTTACGAGAGAACAAATTATATAGGAAACTATCGAAATTCTCTTTTTATCAATTGAGGATTCATTATTTAGGAAATGTTATCGTCGATGAAGGTATCGCTATGGATCCAACGAAGGTGGAGGCTATTATGGAATGGCCCACATCGATGAATGTACCATAATTACATAGCTTCATGGGTTTAACTGGATATTATCGATGGTTCATCAAAGGTTTTTCGAAGATAGAAAATCCTATTACGAAATTGCATAAGAAAAAAAATAAGTTTGTATTGACAGAGAAATGCATAGAAGAATTTTGAAGGCTCAAGGAGTTGTTGATGACAACACCAATACTAAATATCCCTGACATGGAAAAATACTTCTTGGTATGCACAGACGCATCCAAGGAAGTTTTAGGTGGAGTCTTGACACAAGAAGGTCAAGTGATCGCATACATCTCTATAAAATTAAGAGAGAATGAGGAGAACTATGCGACGCACGATTTGGAGTTGTTGGCCATTATGTATGCCCTGAGAGTGTGGAGGAACTACTTGATTGGATAGAAATTCGAACTGGAAACTGACCACTATGGTTTACAACAAAGGCGTTGGTCAGAACTACTTAGCGAGTATGATTTTGAGATTACCTACATAAAAGGAACACAGTGGCAGATGCGTTGAGTTGGAGACCATGCATATTTTCAGTGATACCTCTTCAGATGAATATTGATGAAAATATTCTAAATTTATAGCACAAAGATGACTGGTATAAGGAGGCTAAGGAAAATATTGGACAAGACACCATGTTGGTACCCAAATTTGAGGGATTTATTGTGGATAATGATATATTAATGAGGTATAATAACTGGATTTATGTACCGCCTAACGATGAGTTGAGAAGTTTGATCTTAAATGAATCTCATAGAGTAGTGTACATGGCTCATCCAGGAGTCACGAAGATGAGGGCATACCTTAAACCCTTATTCTTATGGAAAGGAATGAATGTAGACATAGTCAACTACATGGTGAGGTGCCTAGAATGTTAGCAAATAAATGTTGAACATAGACATCCGACGGTATTAATACAACCCCAAGCTACTCTGGAATCGAAATGGGAAGTCATTTCGATGGAATGTATTGTTGGATTGTCGCCAAAAGCAAGGAGGCATGACTTGATTTCCATGGTAGTAGACACTCTGATGAAGAGTGCACACTTTATCCCTATGTGTACGACGTATCAGGTGCCAGACATAGCTAGAGTTGTTATCAACGAGATTGTGAGATTACATGGCTTGCCTAAGAGAATCATATCCGATTGAGGACCAGTATTTACATGATGATTTTGACTACTTTCCAAGAGGCGTTGGGAACCCAACTTAACTTTAGTATCGCGTATCACCTTTATATATACGGGAATATAGAAATAACGAATCAAATTTTGGAAGATATGTTGCCTATGTACGTGATGGACCAACATAAGCATTGGGAGGAGTTCATGCCATTGGTAGAGTTTGCATACAACAAAAAGTATAAATTCACCATTGAGATGGCATAATTTGAGTTTCTTTACAGGAGACTGTGTCATACTGCTTTGAGTTGGGATCGGCTTGAGGATAGTGTAATAACCCTTGACCGAACCCAATTGTAAATGCAATATAAATATTCTTAATCTGGTGAGTTGTTTTGACCTCATTTGGTAATGCACATCATGTGGCATAGTGCGCGCATGAACTGCATAGTAAAATGATGTAATATGCACATCGCAAGATACCGCACACAGTAACTAAAGTGTGCACAACCTTGAGGACAACGGATACCACGCAAAATAACTAAAGTACACGCAACCTTGAGGACAACAGATACCGTGCACAGTAACTAAAGTGCACACAATACTAGGGTCATCGAACCTTTATGTATATGATATGCATTATAGGCTTGTGAGCTAGTATTATAAGCCAGAATGCTTATGTTTTGGTATTAGGCTGGAACGCCTAGATGTTAAGGGAAAATGCACCTACTTTGTACATGACTCATGATTAATATAAAATACATCATTGTGCACAAACCAACCACGATAAAAGAGATGGGGGAACGAACTTCACCAGTTAGGGAAAGGGAGGGCCAAAAGTGAAGGGAATATTATATTAATATTTCCTAAAACATAAAGTATGGATAATTATTTTATCCTAAGTTCTAAAGTTGGGGACAAGTGGACAAAAGTAACTTCCGATATGACAAGTGTCAAGTTGGGGGCATGCATTCATATCGTGGGGGAACTTATCTCATTGGGAGATTTTCTCACGGATACCTTACGAACGGGGGGGACGACCATCATTCTCACCATCACTTTTCACGAAGAGTTCACAGTGATTCTAAAACACACTCAGTTATCCAGTCAATGATTCCATGACCATTTCATTGATACATTATGTTATCCTTGAGATAGCCATTTCACCTTTAAGAAGCCTATTTCCACACCCTTTTTGGTTGGTGTACCTAGTTAGCTTGGACCGGGATTGAAGAAACGAGTTGTCAGGCTCGTGAGAAGTTCTCTGAGAGAAATAATGGACGGGGATTGATTTTCAAAGGTGCTAAACTACAGCTACAACACTCTGAGACTTTCGGTCGGGCCTGTTGCTGAAGCCCTAGAAGGGAAGTGGGGTAGTTGAGGGACTGTTGAGTAGAGAAGGGGCACACTTCCTTGGGTGGGATAGGCATGTGCGGAATGAGAGGTTGTAGGTTGTTAGTTGAGTGAGCACCTGAGATAGAGTCTTTCCTGTTGTCCATGAGCCTTAGCCTAGATAGGAATCCCTTTACCCTAGGTGGAGTTCAGTCCCAGCTTGGGGGTGACTCACTGTTGAGAGTGATGAATAGTGTAGTCTATGGCTGGGAGGTTCATGGATGGTCTGTAAGCAGTTGGTGACAGTATTTCTAAGATAAGTACCAATTGTATGATATATTGATATGTTGTTTTGTTATTTACATGTCTATGCTACAATTTTATCATATATGTGATTATGATTGCATGTGTGCTTATGGGTAATTTCCTGTAAATGATGCATATCGGTAGTTACTATTATTTCAATATAAAAGTTGTATGTTACATAAAGTAATTGTTTGTTTATGTTTATATGTAAAGCTTCCGCGAGCGTGCTGTACATATATGTTTTAGTTGCATGCAGTCTAAAGAGTAAATTTATCTGGCATTCTTAGTTGACTACTGGGTATGCTACTGTATGTTATGCAGTATGGGAGCACAAGTGTTCCCTAGAGTAGAATGGCCTAGCCTAATGGTTGGGAATGTTACAGACTAGTGATATAGCATGAGTGGTTTCTCTAGAGGGGCATACCCTGACCTCAGGTTGGCCGGGGGGTTACAGTATGGTATCATAGCCTCAATTCAACACTGAGCTTGGATGGGCCAGAGAGGTGCAATTGAAGTGAATATTCACAAAAAAGTAACTTCAAAGTGACCAGAATTAGAGTCACATAGTGTCATTGGAAAAGGTTAGTGTACTGACGTGCATGGTAAATTTGGCACCGCGTGGGAAAACACTGGCGTGCCAGTGTGCACAGTAAATTGTGGAGCTGCGCGGAAGATTATTATGTGTATATGGATGCACTAAAATTTTCCTTGCATGATAAGCACACACATAGTAAGGTGCACATGGGGTGCACAAGTATTTCTTAACGCAGAGGAGTTTTGTTAGTACACGCATAAGTATGAGTATAAGTTGCTTTACGATGGTGTATTCAGTAGTGTGCATAGATATTTGAGTGCTAAGGAATATGTTAAAATTGACATGGTGCATGCATAGGATGAAAATGCATGTGGAATATCGGTGTGCAGTATCGAAATTGTATGCAGTGGATATTGACGCACAACGCCAGAGTAGTGCGCGTACGTAGTCGGTACGATGAAGAAGAAATGCACAGTAGATTTAGGTGCGTAGAGAAGCGTTTTACCTTGTAATATTTCTATGCATGATAAATATAAATGAATAGGTCAATTTAATGTGTGCGAAATCTCTTGGAAGGCAATGAGTCTAAGTTTAAATTTGCGTAATAATAAAAGAAAAAGAAACACATAACCGCATCGAAGCATTAATTAAAAAAATTCCAAGTTTTAATTTCCTCCGATTTAGACAAATGAAAATAAAATATAAGATTACAAGAAAAAAAACTTATTATAAAAGAAAACAAGAGTCATAACATCACTAGATAGAAATTTTAATACAACAGTCTAAAATATGTTTATGTATTTATATAATCATATTAATCACAAAATTACAAAAGGGTGATGACAGGAGTTAGCCTGTTGTAAAAAGGGTTGTTTGAATAATAGGCCTATCATCTCTTGTACTCCTTACCTCCACTACCAGCTGTTCAAAATCCACTGAGACATGCTTATATTAGTTGAAGACTTACTTCAGTTAGTGATCTCCGCCTTTAAAGAAGAGTCTAACCAGACCGGTTGATTCTCTCCAACACTTTCGGCCTCTTCAGCCGTAGATTCCTCCTTCTTATGTCGCTTACTCCTTTCCTTCTTAGCGGCTGTCCTGCTGATGACTAAATCCTTTTTAGTGGGATTCAACCTGACTTCCAATCGCAAGTCTATAACTAGCTCTGTGTGGAACTTAGTTGCTAGAATGTTCACAAGGACCCTTTCCTCATTATTCGCAAGAAATCCTAGCATGTTTCTCAAATAACCAGTCTCACTCGACTTAGACTTGTCCATGTATCTCAGGTTGGGGATATCGGAATGTGTCTTTACAGAGAGAAGGAAGTTAAGCATCTTGGAGATTACTTCGGTTATGGATACGCAAATATCTTCACACTTGGGGAGTGGTAATTATAGAACTCCATTTATGAAGCACAGATAGATTACGTACAAGAGCATTGGGTTTCCATGCTCGGACAATCCATTTCTAATGATTAGATTTTGAGTTCATTATATGATGACATTCAACTGACATCACATGGCTATGAAGTACCAAAAAAATGAAGCAGGGTAATCTGACTAGCCGTCGCTTGCTCCACGAGTGGTGGATTCGACATGTTGAGACACGTGATACCACATCTTGGCGAAAGTGGTTTCGACAAAACCGCCTTATTGCACAAGTGTATCTTGGAAGGCACTGGGCATCAGTGTTCTCAAGACTTGGGTATTATCTAGAATTGTCATGGTGATAACACAAGGAAACTGGGAGTGATAATGTTGATGTGTATGTTGAATCGAAATGGTGCAAATTCTCATGAATTGTTGAATTGTTAGCCTGATTAGTTTCGATGGTTGCACATTTTGCAGAATTAACAACAACTTGGTCAGGTTAGACTAGTGTAGAGGCTGTAGGAATGGAAGAGGCACAAGGAAATTACAATCATCCAGAGAAGCACAAAGGGATGGATGTCCATTTGGGCATGGAATGAACGAACTCCAATAGACATGGAGAAGAAAGGAATGAAGATATGAATATGGTTGAGACCATTAATAATTTGCAGAAATATGTCCAAAGACATAAAGATGATAATGAAAGGCTTATGAAAGACAAAGAGCAGCAGGATGACTTCAACATGAAGCTATTGGAAGGTTTGAACAAAATAGAGAAGAAATTGGTTAAGGAGAGTGACTCAAGTAGATATGAGAGTCACAAATATTCAAAGGAGAAAGAAAAAGTAAAAAGTCCTAGTAGAAATCACCATCATCCCCAAAGGCATTCCCATAAGAGAGCAAGCAACAACTCAAGTCTATCCCCTGTCAGAAGGTATAAGAGATCTGGGGTGGATGAGTTGCGAGGAGAAATAAACAAAATCAAACCTCCTACATTTGATGGTGATCAAAAGAAGAATGAAGAAGTTGAAACATGGTTGCTAGGCATGAGGAAGTATTTTCAATTGCATAATTATTCTTCTCATGCTGAAGGTAGAATCGTTATCTATCAACTCAAAGGAAAGGCCTCCATGTGGTGGGATCAACTTGTGAAGGTACAACACATTGTAGAGAAAAGTGTTACTTGGAGGGAATTCAAGAAGTATTTTGAGAAGAAGTAATTGACTAAGAGATACTATGACAAGAAAATGAAAGAGTTCTTTGAACTCAAGCTTGGAAGTACGACCATAGATGAATATGAGAGAAGGTTTCTGGAACTACTAAAGTATGTATCTTTCATTAAGGATGAGACAGTCAAGATTCAACGGTATTTAAGTGGATTTCCATTGCTCATCAGTGACAAAATATAGTATGATGATCCCAAGACATTAGAAGATACCATAAGGAGAGATAAATTCTTATATGACCAGCTGAAATCAAGGCCATCTTTCCAAAAGGCTTGGGAAGACAATAAGAAATTAAAGATGGATTAAAGGAAGAAGGGAGCTAAGCCACCATTCTTCATAAATAATCCACAATGGAAGAAAGCGCATAAGGAAACCAAAGTGATTGACATAGGGATTCAAGGGCCAAGACAACCACCTATGCAATGTTGGGGTTGTAAAGGAGACCATATGTTCAGAGATTGTCCTCACAGAGGTGAAAAAGGTAGCGTTGTTCACAATGTACAATGAGATGAGATAGTAGAGGACATGGGTAGAAATGTGCCAAGGATTTATGCATCCCTGGACAACAAGCAAGCAGATTATTAGTCCCACATGATTGAGGTGGAAGGTATGATCAACAGCCAAACCCTTGCTAGTTTAATTGATTCAAGAGCTAGTCATACTTATATAGACCCTAAGATGGTGGAAATTTTGTAATTGACAAGAAGCAAGCATGGGAAATCCTGATTGGTGCAACTAGCTACAGGAGCCAGAAGATAAGTTAATGAGATGGTTAAGTCCTACCTCATAGACATGAATGGACTGAATACCAAGGCAGATTTGAACATCTTACCTTTAGGTTCCTATGATTGTTTAATTGGGATGGATTGGTTGGACCCACATCATTCTCTATTGTATTTTCATAACAAAGAATTCACTTTCTTGGATGAAGAAGGGAACCAAAGGAGAGTGCAGGGAATTTCCAGGGCAGTAACTGTTAGAGAAATTTCAGCATTGCAGCTGAGGAAATGTTATAGAAGAGGATGTCAAATTTTTGTAGCTCATATGGAGGAGACACCTAAAGCTAAGGTGCCAAATTTGGAGGATTATGCAGTCCAAAAAGAGTTTGAATATGTATTCAAGGAAGTACCAGGACTACCCGCAAGGAGAGACATTGATTTCTCTATAGATTTTATGCTTGGAGCAGCGCCAGTATCAAAGACTCCTTACAGAATGAGTACACCAGAATTGAAGAAGTTGCAAATGAAGCTTGAAGAACTTCTGAAAAAGGGGTATATATGCCAAGTGTATCACCTTGGGGTGCCCCAGTCTTGTTTGTGAAAAAGAAATATGGAACATTAATATTGTGCATTGACTTCAAACAGTTGAATAAAGTGACTGTTAAGATCAAGTATCCTCTACCAAGGATTTATGACCTCTTTGATCAATTGAAAGATGTAAGGGTATTTTCAAGGATAGATCTCAAATCAGGATACCATCAGGTAATAATTAAAGAAGAAGATATTAGCAAGACTACCTTTAGGACAAGGTATGGTCATTATGAATTCACGGTGGTACCATTTGGGTTGTCAAATGCACCAGCTGTTTTCATGTGCTTAATAAATGGTGTTTTCCGAGAGTATTTGGACAAGTTTGTCATTGTCTTTTTGGAATAAATTCTTATATATTCCAAGTCAGAGGAAGAGCATGAAAATCATTTGAGGATGGTGTTGCAAGTATTAAGGGAACACCAGTTGCATGCCAAATTGAGCAAGTGCTCATTTTATCAGAAACAAATTCATTATTTGGGGCATATCATCTCAAAAGATGGGATAACAGTGGACCCTGAGAAGGTAGAAGCCATTAGAGAATGGTCAACACCAAAGAATGTGACAGAGGTCAGATATTTCATGGGCCTTGTAGGTTACTACAAGAGATTCATTGGAGGATTCTCAAAGATAACACACCCAATCACTTCCTTGCAAAGAAAGGGTATGAAGTTTCAGTGGATGTTGGAATATGAAAGGAGTTTCCAACATTTGAAGCAATTATTGATAAGTGCTCCAATACTAAGGATTGTAGACCCAAATGAAGATTTCATTGTATGCACATTTGCATGTAATGAATGACTTGGTGGAGTCCTTAGTCAAAATGGATTCGTGATATGTTATGAATCAAGGAATTTGAAAGAGCATGAAAGAAACTATGCTACTCATGATTTGGAGTTGGAAACCATAGTACATGCCCTAAGGAAATGGAGACACTACCTCATGGGAAATAGGTTTGAGCTAAGAATAGACCACAATGGTCTGCAATATTTATCTGATCAGCCAAATCTAAATGCTAGGAAAAGCAGATGGTTAGAATTTATAAGAGAATATAACTTTGATATAAACCATATCAAAGGGAAATAAAATAAAGTGGTTGATGCACTTAGTAGGAGGGTGCATGAACTACGTGCTACAACCATCAGCATGTATAAGATTGATGTTAAAAGAAAAATTATGGAGGCTGCAAATACAGATCTGCGGTACAGAGAATTGGTAGCAATGCTACAACAGGGTAAGATACTTCAGAAGATGGACATTTATAAGTTAGGAGTAGATAGAATATTGTTGCACAAGAAAAAAAAATTCGTACCAAATGTACAGGACTTGAAATGTATAATTTTGCATGAGATGCATAATGTTCCTTATGCAGGGCACCCTAGATATCAAAAAACCATAGCAGCGGTCAAGAGCCAATACTTTTGGTGAGGTATGAAGAGAGAGATAGAATAATACATCGCATGATGTATGGAATGCCAGAAAGTTAAAGCAGAACATAGGCACCCAGCAGGATTGTTTCAACCTTTGCCCATTTCTGAATGGAAGTGGGAAGTGGTGACAATGGATTTTATTATGGGATTGCCTAGAACGGGAAATATGCATGATTCAATTATGGTGGTGGTGGACAAGCTTACAAAATATGCCCATTTTATTCCACTAAAAAATACTCACAAGGCAGAAGATGTCACTAATATTTTCATGAAGGAAGTGGCATGATTGAACGAAATTCCTAACACGATTGTGTTTGATAGAGACTCGAAATTCACCCCGAATTTTTGGAAAGGATTTTTCAAAGGATTCAAAACGAATCTGAACTTTATTACATCTTATCATCTCAAGTCTGATGGACATACATAATGAGTGAATAGGTTGATAGAATATATGTTGAGAATGTATGTGATGGACAAAACATTGAAATGGGAAGACTACCTACACTTGGTAGAATTCGCTTACAATAATGGGTATCAGGAATCAGTGAATATGAGCCCATTTGAAGCACTTTACGATAGAAGGTGCAATACTCCAGTAAGTTGGGATAACCTAGCTGATAGAACAATAGTCAATCCAAAGTTTCTCAAGGAGATGGAGGACCAAATGTTAAAAATAAAGTAGAATTTGAAAGCTGCCCAAGACAGATAGAAAATTTATGTTGATAAAAAAATAGAATCCATGGAGAATTCAAAGTGGGTCATCATGTTTTCCTGAAAGTGAAAGCTAACAGGAGTTCCCTGAAGCTAGGAAGTTGTGCCAAGTTAGCATCCATATTTTGTCGACCATTTGAAATCCTAGAGAGGATTGGTCCAATTGCTTATATGATTGCATTGCCTGCATCTATGTTTGTTCATAATGTATTCCATGTATCATTGATAAAGAAATATATACCCGATGCTAATCATGTTATTGATTGGAATGTGATTCAGGTGGAGCAAGAAGGTGTTTTTCAAGTGCATCCAGTGCACATTTTGGACCAGAAAGTCAAACAGCTCCGGAACCGTGCCATAGGGATTGTAAAGCTTCAATGGACCTGGTACGGCCCTGAGGATGCTACTTGGGAGCATGAATATGCAATGCGGATAGAATACCCGCATATTTTTGAAGATATTTGAAAAATCTGATATATATGGGTGTATGATGCACTGAGGACAGTGCATAAATAAGGGGAGGGGATTTTAATATCCCTCGAATGAACCCAATTGTAAATGAAATATAAATATAATTAAGTTGGTGAGTTGTTTTGACCTCATTTGATAATTCACATCATGTGGCATAGTGCGCGCATGAACTGCGTAGTAAAATGATGTAATATGCACATCGCAAGATACCGCGTGCAGTAACTAAAGTGCACGCAACCTTGAGGACAATGGATATCACACATAGTAACTAAAGTGCATGCAACCTTGAGGACAACGGATACTGCGTGTAGTAACTAAAGTCTGTGCAATACTAGGGTTAGTGAAAATTTATGTATATGATATGCATTATAGGCTGGTGAGCTAGTATTATAAGCCGTAATGCTTATGTTTTGGTATTAGGTCGGAACACCTGGATGTAAAGGGCCAATGCGCCTACTTTGTGCATGACTCATGATTAATATAAAATACATCACTGTGCACAGACTAACCATGATAAAAGAGATGGGGGACTGAACTTCACCAGTTAGGGAAAGGGAGGGCCAAAAGTCAAGGTAATATTATATTAATATTTCCTAAAACATAAAGTATGGATAATTACTTTATCCTAAGTTCTAAAAATGGGGACAAGTGGACAAAAGTAACTTCCGATATGACAAGTTTCAAGTTGGGGATATGCATTCATATTGTGGGGGAACTTATCTCATTGGGAGATTTTTTCACGGATACCTTATGAACGGGGGGACGACCATCATTCTCACCATCACTTTTCATGAAGAGTTCACAGTGATTATGAAACACACTCAGTTATCCAGTCAATGATTCCATGACCATTTCACTAATACATTCTATTATCCTTGAGACAACCATTTCACCTTTTCAAAGCCTATTTCCGCACCCTTTTGGTTGGTGTACCTGGTTAGCTTGGAGAGGGATTGAAGAAGCGGGTTGTCAAGCCTGTGAGAAGTTCTCTAAGTGAGATAATTGTTGGGGATTGATTTTTGAAGGTGATAAATTGTAGCTACAGTGCTCTAAGACTTCCAGTCCAGCCTGTTGTTGAAGCCCTGGAAGGGAAGTGGGGCAGCTAACGAACTATTGAGCAAAGAAGGGGCACACTTCCTTGGGTGGGACAAGCATGTGGGGAATGAGAGGTTGTAGGTTGTTATTTGAGTGAGCACCTGAGACAGAGTCTTTCCTTTTGTCCATGAGCCTTATCCTGGATAGGAATCCCTTTACCCTGGGTTGAGTTCAATCCTAGCTCGAGGGTGACTCATTTTTGAGAGTGATGAACAGTGTAGTCTATGGATGGGAGGTTCATGGACGGTCTATAAGTAGTTGGTGACAGTATTTCTAAGATAAGTACCAATTTTATGATATATTGATATGTTGTTTTGTTATTTACATGCCTATGTTACGATTTTATCATATATGTGATTATGATTGCTTGTGTGCTTATGGGTAATTTCCTGTAAATGATGCATATTGGTAGTTACTGTTATTTCAATATAAAAGTCGTATGTTACAGAAAGTAATTTTTTGTTTATGTTTATATGTAAAGCTTCTGTGAGCACGTTGCATGTATATGTTTTAGTTGCATATAGTCTAAAGATTAAAATTATGTGGCATTGCTTAGTTGACTACTAGGTATTCTACTGTATGTTCCATAGTATGGGAATGAAAGTGTTCCCTAGAGTAGCATGGCCCGACCTAATGGTTGGGAATGTTACCGACTAGTGTCAAAGAATGAGTGGTTTCTTTGGAGTGGCGTACCCCGGCCTCAGGTTGGTCGAGGGGATCGTTACAGATAGGGTCTTGGTAGGACCAGAAGAGATCCAAGAAATGGAAGAGAAAATGCAAATAATAAGAAAAGGGATTAAAGAAGCGCAATATAGGAAGAAGAGTTACACCAATGCGTATTGCATTGACCATATTTATGAAGTTGGTGATCGAGTATTCTTGCGAGTGAAACCACACAAGATTTTGATCAAGTTTGGAAAGGGTGCTAAAATCTCTCCTAGGTTTGTGGGACCTTTCGAAGTTGTGGAAAAGAAAGGGCCCATGGACTATCGACTAGCCTTACCTAATTCTTTGAGGCATATGCATGATATTTTTCATGTATCTGTTTTCAGACATTATGTTGGTGATCCTACACATGTGATTGACATAAGTTCCTTGTAGTTGTCAGATGAGGGTGCACTCATGGTGGATCCTGTTACACATCAACATTTCTCGCTTTGATAAGTATCACAAGTGTCACAAGTGTCGCATTTTGCTCGCAAGTGTCGAAAGTGTCAAGCAAAGCATACTTCCATGATGACGACACTTAAAATGTCTCAAACACTTGATTTGAAGGAAGAGGGATGGTTAACTGAAGTCAAGTATCTCTTGCCACCTGGAAGAAGCTTTCAATCTAAAGTTTTAGAACAGAGCGCTCCCCTATATCACCCTTAGGAGCATTGGCGCTCCCCTATAAGGTGCTAGGGAGCGTTATAACACCAAAAATCTCTTGTGAAGGAGCACTACATATTTTTAGAGCGTTGGCGCCCCCCTAAAGCCTACCAGGGAGCGCTATAGCACTCTGATGGCCTTTTTGAGGGAGCGTTGACTATTCTGGGCAACAGTTGATCTGTTGAGGAGAATAAGGGGAGGATCTTTCAATCTTGGAAGGCAGTTGCATTCGAATTCCTGGTTCAACCATGATCTTAGGAGAAGATCCCTGGCTTAAGGAGGGAAATCCTCAACTTACCCTAAAGATACCTCAAGAGATTAGGCCTCTCTAAACCTATATAAACAGACTCTATCATGGTGGAAAGGGGGAAGAATTGGAAGCATGAAACCTATGATCTCATAGGAAACATACAATGAACTAGAGGAAAGTAATCAGTGAAGTTGTTGTCACCCAGATCGTGGATCTTTGAGTAAGGGTTAGACAAAGGGGACTTGATGAAGTTGTTGCATTCGCATCTATGGTTGTAAGTTACTTCTGTCATTGTTATAATCAATATGACACGCTTGGCCTGTTTCTTTCAAGTTTGTGTTTAATCTCACATGAACTTGTCTCTGATAGATAGATCTATTTTCAAGCTAATATCAATAGAGTAGGAAGTTTTTGTACTATCGTTTGTCTACAGGTCTCATCAAGGAGCGAAAGATTGGAGCTCAACTCGGAGCATGCAGGGACAAACGCCGATAAAAGGTACCTCTTTTCCTCCTTCCTCCTCACACATTAGTTTGTATAGATCTAAAAGGAAGTCAGTGTCCATGATAAGCATCTTCTATCTTAAGAGTTAAGAGTCTAGCTCTCAAGAGGAGATCTACCTATCCACAGGGAGATTTTCCTTCAACAGAAACTAGCGACTCCATTAGGGAGCCTCGAATCGAAAATTTTTGGTTTTGATTTCTCCTCATAGAACTTGTCTTACCCTTTGATTATTTTTAGACCTGTTTCACCCTTTTTGGATTGATTTCATGAGCTGATTGACTCCCTACCCTATCAAACTCAGCTTGATTGCCAAAATTCGACTGAAATTTTGGATTTTTAGACATTTTCATGAGATTTTTAAGCTTGGCACCCCTGTGGCTATGTTAACATAGTTCCAGCGCTCCCTAGATGTATTAGACAGAGCGCTATAATGATTGGTTCCCTTTACACCAGAGCGCCAACCCTCTTTTGGAAAAAAACCTTTCCAGAATTGTTTTTTCAGGGTCCAGTCTCTGTGTTTTACTTGTTGATCCTCTCTGTGAGTCAATGATTCTTCCCATTCAACTTTGACATCCTTCCTTCTGAGAAACAAATACCTTTCTGTTTAGATTTTTTAGCCTTCTTCATTATTGTTGAGTTTTTCTGCTGTTGGGAGTTTGAAACCAATGCACTATTTTTCTCTCCTTTTTGACTGAGCGAGAAACTCTGGTGAAGGACATCAGAAGTCTACGAATCTCTTCATTTGGTTTTTTTTGAGGTCATTGTTCTTCAACATCTCTTTTTTGTGTGAAATTCTTGATTTTCTTTGTTTTCTTTTCTTTTGCTTCTTGTTTTTTATCACAACAAGACAGTGTATTGTTTGTACAAAACCTGCTTATGTTTGTCTGAGTTTCCTTGATCCAAAAGGATAATTGGCAGGAGAAGTGTTGTTTTGAATTAATCATTATTCATACACAAAGAATAAAGAGACATCTTCATGATTGATTTTCATATTAGAAGACATCTCCAAAAATTTTTAGCACCACATCGGATTTGATTGAAGAAAATTATTTTGAGGACATTCCTTCTTAGTGTTTGTTAATGAAAATAACTCTTTCTCTCTCCCTTAAATAGATATTCATCAAAAAGAAATGATTTCTTATCATATTTGATGCATTTTTGGGGGATTGAGTCATCATTCCATCCATTTCACTTCCATGCACCCCTTTTGAGTAAAGAATAGCTATAAAATGAACGCTAATTAAAAACTATCTAGAACATTTTCTTTTCTAGGATCCTCCACCAATAGTAGACTAGGATTAGTACATTGGATTAGGTTGTGAGCATAACTCTCCAAAGTTTACAAAAAAAACATTAGCATACTGAGCTAGGGAGAGTCAAATCCAATTGTCGTATAAGTCTTCCTGGGATCCCCCTCTCACACAGGGGTTACGCACAAGGTCGCACTTGGAAAGCTACGAAGATTATCCCTCCGTGGCTTGACTGATTGTAGTATTCAGATCGTATTATGGGGATCTCTTAAAGGTATACCCACAATGTTGAGTGGAAGCCTTTCAAGCTGATTTTGGGATAGATACCTTGCCTGTACGTTTGGACTGGACTGTCGACTGTACCCGCCCAGGGGCTGACTGTGAATTAGTAACCTTAGTGGCCATAATCTTTAGGGTCACACACAAGGTGAAAGTGAAGGGAAGTCTCACTGTACCTGGAGCAGAAATTGGTCAAACTCACTCGGGCTCCTTGGAGGGTAAATCCACAATTACTGCGTGGAATCTTGCACCAAGGTGAAAGTCCGTTAAGCAGGTCACCATTGTAACTTTTCCACCATATCCCCGCCCCTTCTTGACTTGATCATGCAACGTTGGATTTCATCACCAACTAGTAAGGTCATCGAGAGAAGGTTTTGTTTACTTGGTTGTGATTCCTAGATTCTATTAGTGTATGTTGCTTCTTTTCAGTATTTGACCATAGATTTTTTTCACTGACTCTTTTTTGCTAACATCGACCCTCCATGCCATTCGCGGAGGCTACAGGGACTTCCACTAGAAAACATGGAAGAGAATACCCCTTTACCCCCTCATTCTATGGAGGAATATCCTCAACAAAGCGAGGTTAATGACACTATAACCTCCCAAGAAGAAGTTCCCACCTCTTTAGAGAATTTTCGAATTGCTTCAGAATCTATGAAGGCTTTCCGCATTCCGGAGGGATATGAGAGACGTGTTCTCCAACTCAATTCATCTGGTGAATTCATTGTCATCAATCCTTCTGACATTCCGACTGGGTCTCATTCAAAAACTCTAGTTGACATCCCCTTTTGGACCGCAGACATTGTTCAAAGTCTATCACACTTGGTGCGGGATCTTTATGGAACAGGAATAGGTGCTGATGCACCTATCACCTACACTGTACCCTTAACCCATTTTACCGATACTACCATTTTTTCAGCTACACCGTCCATTGATCCGAACACATTGTCTGTTGGCCCAAGGTCCACTTTTAATCTCCAGACGACTCACTCTACAATGGTCCCTCACATTTCGACTATTCCCGCCGGTAATACGGTGGTTAGCCAAGCTGCAATTGGCACACCAATAACACCTAGACCTTCATCATCACTCCCTTTTGGGTACAAAGCATTGAATTATTCCACTATCACTACTACCCAAGTTATGCCTGGAATTTCTATACCTATACAACAACCTAGAGGGACCGGTCTTGGTGGCTTTAATACGTTAAGCAACATCGGTCAGTCGTTTATGTCTAGTTCCCTAATTCCGGGAACTCCACCTCAATATGGGAGGCATCCTCCCACCGGAGGACAAATTCCATTTGGAGGGAACCCTCATGCTGGGGGGCATCCTCAATCCGGAGCCTATCATCAACCGTATGGAAAAAATGTGTCTACCACACCCAATCTGTGTTTTAGTAACATTTATTGTCCGGGGCACAAGAGCATTCGGGTCAGCGAGTTGCATGAGGAGTGCCCGAGTGAAACACGAAAAATCTCATTTCAGGCTCCCAAGCAAGAGAGCAAGCGAGATTATCTCATCGGTAGCCCAGAATCATCCATAATAGAAGATCAACGATTGGCAAAAAATCGCGGTTAGCAGAGTTGCACCGAGATTAGCGTGAATAGATCGCGCCCATATTGTATGCAGGGAAGAATAGCAGTCGGCCATATAAAGGGGACAATCGGTGCATGATTAGGCTCCTCGCCTTTTCTCCCATCACGATTTTGAAGCATAAGAAGTAGCTCCCTCATACCCCTGATGCACGAAGTGACAAGAGCGTCCAGGACCTGGGGCCCACAGCATCATCGGGAGAGTTCAGAACCGTCAGATCTAGAGGGGCACGTGGCACCAGATTAAGCTGTCTCGGTGTTTTGCTAATCGTGATTTCAAGAAATAGGGATCAACCCCTTCCTATTCTTGAATGTCAAAAGCGCCTTGCAAATAAGCAAAGGGTCACAGCTCGCGATCACTCAGGAAAGAAAAGAGCTGCACAAAGGGGGCAAAGGCATTGGGTCTAGTCGCCGAAAGGATCATCGTGATCTCCATGCACCATCTGGTGTGACCTCGATCCTGTCTTTTGCTTAGAGTAAATGAAGATGAGGACGGGTGGTTGAAGCCTCCTTTCATTCATTAAGTGTGAGGAATGGAAGGTCTGGCAATCGGTCTGCTCGAAGAGGTCCTGTGTACCGATTGTTCCAAAGAAACCATGTTGAATTCCTCGACTAGACAGAGAAGTATGCACACGCTAGCTCAACGCTTAATGGATCATCTACCCTCCTTGCAGGAGCCATGCACAGTTAAGATGGAACTTGAAGAAAGATATCAGTACGAGTTTGAATGAAGTGACACCAAGCCTTGGGTGACTAGGAACGCCTCTGTGAGGTGACTTTTCCTGAGTATATAGACTCAGTCTTTGTATCTTGTAATCCATCGATGGTTGAGCAAGGCTCCCGGTTGTAAAATTTTAATGAAGCAATGTTATTTTGGTTATGTATGGACTCTTGAGACTTCTTGCCTTATGAATGTGAGCTTCTTTCACATCTTTGTTTACACTGTGTTAGAACAAATTGGAATTGGAGGATCTAGTCGAGTTGTGACTATTATAGGATGATGTAGGTTGGATCACTGTAACAGTTGCATTGTTTCTAATCGGTCTCTGTGATTTTCTTAGCACTGAGTGAATTGGAATTGGAGGATCCAGTCAAGTCCCCCTTTCAGTTTCCTGAAGCCCTAAACCAAGAGGATCTTGCATTCAGATTTTTTCTTCTACAAACTGCTGAAAGGCCTGTTACCTGAGGTATTTTTCTCACTCCTCTCACTAAGTCTTCCACCTGCACATTTTACAATCAACTCACTGACTGAAGTTAGATCAAGACCTCCTTTGTCCCTTACATACCATACCCAATCCCTAAATTAGAGTAATATCTTCCCAAGTCACTACCCATTCGATCACCCACTAAAATTTATCGTGACATAAAACTGATGGGCATTGGGCTCTGCTCCTGCAAACAATCGAGGAGTGACTTATGACGCTAAAATTTATGGCGCCGTTGCTGGGGACAAAGTTGAAAATTTTCCCCGGGATTGAACGACATTGAGCCTCTGATTCTGAAGGTGCATCAGGTATCAGAGCCTTTAAAGATTGTTGTTGTGCACCTGGTGACTCCATTGTGATGACTCCACTGTGGCGAACCTGTCGTGTTAATTGTGGCTTTTAGAGGTAGACACACGCGGTCTCATCCACAGCTGCCTCTAGCTACACCTGAAACTGATCTAGAGGTGGTTCTTAGAAAAGGAAAGGCCTCTGAAGAAGAATCTTCCACCGCCGAACCAGGAATTCCGCCATCTCCTTCTGTAGGAGCTCCATTTTCTCCTCCTCAGATTCTTAATAGACCTCCTTCGGAGGTTTCTCGTTTCCTGAATTTCATGAGTGTTCCTGCTGAGTTCTCCCCTCCTGGTCTGGCATTGGAGGGAGAAGCCCTTGTCACTCCCCTCTCCTCTGAAGATGTATTTTAGCATAGAACCAGGACCATTGAAGATTTTCCCACTCCTCCTCTTGTTACTATTACCACTCCTGAAAAAAGAGGAGCATCTACTGACTTGATCCCGTTAGCCTTCTTCTTGAATCCCCTTTTGTTTCCCATCCCATTCTGGGACTCATTCCCAGTAGCCCCTTTGCGAACTCCTTCTCCTCCAAGTTATCCTCCACCTAATATTCCTATGGATGGTGCTAATCCCCCTCTAAATAGAATGGACGCCATAGTCTCTACCAGATATTCTCCCCTAGTCCTACCCCATCCTATGAATCTTCTCCCAGCCAGAGATTACTTGAAGTATATGCCCAAGTTCACTGGGGAAGGGGACGTAACTACGGAAGAGCACCTAGTTGCTTTCTACAGTTATGTGGATAACCTGAACATTGAAAATGAAGATGTCTGGATGAGAGTCTTCATCCAGAGCTTGGATGGTGAGGTGAGAAAATGGTTTAGAGGATTGGCCCCAGGATCTATTGCTGGGATCGAATCTCTAGATAGTGCTTTCTTGAGGAAGTGGGGAGATAGGAAGGATTTCATGTATTACATGATAGATTTCGGGTCTTTGAAGAAAATGGACGGAGAATCTGTCTCTGACTTCTCCAAAAGATTCAATAAGATGTACAAAAAAATCCTTGCCAAAATAAAACCCTCAGAAGCCTCAGCCAAGATTTCTTATGCTAGTGCGTTTGACCCCGATTTTTGTATTTTATTGAGAGAAAGAAGAGCCACCTCCTTAGCTCAAATGCAATATGTGGCCATAGAAGTGGAATCCAATGTATTAGCAGCTGATAGACTGAGGAATAAGGCCAACGCAGACAGTAGGAAGGGAAGGTTGGAAGCCTCAACTTCTGGCCCATCGGTGCCCCACCCTCAAGTGGATGAACTAACCAAGATGGTGAAGTCTCTATATGCAGAGATGGAGAGAATGAAGGTGGAGGGGAGGAAAGCATACAAGGGCCCTCAAAATGTCGAAAACAAAGGAGGTTTTAGGATACCCAACAATATTAATTCCCTGACTGTGCATAGAGAGAGGGGAAGAGATAGAGAAGATCAAAAAATTCAGGCCCCTTTTCAAAACAATTTTGTGGATGAAAGGGAAGAATGGGAAACAAATGAGCTTGATATTGAAATTCATTGCTTTGGAGACACTCCTCCTTTTCCGCATCTCACTCAATCAGCATACGAAGAGTCCCTCATGGATAGTCAGTTGAATGAACTGAGCAAGGGGGATAGGTCTAATGGTAACCAAGGCAGGTATGATCTGAGGTCCAAGAAAAA
This sequence comes from Picea glauca, assembly GCA_000966675.3. Lineage (NCBI taxonomy): Eukaryota > Viridiplantae > Streptophyta > Pinopsida > Pinales > Pinaceae > Picea > Picea glauca. The sequence continues at coordinate 168,496 of JZKD02S0107811.1, read as the reverse complement.
GACAGTGGCACCTGATGTTCCCAAGCAGTCCACCAGAACAGAGAAACCTACCAATGAAGCAGCATATAGTCACAGAGGTAAGAAGACCTAACCCCTCTCTCCCATAGTCCAGAGTCATGTCCCCAAAATAAGAGAAATTCCAAAGCTTACATCTTCTTTTAATTTCGAGCATGAAATCCAAAAAATCAGGATCCCTGTACCCCTGATCGAATTGATCAAACATGAAGGGTTCAAGAAGCTCTTCTCTGACCTTTTTTTGTCTCAGGTCTCATGCCTTCCCACAGACTCCATCAATTTGCAAGATGAAAAGCTTGCAGTTGTCTTAGGTCCTATGGTAGAAGACAAGAATGACTCATCCCCTCCCTTCTACACTTCCTTGAACATACATGGCAAGGTACTGCACAACTGCTTGATGGATTTAGGGACTTCTCACAACCTCATGCCGAAAACTGTCATGGAAGAGTTAGGTCTAGAAGTCACCCGATCCTATCATGACCTCTATTCCTTCGACTCCATAAAATTTCAGTGTCTAGGAGTTATCAAAGACCTAGTTGTGACCTTGTTTCAGCTTCCCATGAAAGGTGTGGTCATGGATATCATAGTGGCTGATGTCCCCCCCAAATTCGGTATGTTATTATCAAGATCTTGGATAAAAATACTGGGGGGAAATTTGAAGATGGACCTCACATATGCTACTATCCCAGTGTTTTGAGGAGAACATAGGAGGCTATACAGGGAAGCCCAACTGGCCTATATAATCAGTGACGGAGCCAGCCCTACAAACCATCCCATTTTCGCCTTAGACACTGATTTAGGTTCCAGTGTACTACAACTCACTAATTCTCCCAATCCTTCTTTAAGACTCAGAAAACCACCCACCACTTCCCATGAATTTCCTCCCTCCATCACCCCCATATGGAAAATGTTCTTCTATGGAGCCTATTCTAAGGAAGGCACTAGAGCTGGGGTGTTTTTTGTGTCACCTGCTCAGGAAACCATATCTTTGTCGTACAAACTAGAATTCGAAGCTACCAACAATGTGGCAGAATATGAATCTCTTGTTCTGGGATTAAGAGCTGCGAGGGAAATGGGAATTCGGGAGGTAGAGGTGTTCGGTGATGCAGAGTTGGTGGTCCAACAGGTAAGAAACGCTTATCAGGCTAAGCATCCTCGACTCAGGAGTTACAGAAATGAGGTATGGGACCTAATTGACAATTTCTTCTCAACATTTAACATCTCTTTCATACCAAGAGAGGAGAACATAGTGGCAGATTCCTTGGCTATGTCAGCAAGCAATTTCAAAGTACCCTTGCCGCCCAAATTCAGATATAGTGTATAAGTAAAACATAGGCCTTCCATACCTGACAACGTCAAACATTGGAGGGTATTCTAGGATGATCTCGAGATCAAGAAATTCTTGGAGACTATCAAATAATTTTCAGAGATGCATATCGACCAAGATCCTGTCTCTGAAAAAATGCTTGATGGGGGTAAGTTGATGAGTAAAATAGCAAAGCATGACATTATGCAGCTCCCCAGCAACCATATTCCGAGGGGACTGGTTCCTTTGGAAAGGAATTTTGATAGAAATGATGTGTCGTTAAAGGGGGAAATCTTGGAGGATGACACTGGTACTGTTCAGTGCAACATTGGCACCGAGAGTGAGCCCAAGTTTGTCAAATTGTCAAGAATTCTGACAAAGGAGAAGAGGTCTGAATACATTGGACTTTTGAGGGAATTTGCTGATGTTTTTGCCTGGACCTACGAAGACCTCAAAACATATGAAACCTCTGTCATCGAGCATAAAATCCCATTGAAAGGAGAGGCAAAGCCATTCAGGTAGAAGCTGAGACAGATCAATCCTATGTTGTTGCCTATCATGGAGAGGGAAGTGAAGAAGTTGCTTCAAGCTTGGATCATTGTACCGTTGATATATTCAGAGTGGGTAGCCAACTTGGTACCAGTAAGAAAAAATAATGGAGAAATCAGACTCTGTGTAGACTTCAGAAATCTGAACAGGAGCTCGCGAAAGGATAACTACCCCTTACCAAAGATGGAACATATACTGCAGAGGGTAACAAGAGCATCCAGAATGTCCATGATCAATGGTTTCTCTGGCTACAATCAAGTCTCTATTATCCCTGAGGACAGGGAAAAGACAACATTTACCACTCCATGGGGGACATTCATGTATCCCAAGATGCTGTTTGGATTAATGAATGCAAGGGCAACATTTCAACGTGCCATGGACATAGCTTTCGTTGGGGAAAAGGATAAATTTGTGGTCGTCTATCTGGATGACATCATAGTGTTTTCAAAATCTGATAAAGAACATTGTTGTCATCTCAGGAAGGTTTTCCTGAAATGCAGGAGTTTTGGCATTTCATTAAACCCCAAGAAATCTTTGTTCGCCATGCAGGAGGGAAATTTACTAGGCCACATAGTATCATCAAAAGGAGTAAGGATTGATCCCAGCAGAGTTGAGGCAATACAAGCCTTATCAGTCTCGAGGTCCAAGAAGGAGGTCCAATCTTTCCTTGGTAAGATTAATTTTTTGAGGATATTTTTGCCTAACTTTGCTGAGGAGGTAAGACTTATAACATCCATGTTAAGGAAAGGAAATGAAGTAAAGTGGACTTCTGAATTGCGACATTCCTTTGAGAAAATAAATAAGGCCTTGACTGAAGCCCCTATGCTTATCAGTCCCAACTACTCAAAGGATTTCTTTATTTTCTCCTTTGCCTCACCCGACACCGTGGATGCTATTTTATTACAGACAAACGAGGTTGGGCTAGAGAAGCCTATTGCCTATTTCAACTGAGCATTAAGGGATGTTGAAGTCAAGTATGACACCATGGAGAAGCAGGCCTATGCCCTGGTAAAGGCCCTCAAGGCCTTTAGAATCTATGTCCTGCAGTAAAAAATCATTGCCTATGTCCCCTCAGCTACTGTTAAAGAAATTCTTATTCAGCCTGACCTAGATGGGAGAAGGAGTAAGTGGATAGCCAAGATTCTGGAATTTGACCTAGAAATAAAGCCTACCAAATTGATCAAAGGTCAAGGTTTAGCCAAACTATTAGCTGAAGCCAATCACCAAGCTTTGGGGATAAGTTTCATCGACGAATGCTCATAAATTCAACAGGGTTTCCTGTCTGACATGGACCCTCAGAGGGATCCCCCATTGGCTCGATGTCCTTGGTATAAGGATGTTATATACTTTCTGCAAGAGTTGTAGCCTCCAGACGGCCTACAAAGAAACAAAGCAAGAGATATGAAGCTCAAGGCAGTCATATACTGCCTTATTGATCAAATTTTATACTATAAAGACCTCCTGGGGGTGATTTTAAAATGCATGAATTCACAAGAGGTCGATATGATCATGGCTGAATTTCACAGCGGCCTATGTGGAGGGCACCATTTTTGGAAGGCCACAACCCACAAAATTCTTAGAGTCGGGTACTATTGGCCTACCTTGTTCGTTGATGTCCATAGAGGAGTTAGAACCTGTATCCAATGTCAAAGGTTTGCAAGAAAACAACAGCTCAAGTCCTTGTCGCTAAATCCTGTGGTTGATTCAAGACCTTTCCAACAGTGGGGCCTAGATTTCATTGGAGAAATTCACCCCTCTTCTAGTGGGCAACACAGATGGATCCTGACTACTACAAATTTATTTACCAAGTGGATTGAAGTTATCCCTACCAGGAATGATTCCCACAAGGTAATCATTGGGTTCCTAGAGGACCTCATCATGAGGTTCAACTACCCAAGTAAAATTGTCACTGATAAAGCAGCCGCTTTTGGGTCTGAGCCATTAGCCAAGTTTTGTGAGCAGTTCAGGATCAAACTGATTCACTCCACCCCATATTATCCATAGGGAAACGGTTTAGCAGAATCCTCCAACAAAATCCTGATAAGGATCATCAAAATATTGTTGGAATACAACAACAAGGCTTGGCATTCAAGATTAAAGTTTTCTCTATGGGCCGATCGAGTGGCCACAAATAGATCTATCGGCGTCTATCCTTTTCAATTAGTCTATGGAGCGAAGGTTGTTTTCCCTTCTCATTTAGCCATTCCTATAGAAAAATTCCTCTAGGATCATCAGAAGGAGCTTGATGACATGATCAAAAGAATTCATCAGCTAGTGGAGGCCGAGCAGGCTAGGGAGAAGGCAATGGATAGAATTTAGGACCATTAGCAAAGGATCAAGCAGGTTTTCGATAAGAAGGCTAAGAAGGAAGAATTTTGGATAGGAGACCTGGTGCTGAAATGGGATGTTCCTAAGCAAGATAAAGGCAAACATGGTAAATTTGAATCTCTGTGGATCGGTCCTTTCAGAATCTCTGAGGTTTTCTCAAATAACACATAGAGGTTGCAGGATTTGGGGGGTGAGGAAGTTTTCAACGGCCCAGTAAATGGGCATTTTCTTAAGAAATGTTTTGTCTGAGCCTTCAGAGGCTCCTTTGTTTGTAAATATTTTCCTTTTAGTTCTTTGTTTTTATTTTTATTGTTTCAGCTTGGTAAATGACTCCATAGCCCAACAACAAGGCACTGGAACTGCAAAATGAGTCCTTAGAGCATCACAGGGATGACTCTATCCCCCATGGAGCCTAATGTTAGTAACATTTCTTGTCCAGGGCACAAGAGTATTCGGGTCAGTGAGTCGCATTAGGAGCACCCGAGCGCAACACGGAAAATCTCATTTCAGGCTCCCAAGCAAGTGAGCAGGTGAGATTATCTCGTCGACGACCCAGATTCATCCATAAGAGAAGATCAGCGGTTGGCAAAAAATTGCAGTTAGCGGAGTTGCACCGATATTAGTGTGAATAGATCACACCCATATTTAATGCAGGGAAGAATAGAAGCCTTCCATCTAAAGGGGACACCCGGTGCATGATTAGGCTCCTTGCCTTTTCACCCATAGCAATTTCGAAGCGTAAGAAGTAGCTCCCTCATACCCCCGATGCACGAAGTGATGATAGCGTCCAGGACCTGGGGCCCACAGTATCGTCGGGAGAGTTCAGAACCGTCAGATCTAGAGGGGCATGTGGCACCAGATTAAGCTATCTCAGTGTTTCTCTAATCGCAATTTCAACAAATAGGGATCAGCCCCTTCCTATTCGCGAACGCCAAAAGCGCCTTGGGAATAAGAACAGGGTCATATCCCATGATCACTCAGGAAAGAAAAGAGTTGCGTAAAGGGGGCAAAGGCGTCAGATCTAGTCACCGAAAGGATCATCGTGATCTCCATGCCCCATATGATGTGACCTCGATCCTAGTTTTCGCTTAGAGTAAATGAAGATGAGGACGGGTGGTTGAAGCCTCCTTTCATTCATTAAGTGTGAGGAATGGAAGGTCTGTCAAGCGGTCTGCTAAAAGAGGTCCTACGTACCGATTGTTCCAAAGAAACCATGTTGAAGTCCTCGACTAGATAGAGAAGTCTTCACACGCTAGCTCAGCGCTTAATGGCTCAGCTACCATCCTTGCAGGAGCCATGCGCAGTTAATATGGCGCTTGAAGAAATATATCAGTACGAGTTTGACTGAAGTGACACCAAGCCTTGGGTGACTGGGCACGCCTCTGTGAGGTGACTTTTCTTGAGTATATAGAACCAGTCTTTCTATTTTGTAATCCATCGATGGTTGAGCAAGGCTCCCGATTGTAAAATTTTAATGAAGCACTATTATTCTGGTTATGTATGGACTCTTAAGACTTATTTCCTTATGAATGTTATCTTCTTTCATGTCATTGTTTACACTGTGTTAGAACAACTCGAAATTGGAGGATCCAGTCGATTTGTGACTGTTATAGGATGATGTAGGTTGTATCACTATAACATTTTCATTGTTTCTAATCAGTCTCTGTGATTTTCTTAGCATTGAACGACTTGGAATTGGAGGATCTAGTCAAGTCCCCCTTTTAGTTTCCCGAAGCCCTGAACCAAGAGGATATTGCATTCATATTTTTTCTTCTACAAACTATTGAAAGGCCTGTTGCCTGAGGTAGTTTGCTCACTCCTCTCACTAAGTCTTCCACCTACACATTTTACAATCAACTCACTGACTGAAGTTAGATCAAGAACTCCTTTGTCCCTTACATACCAGACCCAGTCCCTGAATTAGAGTAATATCTTCCCGAGTCACTACCCATTCGATCACCCACTAAAATTTATCGTGACATAAAAATGATGGGCATTGGGCTCTGCTCCTACAAGCAATCCAGGAGTGACTTCTGACACTAACACCGTGGAATATCCCTTTTCCAGGAAACCCAAAATTCTCGGGGGGACACAATCCTCAATTTCCACAACAACCTCTTCCCCCTCAAGGGACTCATCTATATCCTCCTTATGGAAAAATGCCAAATCGGGCTTATAATCCTCAAAACCAATCCGGTTATCCCCCGATCGCACATATTTCTCGAGCTCCCTCAAATCCTGTGTACCCTGGTCAACACCAACCTTATACAAGAGGACCCACTGGTTACAATTATCCTCCTAACCCAGTGTATGGTCCTACTGGTGTTCCTATGCCACACCAGTATTACCCATAGGTTAACCGACAACTACCTTTCCTAGCGACTCTGGACCTCCCAGACTTGTCTCAGTTAATGAATGATCCTATTTTTCATTCTCCGGTTTGGCCATCTATTCCAGCTAAACTTCCTTTTGATATTCCAAAATTCGACGGAAAGTCTAGAGAATACCCAAACAACCATGTGATGACTTTCCATTTGTGGTGTTCATCCAACTCCCTCATGGATGATTCTATACGTTTGCGTCTTTTTCAACGAACGATAGAATGGTATATTGAACTACCACGTGCTTCTTTTCATGATTTCAACTCCCTTGCCATGTCCTTCCTCACACACTTCCAACTACCCATTCGATACGAGACGGGTACCAAACTATTGACCTCCCTTCGTCAGACATCCTCCGTACATATCTCTGATAATATTCATGAATGGAGACAACGACGAAGGTTAATCAAAGCGGTCATTCCTGACCAATTATTAGCGGAATGGTTCACCAAATCACTGCTACCCCAGATCGCTCATGATGTTTCTATGGGTGGTGTAGTCACCGAAGAAGAAGCTATTTCTCAAGCTCAGTACTTAGATTTGGTTTATTCACAATCTGGTACTCTGTACAAGTTGATACCAAATGATACCCATGCCACTAATGATCCATCCAAACCATCATCTACCTCGCACATGGATGGATTCATTGGCTCCGTCAAAAACCAATCTACTTCCCAATCAACTGGAACAACCCAGCAGTCTGCCTCGACGTCTTCTCCCAGTTCGACTGCACCCTCTTCTACCTCCCCTCAAACTCAGGCCTCTCAGGTGAATATGGTCCAATCGACCCCTTCACAACAACCTGGAGGCAAGAAGAAAGAAAAAAATAAACCAAAGAAAAACAACAACAATGAACAACCAAAAATCAACCTCAAACCCCAGCTGCCGGAAAACAACCACAACGGAAACCAAAATTACCATGTCTTATTTGTGGAAATGATCACTACACTCGAGACTGTCCACATTGCAATGAAGTGGCCAATATTTTTAAGGGAAATTCACAACCCGTTGTGCTTACCCAACCTTTTCCACAGCAGCAATCTTTGGTTTCTCAAACCCCCACTCCAGGGGGTAGTTCCAACAAATCCCATGATGAGGCCTCGACAAGTGCCCACATTTACATGTTTAACAAGATTAATCTGACCACTCACACTACAACATATGACACACCGATTAAACCTGATAAGATGAAGCCCGCTAATGATCCCTTACCATCTTCCGTTAGTCCTCTGTTTGCTAGCCCTCCGTCCAAGCCACTTCATATTGAGAAACCTTTGTTTGAATCCATCTTACACACTCCTAAGAGAACTATCCGGAAATCTACCTTTAATCCTAGTTCATGGGATGCCCAAAACTACAACATTGTTGAAGATTTGGCTCAATCACCGTGTGCTATGTCTTCTTTGGAAGTTCTACAATACTGTCCCAGCCAACGTAGAATGCTCTTAGCCACCATCGGTGCTTTCGATATTGAGTCATCTAATAACCTCACATTTAATCTTGAGGATCATCAACCTCGACTCTCCCACCAACTAGCTTTTCAGATCGATGTTGTTGTTCACAATCAACAAATCCACCGAACTATCTTGGATGAGGGAGCCTCCACTTGTGTCATGTCTTTAGCTTGTTGGAAAGGATTAAAATCACCTTCCCTTAACAAATCCCCTATGATGTTACGCACTTTCGATGGGCGAGGTTTTCATCCTCATGGACTTTTACAATCCTTAGCCGTTTAGTTGGGTGGAAAAACTGTTACTGTTGATGTCGAGGTGGTCGATGCCCCCCTCGATTACAACCTACTACTCGGAAGAAGTTGGTTCTATGCTATGACTGCCATGGATGATTTTAGGGGATAAATTTCGCTCATGGGCTAATTTTCCATGGTTTTTCCAAAAATGAGATTCGCTATTTTAAAAATGATTCACCCAAATTCTATAGGATAAAATTATTTTACCCTAAAAATTGCCAAAAAAATAAAAAATATATAAGATCCTTATAAATTTGAATATTTTTACAAAAATATTGACAAACATTTATAGTTGGCATATGAAGGATTAGTAAGATTCGCCAAGGTTTCTACATTTTAAAACAAATTTCCATCCTTAAAATCATCCCTGATGACTGTCGTCGCCTCATCGGTGTTTTGATGTGTACAATTCCCCCATCAAGGCAAAATTGTCACTATCGATCAACTAGATTTCTGTACATCTAACGCTCGTGCCCTTGTCACCAACAACATTCCTTTTTTGGGAGACAACCCAGTTACGTATTAAAGCATTGGTGTTCGCTTGTTGAAATATTATAGCCTTATGGGTACCTTCACTACACCACTTCCACCCACCACACATCATATTTCCACTGTCAATATGATTTCGACTATGGCTTATCAATCTTTGGAATCATCTGACCCTTGGATTGTACCTAGTCCTATGGAATTCGATGTGCTTGGTGACACCATGCCACTTAACCCAACTGAGGCTGCATACATGGCTATTCAATCTGCCTCTCCCTCCCTGGACAACCCCCATTTATTGGCACACGATGCCTACTCGATGCCGTCATGGTTAGATTCCCTATCATCCACGATCGACTACATTTCCCACATTTTTCCTTCCAACGAATATATAATGGAAATTCTCAATATCAACGACATACCTTGGGATGATAACCATCATTGATCCTCTTTTATTCTGTCTCTTGAAGAAATTCACAAAGTCATACACTCTGTCTTCCCTCCTGATGTTACCGATTCTCCGCAATCTCCCATCCTCACACAAGATACTCTTTCTGAGGGGAATATGGGTAATATCTTTACTATGATTGTTATTGATATTTCGATCAAAGAGGGCATTGTGGAAAACATTAACCTTGGTACTAATTACACACCCGAAGAAGTGGTATCTTACACTGCTCTGTTTAAATAATTCCACGATGTCTTCACTTGGAGCTACGAAAAAATGCCAGGAATCGGCCCCTCAATTGTCGTGCATGAAATCAAGACTTACCCAGGTGTGAAACCTGTTCAACAGAAACTCTGCCCGGTTCATCCCAAGAAAATCATAGCTGTAAAGGCAGAAGTTGAGAAGCTTTTAAAATCTGGCTTTATCTATCCTGTCCCTTTGACAGAATGGGTCTCCAACCTTGTTCCGGTTGCCAAGAAACAAGGAACCATCCGTGTCTATGTTGACTATCGGGATCTCAATAAATATTTTCCAAAGGACAACTACCCTATGCCCTTCATCGACCAAATCATTAATAATTATGTTGGGAGTGTAATCTTCTCTTTCATGGATGGCTTCTCCGGGTATAACCAGATTGAAATTTTACCTGCTGATCAACATAAGACGACCTTTATCTACCCATGGGGAACTTTCTCATATCGAAAGCTACCTTTTGGTATGAAAAACACTGGTGCTACTTTCCAATGGGCCATGTCGAACGCTTTCCATGATATCAATCATATTACAGAACCTTACCTCGATGAATTACCTACCCACTCATCCAATCGATCAGATCACGTTGATCACTTACGGTCTATTTTTCTTTGATGTAGGTTTTACCGTATCCGCTTGAACCCACATAAGTGTTTGTTGTTGAATCCGATCGACTCCTTGATTTTTTTTCTCTAAAGTCGGGATTCGGGTGGATCCCTTAAAGATTAAAGCTATTCTAGCCTTACCCCTACCTACTATTTTGACTCAACTCCAAAGTTTGCAAGGAAAATCAAACTTCCTTTGTCATTTCATTTGTAACTACGTTGAGATAACTAAAGGATTCATGTGGTTGCTATAGAAAAACACCCCTTTCATTTGGGATGTCATCGCTCAATGGTCATTTGATTCTCTCAAGCATGCCCTGACCCACACACCTTTGTTGCATCCTCTAGAGTATACAAAGGACTACATCCTTTACTTAGCTACCTCCACTTCCACTATTGCAATGGTCTTAGTTCAAGATGACCCCAATGGTGAGGAACGTGTGATCTATTACCTGAGTAAGAGTCTATCTGGACTCGAACTCTGATATTCACATGTAGAGAAATTGGATCTGGCAGCCATCATCATTGTCCATAGATTTCGCCACTACATCTTACTACGCACCACCACGGTGATTGCGGACTCAAACCCCATGTACCACATCTTGACACGTCAAGTGCTCAGGGTAAAATACTCTAAATGGATTGTCATCCTTCAGGAATTCGATCTTGAATTTGCGAAGTCCAAATCCAAAAAGTCCTTGGTGTTTGCGGAGCTTATCTGCGATCTCCCCCATGCTAATGAAGACATCGAACCTAGATATTCTCTCCTTGACGAAACTCTTTTCCTCATCAACACCTTTGATCCTTGGTATGGAGACATCCTCCTTTACCTCCAAACCCAATGCTTTCAGCCTAACACTTCCCATGAAGAGCATCGACGTATTCTCCACCATTTTCATCATTATCTCATCGTCAGTGACACCTTGTATCGTCGTGGTATTGATACTATCCTTCGACGATGTTTGATTCATGCAGACGCTGAACGCGTTCTGAATGACTGTCACCTTGGAGCCTGTGGTGGTCACCTTTTTGGGATGGACATAGGCCAAAAAATTCTACGTGCTGGCTATTTTTGGCCATCGATTTTCAAAGATTGTATTGAGGCAGTCAAAAAATGCCCACCCTGCCAAGTTTTCAACCACAAGTCATGAACCCACCCTACTACGCTACAGCCCATTATCTCCATCGGCCCCTTTGGAAAGTGGGGTATCGATTTCATGCAATGTAAGCCTACCTCAGCTGGGGGGCACGGTTATATAATCATCACCGTCGACTACTTTACAAAATGGGATAAGGATATGCCTACCTTTCTGAACGATGGTCGTACTGCAACTCTTTTTGTTTTTAACCACATCATAACTCATTTTGGTGTACCACGCGCCATTGTCACTGATCATGGTGCACACTTTAAGAACCAGATGATGAGTGAATTGCATGCCAAGTTGGGTTTTCGCCATGAAAACTCATCCCCATACTATCCTCAGGCCAATGGACAAGGTCCTCAAAACCATGATTCAATGCATGGTAGGGGCAACTAAGACATCCTGGCATCTACAACTTTTCTCTGCTCTCTGGGCTTACCGTACTTCTGTGAAAACTGCAACTGGGTTCACTCCTTTCCAGTTAGTGTATGGCATCGAAGCCATTTTACCAATCAAGTGTGAAATTCCATCTCTGAAACTTAAAGTAGAACTCCTACCCCATACTTTTTCCGAAGAAGAATGTTTCTTATATCTAACCAAACTAGATTAAACACGTCGTGATGCCGCTCTCATTAACGAGGCACATCAGAAATGGATAAAAAATCAATATGAAAAATCTGTCCATCCTCGAACTTTTGCAGAATGAGACTTAGTCCTCGTCTATTCCTAGGATCATGACAAACTAGGGACGGGTAAGTTAGAACCTCTGTGGCATGGCCCTTACATTGTGAAACATGTTATACACAGAGGTGCCTATGAGTTAGTCGATTATGGTGGAATTTCCCTAGGGGAACCCCATAATGGGCTTTACCTTGCCTATGATCACCTAGCAGGTGTATGTTGTACATTATTGTATTTTAGTTTGGTGTGTCTGTTTCTTTCGCGTGCTCGAGTATTTGCCTTTGCCACTCATAATTTGGCCTTGTGTTTTCATGCATACATGACGTCTTCCTTTCCTATCTTTGTCGGGTTTGTGGATGGCGCTATTCGACACACCCGGAACATTGCTTCGGCAGCATGGGTCATTTACCAATTTGACGAGGTGGTGAGTTCAAGAGGTATTTTCTTAGGACCAACGACTAATAACATGGCAGAATATCATGTTGTCATTGGACTTTTGACCCAAGCCTCCTCCCTAGGTATCTCTTGTATCATTGTTAACCTAGACTCCCAACTCGTGGTCTATCAACTCAATCATATCTACTCTATTCGTAATCCTATCCTGCTACGTCTCCACCTACAAGTTCGTCATCTTGAACGAATATTTGATTATATCAAATACATACATATTCCAAGAGAACTCAACAATGTTTCAGATTCGTTAGCTAATTACATCATGGATCGGTATCTTGCCCATAGATAAGGTTTCATGAAGGAAAACAAATTGTACATCACATGTAAATTAAAACACATCATAGTAAAGGCATCATCATGTACAAAAATTTTGGCACTATAAAAACTTGGAACTGTATATATATACATAGCGTGACTGAAAATGTTTTGATTACATCGAAAAAGTATTTGGAAGAGAAAAATTTTGGGTCTTTACACCCATACAACATCGTCTGACAAGTCATGAAAAATATATAATCACCAGAGAGACTCTAATATCCCTACACTGCATTGTGCTGAGAGTAACATATCACTGCGTGCACTACGCATCTTAGTAGATAATTAACATTCTCTGGCACTCCCACCGTGTGCCTCTATAGATGTAAAGGCACTTCTCTCCTCCGTAGAGGAGGAATTCCCATCGTGAGGCCTTGAATGTTTCTTTCAACCTCCCAGAGACCTATCACTGGTGCCCCCAAATCTACTGCAACTGGAGCACCCCCGCGACATCCTAGTATTGGTATCTCAGTTAGGCGCACTTCTCCCTTGTCTTCATATTGAAACAATACATCCATTAAAAACTCTTCTACGTACCCAAAAAAAAATATATACGTTAAAAAACTTAAAACAAAAACTAAACAAGACGTTGCTTAGTCTCTCACCTGACGCATCCCAATATTCCCCCATGGGTAGAATCAAATCCATGCTCCCACGAAAGTCCACCTCAGCATATGGGAAGTCTTCTATCCAAAGATACTGGCATCTCAGCCAAGTGAAAAAGTCACGGGTGAAACGGAACTCTGACTCTACCACTAGTCTCGGAGACAGACTAGTCCACCGTTCCATCCTTGGCTCTCCCACTGGTTGTACCGCCAATGCAATCTAAGGTTGCATCTGGGGGATGCACTCTAAGAAGAATGAGAGCAAGAAAGAGCCGTATCTGAACTGTTTCTACCCCATCCTACACAACGAAACATGTTCCTTCACATTCCGAGTAAACCTTGTGCTCCAATTAAATAGTGTTGGCTCCAAACACTATATGCCATAAGCTACCTTTGATCTCGACGCCAGATGTGCGCTAGTGCTTCCAGTCACACTCATGATGGCAAACAAAATAGACCGAAGGGGTAACTCTCTGATATCCTTGATTGGGATTCTACCCCCCACTAGTCTTGCTCCTAGGACATAATGACGTGCCAGATACACGCCCACTTGCTCAGGAAGCGCCCTCTGTCCGGAAAAAGATATAGGAACCCCTCTTTTTGAGAGGCCAGTAAATAAATATACGTCTTCCAACTCGATGGTTAGAAGCTGTGTTCCGACTCAAAACCCTTGCTCTGCGACATCCCACAAGCTGATTATGTACTCGAGCAGAAGAATCTCTTTCTTCATCTTTTGCAATTTGAAGAATTTCAGAAGGCCACAAGCTCTCAACGTGGCCCACGTGCGAGGACTCTGCAAAGCAGCCAAATCATCGAGCTCATGCTCTCGTTCCTTCCACTCAATCATGGTCGTTGCCGAAATCACCTACAAACAAAAAAAAACAAAGAATTTCATTATTCAGTTTTTCAGCAATTTCTTAAGCAATCTAAAAACTTGAAATCTAATGCCCACATTGTTCAAAAAGGACCACGCCCTCTTTTTATCACTCAATAATCATCACGCAACAATAAAACATTTTAAATGGAAATAATTTTCATAATGGTTGCGTGGGAATATTTATGAGTTTTTTTATGGATTCTTTGACAAAAACACCCATCTACTCAAGTGTCAAGGCATTGGCATCTTTGCTATCACCTTATAAAAATGTTTTTACAAAAGAATGTCTTTTTCCCATTGTTTCAATAGAGGCCAATTTGATTTTTTTTTGGAGCGATCTAGGGATTCGTTTTTTAATTTAAATATTGCTATGAAAACGAATATTGAACCATGTAATTGAAATAAGGGGAGATGAATATCTACCTGGTCCAAACGGAAAGAGAAACGGTCAATCGTAGCTCCGGTATCAAGCGAAACAAGATCCACCTCCAAAGTTAGAATCTCCACTTCTACAAATCCTTATGCAAAATGAAATGGTAAATGAAGATTTTTCTTGTATTACTATTTATAGATTTCCATCTTTTATAAGGTATAGTTATTTGTGGGTTTATTTGACAATATAATGGCTTCACTAAACCTCTGGATTGCAGTTTTGACACTACAGGTTTCAAAGCAGTTCTGATCATTTGTTTACCTTGTCACATCCACGAGCAAAGTCTTAGTTTGTTCTCAAGCTCGAGAATATAAGAACGCACCGGGTATACTTTTATCTCTTTTTCGGACCCATATGGACACACTAAAAAGGAACCCCCTGGAGTCATCTTTAAACTCTTTTCAGACTCTCTAAATATGAAAATATCATCGGGTGATCTTGCTTCCTTTCACACTCGTTAAAAGGTTCGAAAGGGCATCTTTTGAGTGGTATTTTACCTCTTTTTCGGCCTCGTGAGACTAACCGTACGAAAAAGGAACTGAGAGAGTTCTCTTTTAAGTGTTTTTCCAGACTCTATAATCACGAAAAACCTTCAAGTTTTATGTCTTTGGACTCGCTAAAATGAACATCGATAGGCTTGTACAGGATCGAACCCTTACTTCTTCCAGTTCGTTAAACAAAGGAAGAGGAAATTACCAAAGGTGAGTTATATCAAGCATGTGTTACCCTCCTCGATCTCGTTAAGTCAAAAAGAGGTACTCGTCTATCTGGACGGGGGAAAATTTGAAAGGAGCAAGCCAAGCAGTCTCTTGAGAACATTACCAAGTAATTCTTAGAGTCTCCCTTGAACACGACACTTTGTCTTTTTAATCTGCTGAACCTTTGCATTGAGCCATCCTTTTGAGTTTCTTTCACTCCTTTGGGTCACCTGACGTAAGTCACAGCATCCGCTGCATCATCAATTTTTGGTCCATGTCATGTTTCTACTGTTGTGCCTCAGTGTTCAAGGGAAGTATCTACCTTGAGAGTCATCCATCACAAATATATTGTCTCAATACCCGTGTCAGTCCATGCTCATGTGATCTAACAATTACATCTATGTGTCCATTTTGTGTTGTTGATGGGGGATACATCAAGGCCCTCCTTTGATGAGTCTATTCCTGTCAACTTCAACACATTATCTAGGAACTAGATTCAGAAACCAGTTAATACTTTGGGACCTGCATGCCTCAATGGCAGGTTCCTCACGTCTGACAGCGGGTTTACATCACTGACCTCTTATCATATGATTCCATGGATGTTCGAATCCAGCTCATCCATTCACATTCGGTGGAATGTACTAGAGTACCTTAGGAATCATGGACATTAATGGTGATCTCCCTCGTGCTTGTTAATGGTTTACATCATTGACCGGTAATCAAGTGGTTTCTGCCATGTTCGACATCGAGACATATATTCACATGGTTAGATTCGTACTACATCGAGATCGGTAAGAAGACCCTGGGTTGAGTGATCACTTTGATATATAATTTTCCCAAGTTGCGAAGAAGTTTCTCTTGAACAATGACACATATATACTGTTACATAGATCCACTTTGTATTGGTCATGGCTATGTCTTGTCATGTCAGAGATCCACTGTGTATTCTTCGTGGCTACGATCAGTTCGAGTCATCAGAGTATGGATCCACACTGTATCCTCGATGGCTATACCTTTTTATCAGTACAATTATGGATCCACAGTGTATTTTATGGCGGCCATATCTTGCAAGTCTTGATCACCCAAGCATAGGTATGCTTGCCTTGGGTTTGAAACATGTCATAATATTTGTTGGATGTTTGTGTGCAGCTTCTGTCAGGTTCTCTGCATCTATACCCTTTCTTGAATGTCTACAAAGCATTTAAGTTATCAATTCTCATCTTCTAACTTCATACTTTGGGGGGCAATCTATTACACATCAACATTACTCGCTTTGATAAGTGTCGCAAGTGTCGCATGTTGCTCACAAGTGTCGCAAGTGTCAAGCAAATCATACTTCCATGATGACGACACTAAGGACACACTTAAAATGTCTCAAACACTTGATTTGAAGGAAGAGGGACTTTTAAATGAAGTCAAGTATCTCTTGCCACCTGAAAGAAGCTTTCAATTTAAAGTTTTAGAAGAGAGCGCTCCCCTATATCACCCTTAGGAGCGTTGGCGCTCCTCTATAAGGTGCTAGGGAGCGTTATAACACCAAAAAGATATTCTGAAGGAGCGCTACAGATTTTTAGAGCAATGGCACCCCCCTAAAGCCTACCAGGGAGTGCTATAGCGATATGATGTCCTTTTTGAGGGAGCGTTGCCTATTCTAGGCAACAGTTGATCTGTTGAGGAGAATAAGGGGAGGATCTTTCAATCTTGGAAGTCAGTTGCATTCGAATTCCTGGTTCAACCATGATCTTAGGAGAAGATCCCTGGCTTAAGGAGGGAAATTATCAACTTACCCTAAATATACCTCAAGAGGTTAGGCCTCTCTAAACCTATATAAACAGGCTCTATTATGCTAGAAAGGGGGAAGAATTGGAAGCATGAAACCTATGATCTCATAGGAAACATACAATGAACTGGAGGAAAGTAATCAGTGAAGTTGTTGTCACCTGGATCGTGAATCTTTGAGCAAGGGTTAGACAAAGGGGACTTGACGAAGCTGTCACATTCACATCTACAGTTGTAAGTTACTTCTGTCATTGTTCTCATCAATATGACACGCTTGGCCTATTTCTTTCTAGTTTTTGTTTAATCTCACATGAACTTGTCTCTGATAGATAGATCTATTTTCAAGCTAATATCAATAGAGTAGGAAGTGGTTGTACTATCTATTAGCACTTGGTAAATTTCCTAGAGGTTGAAAATAGAAGAAATATACAAAGGTAACTTTATCCAACCACTTTTGAAGTTGGGATCTATCCCTTCCAACTTCAGAGAGGGATCTCTCTATATTCTTTAGCTACGTTTCCAATTTTAGATATTAGGCTAGGTAAAGAAATAGGTCGGTTTTGTTGTCAAAGTGTTTTTGAATTGGTTGAGACAGTCTACACATCCATTAGGCTATGGGGTCTGTGTTTTAATAAAATATGAAATGCAAGCCAGAAACGTGAAGGAAGACTTCTACAGGGCGAGATAATATACTCGCTAGATATTTTAGTAGCTTAAATGATGAACAGAAGAAAAGATGAGAAAGATAATTTCAGCTAAGAAGCAATTAAGAATTTCTTAATTGAAAACACCAGAAGATAAACACTAAAATATTTCAAGTTAGAAACAAGGTATACAAGATAAATCCTGGAACATTCGTTACTCTTAAAGATTAGAATTAGAAAACAAGATGATTACAAAGCAAGAATAACATTCAACTTAGAGAGAAAACATCATCAGTGAATACACGCAAGAATCTTGTAAAAGTGCCTCCTTTTTATTAATGGAAGATCTCTTCAAAAATATTACAGTCTGATAGCGTAAGGGTGTGAAAATAAACAACCCTCAATACTTAGAAAGGTGAAGTATTTATAACTCAAATTACAAAGGTCCTGTCATTAATGACCAGGATGTGCTAAATCTATTTTTAGCCTAACTAACTTAACAAGTTTCCTAAATCTAGGAACTGCTTGATGACTTGGTGTAATAGCACGTTGATTTCTGGGTAGACTGTTGATGAAGCCTTTGCATGAACTCATCTGACTGGACATCTGACTGGACCTGGAGAACTTATCTGTTGATCAATCAGATCGTAGAGTTCCTCCCATCTGAGATGACTAGGCACGTTGAATTTGAGCAGTCTTCGATACACTTCATCCATTTCTGTATATTTGGCGAATGTAGGCTTGGTGAGGAATATGTATCGAACCTCGTGTTGGATACTGATGTCCCACTGAAGGGCATCCAGGAATTCTTTTCCGGTGATGCTCCCTTGTATGCCTGCAAACTTTGAACTATCCTTGTACACCTTAGCCAATGTCTTTTTGTAATCTGGGAGTGGCATCAGTTTATCATTAATAACCTTCAGACCAGGTAGACCTTTCTTCTGGAGAGCCTCAATCTTGCTAAAGAATATCTGTATCCCTAGGTCCATGGTCTGAACCTTTTCTTCTAGTTGAATCATTAATCCTCTCTTGGTCAAAACTCTTTTGACCTCAAGGATGGTCTATGTTCCATCCTCGATCTTCAACTCTTCTAGCTCTTCTCTAGTCTTAGAATTAAGGAACTTGATGATATCATTTGCCTGTGTTGGCATCTCCCCCAATTCTACTCTGATCTTCTCGATGGCCTGTTTGCTCCTCTGGACCAATTCATTTTTCTCAAACATGATCCGGATCATTGGACATATTTCATTCATGGACTTAGTGATGTTTGTCCATACACTCTCTTTTACTTCGGCCAATGTCTTGCCTACCACTGTCTGCTTCCGGAGCTGTTGTAACTCCTCCTTGAGCTGCTCTGTTACCTGCTTTTCCTTAGATAGGATGGTCTGGAAATAATATTTGAGTTCCTACAGGTTCTCAATTTTCTTTTTTATCCTGCTAATCTCTGTCTCCTACAGGTTCATCCTTTCCATGGACTCAGCCAGATCGGCTGTCTTCTCCTGAGAAGTCGATGGAGTCATGGACGTGGCTATTGTCACTGATCCTGTGCTTACTCCTACAATTGGGATATTGCTCAATGGGATGACTTCCATTGGCTTCAGCTACTCTTTTTCTTTTAACAATTTTTCCATCTCTTCTTCCATTTCTCTAAGCTGTGTGTTCTGCTCCATGAGCAGCTTTAGCATCTCATCCTTCTCTCCTTCTTTCTCTTCTATCTCCTTCACCTGCAAGTCCTCTATGGGTGGGAGCTTCAGTTGTTTCCTCAAAGATGCTATATCAGCGTTCTTCTTCTTTATCCTTTCCTCTGTTCCTTTGACATTTGAATGATCATAACCGATCTTGAGGACCAGTTACTCCAAAGTTTTGATCCTATTGTCCTTTGCAAATGATGAAATCTTCTCCATTTTGAGCTGAGTTTGAACATTGTTTAGTGACACCTGCAATTTGGTTGCATAAGAGGAAGCATGCGCCAACGTATAGAAAACCATTTCTGTGTTCTGCTTGTGAAGATCCAGATGATCGGCTGGGTGCACGTCTAGAATTCAAAGGTGGCCCTCTTGTAGTCGGTGATCACCTTGGGATCTGGTACCTATGCCTGAAGGAAGGCCATGTGCATTCTGCCCTTTTCTGTGTCAAATGCATACAGAAGACGATGTTGCGCAGTCGACGTCTGCTTCCAAAATTGAGCACAAGTATTGCTAGTAAGGGTCTAGTTCTTTTTATTGATCAGCTTGTACTTCTCGAAAATGCTCAACTTGGGACCGGTCTTGCCCGGCTGAGTGTCCAATGGGGAGTCTATGGATTTCTTCGATAATGCAAGGGTGATGTCATTATATAGGCTCGAACCGAAGGGAGGAATAACCGACCTGGTCACTGTGGTAGGCGGGGCTTCTTTTCCCCCTGTTGGGCCAGGGACTGACGAAGTCTTAGACCTCTTAGTGTGTAGTTGGAACGCCTAGGAAGATACCTCAGTGACAGGTAGAGATAAATCCTACCTCGGCCTCTTCTCTTTTGGGACCTGTTGTGTGGTCGTTGGTGGCACAGTGGTCAAGGGAGCCTATTGTTCCACTTCAATCAATGTGTTGGGCTCCCAGGCCATATGATTTGCAAATTTTTCCACCTTAGGCCTAGCTTCATGAACATACAGGATGCTTTTGTTCTTCACCCGCATTTATGAAATGATCCCGCATGGATCATAATGCCATGGGAATCTTAGGAAGAACTTCATTTCTCTCACCATTTGGTCTACTTCTTCCCTGGTGCCATGACTGTTGCAGATGAAGGAGCCAATCTTCCCATTGATTCTAAGCTGCTTCTTTTTCTTCAAAGATACAAAATGGATATCATCTAAATTCATAATCTGTCTTATATATTCTAAAGAAAATATTATGACCGACAAATACTTGGGCAGCTTATAAGGTGCCAACTCGCACCCATATACTCTGAACTCGGTATGATTTTGATACAGGTACCAATCCCCGGTCTTTGTGTTGTTTGAGAGGTGCAAGATCTTTGAACTTCATCGTTTATTCGAGGCTCAGGCCTACCACCTAGCATGCTTACCAAAGGGTTGTAGAACAAATCGATGAACACCTTGAAGCTATACTCTGTGGAGTTGTCCTTCAGCAAGGAGGTCCATGTGGTGACAGTCCGAGGTTTACCATTGTTATCCATAATTTTGGTCATCGTGATGATGTCATGATGATGTTATGATGATGGAAAATCAAGATCTTCATTAAGGACACTTTCCTGAGAAAAGTTACATTTGTCTTCTTCCATAAATCATATTTTTAAAGAGGTTTGCAGGTTACCTATATACTTGCCTGTGAGAATGCCTGATTCTCGCAGGCTGCATTAAGCTAGAGTGCGAGGGTTTCGAATTGTACCTAATAACCAGGGTGTGAACATCTTCTTAAAGGGGAAAAATATGAAGTTCTCGAGCCTTCTAGAAGGGAATCTTCGAGAAGAATGAGTTGGCTAGGGAATAGTTATCTAAGTACTGGTTTTCCTGATATCTTGGGATCATTTCCTATCCAAGTAACTAATCTATCTTCTCCTATATATTGAGGAGATTTCTCATGGAAAGGGTTAAGAAGCAAGAAGTAGACTAGCAAGAGATTGATTGGAGAATTAGTGCAAAACTGTATGGAGGAATGATGCTACAACAGCTAGAGACAACAACAAGGTCATCAAAAGCGGTTGATTTTTTTCATGCATGAGCAAGTGTGTGTGTCAGAGCTAGGAGCCATCGAAAGGAGACCTATGACATCAAGGCTCAGGTTGTAAGTTTCACTTTCAATTAATTCAATACAATAATATGTCCCTTTCCCATAAAGATGATGTCACTTTATTACATAACTCCTTGATCATATGTATAGA
>JZKD02S0107811.1:106229-126053 GCA_000966675.3 Picea glauca | reverse complement strand
GGCTTGCCTGCTTGGTACTGCTTCGATCCATTTGGTAAAATAATCGGTGGCAGTGAGAATCCACCTATGCTGGCCTGAAGAAGGGGGGTGTATTTCTCCAATGCAGTTCAGTCCCCATTGCTGGAAAGGGGCCTCAATTGAGATCGGTTTCAGAGGTAGAGGGAGGAGTTTCCTTTTTCCTTCAAACAATTGACATTGATGACATGCAGTTACCTTTTGATGCACATTGGCAAATAGGGTGGGCCAATAGAATCCAGCTCTGAGTATTTTGTTGGTTGTGACCTTCCAGTTCATATGGCCACCACATTCTCCTACATGAAACTCTTGTAACACTTTATCAGCTTCATCTTTCAATAAACAATTTAACAGAATGCCTCCAGGATATTTCCAATACAAATTGCCTTCTAGAATACAGAATTTTAAGGCTTTCAACTTTAAAAATCTAGCTTTAGTCTTAGTCAAACCAGGGGGAGCTTGTATATTTTTCAAAACGAATATAAGGTCTGCGTACCATGGAGAGTTGAGAAATACCTCTCTCACGCTTGGAGTCACCATCTTTCCCTGTTCATCTGCCACATCTAAAAAATTAATGTCAAGAGCATGGAAGTTCGATTCAACCATTAATTTTGCTAGGCCTTGACCCTTAATTAGTTTTGTAGGCTTAATCTCTATGTCATATTCTAAAATAACAGCAATCCATTTTCCCCTTCTCCCATCAGGGTTGTCCTATGTCAAAATGTCTTTTACTACCACGTTCAGAACATATGCTATGGTGTGGGAATGAAGAATGTAAACTCTATAGTCTTTTAAAGCTTTTACCAAAGAAAAATCTTGTTTCTCCATTATCTTGTAATTCAGAGCAATATCTCTTAATGCTTTGCTAAAGAAAGCTATGGGTTGTTCATACCCTTCGCCATTCTTTTGCAGTAACACCACTGCTATAGTATGTTCGGAAGAGAAAGAAAAGAGATAGAAATCCTTAGTAAAATCAGGACTAATCAAAGCTAGGGCTTCTGTGAGTGCTCATTTTACTTGTTCGAAAGACTGACTGTACTCGGAGTCCCATTTTATTTTTACATCTTTTTTTAGCATATTGGTAATGTTTCTAAGGAGTTCTGCCAGATTGGGAATGAATCTTCATAGAAAGTTTATTCTCCCGATAAAATACTGTAGTTCTTTAAGGTTTCTTAGGTGTTCTAATTTTTGTATGGCCTCAATTCTGCTGGGGTTTATTTTGATTCCATATTTGGAGATGATGTGTCCTAGCAGTTTTCCTTCCTCTAACCTGAAGAGGATTTTCTTAGGATTTAAAGAAATCCCAAACCTTCTACATTTCTCGAAGACTCATCTGAGGTGGCGCAAGTGTTCGTCATCAGATCGGGAAAACATAGTTACGTCATCTAAATAGACGACAATAAACTTACCTGATTCTTACACGAAAGCGATATCCATCGCCCTCTGGAATGTGGCTCATGTGTTCATCAGACCAAAAGGAATTTTCACATACATGAAAGTGCCCCATGGTGTGGAGAAATCAGTTTTGTCTTGGTCATCTGGGTGAACTAGGACGTGATTGTAACCTGAGAAACCGTCCAATAGAGAAATTCGACTAGACCCAACCACCCTTTGCAGAATGTGGTCCATTTTCGGCAAGGGGTAACTATCCTTCAGGGAGACTTTATTCAGATTTCGGAAATCTATGCAGAGTCTGATTTCCCCGGATTTCTTACATGTAGGGACCAAATTAGAGACCCATTTGGAAAAATGCAACGGAACTATGATTTTGGCATCGTACATTTTTTTGATTTCCTTTTCTATTAGAGGGAGCAACTTAGGATTTATCCTCCTAAGTTTCTACCTAAATGGTTTTTGGTCTTCTTTTATTGGAATCTTGTGTTGTATGATGTTGGTTTCATAAGCTTTCAAATCTTCATAGCCCCAGGCAAAAACATCTGAATATTCTTTGAAAAGCTCGATGTATTTGATTTTTTTCTCTGGGGGTAATGATTTAGACAGTTTGACTATCCGGGGATTCTCTTCAGTCCCTATATTACAGTCTTCTACCTCTTGTCCATGGGCTTCAATTTTTCAGTTTTTTGGCTATGTTGATAAAATCAAACAATTCCTCTAAAGGGACTAGAACTCTAGGAAAAACATTTCTTTTCAAATGTAAAACATCATCATCCATTTCGTCATCACCTAATTCTCCTGAATCTACGCTATTTACACTATCAATTTGAAAATCAGAACTATTTACATTTTCATCTTCATTCTCTAAATCTATATTTGTACATTCAAAATTGTTTTTACACTGCAGAAATTCTTTGATTTGATCATCATTACCAAACACTTTCCAGTACCTGATATTGTCGGGGATGGTTGGTCTGCATTTCACCTCAACAGTGTATGGGTGGGTCGAGTGGAAAGGAATCTTACAAGTGGCTACTAACGTAGCCAATCCATCTGCCAGAATGTTTTGTCCCCTCGGCATTACCTGCAAGTCCACTTCAGTGAAACATCTCAGGGCATCAAGAACAACATTCCTATAATCTCTAAGACATGGGTGTTTCGCAGCATACTCACCTTTTATTTGCTTGATTATCAACTCAGAATCACCTCTTACCATAATTTTTTTAGCACCAACTCTTTTCAAAAGCTTCAGACCGAGCATCAAAGCTTCATACTCGGCAACATTGTTAGTGCATTGGAAATTTAATTTGTAAGAATGATTTTTTGAATACCTGTTTCTGTGATTATATAGCCAAACTCCTGCTCCAGCTCCTTCTTTTCTCACTACTCCATCAAAATCCATGCTCCAGAAATTAGCGGGTAACTCTTCAGTTATCACATTCTTCATCCTTGCTACCTCAATGATTTCTTGGCCTTCATCCTGACGAGATGTATCTTCCACCAGCTGAGTATCTTGTTCACTCGTGTCACCATCATTGTACAGGATAAAAGAATCCAAGTTAGAATGCGCGGAGTAAAGAGGATGGTTGTGCAACTTTTCTTGGCTACTGACCATGTACTTCATCAATGTTTCTCGGTATAGCCTTCTTTGTTGCCCGAAAACTGGGATAGTGGCATAAGACATATCTAGCTGCAGGGTTCCTTTCAACTTATCCCCCCAAGATCAGGATAGAAACATTCCATACTTCAGCAGGATGTCTGCAACCACCACATCCATTACCATGCTCTTCGTAAGAATTTGGACCAAGGTGATGCATAGGTCCTTGATCAAACCAATACATCTAACTTTGTTGGAGTCGAATGAGTGTAAATCATTGTAAGGTCTGGTGACCTCTAGTCCCAGTTTCTCCATTAATTCTTTGGGCATTAGATTGTGGGAAGCACCCGAATCAAGCATAGCATTATGCAAGATCAGGTCATGTATGTTAAGACTGATGTAGAAAGGAGCGACCTCACCAGTATCATCTCGACCATCTACTTCAGGTCCGAAAAGAAGTTTGTCTTGATCATCAGTAAGGTTCACAGTGTCTGAATGATTTGTTGATCCAATGGTTAAGGCCTTTTCAGAATAGTAAGGTTTTTCTTCACTGGGGTTTTGACAGTTCTCTTCTCAGGAATCTCCTCGGCAGCTGGCTCAAAGGCCTTCTTGGTTTCGACTATATTCTTTGTTTCAATCGCCTTTTTTGGGGAACTCCCTTCTGTCTTTTTACTCCACAGATTATACTGTCGGTGTACCTCCAAAATGGCATTTTCGAATGCCTGTTGTTCTATGTCTTCAGCTTCTTCACTTATTTTTGTTTGGTTGAGAAGAAAAAGTTCTTGCTCTTCTTGGGTAAGGAAAATAGCTTCATTGTCGTGAATACCCATGAGATTTATGTGAGTATCCTCCACTTCCTCAATCACTTCCTCCCCTTCCTCAGTGTAGTTTTCTTGTAGGGGTGGTCTGATCTGCTAATCTGGGTCCCTCTGATCTCTTTGATCCCTAGGATCTCTCTGTCTAATTTGAGGAGGATTTCTCCTAAAGTTAGGGTTCTGAACCTATGGAGCTGGCGGATTTTCTCTCGGAGGATTTATGTCTGACATAGTAAGTCTTTCCATCATTCTTTCCACTTCTCTGGCCAAAGAATCCAATTTGGAATCTGAGGTCAATGTGGAAGGTTCTTCTTTAATCGTGACTCTCCTTTCTGACCTCTGACGCACCCTTTTTGCCAACAAATTGGCCTCCACGCTTATAGCACTTTTCTGCATGTCTACCAGGGTGGTAGAATTTCTTTCTCTTAGTTGGTATGACATGTCGGCATCGAAACCATCAGGGAATTTTATCAACACCAGGCCCTGTGGAGGTTTGATTTCAGCTGGAACAGGTGCAGTAATCTTGTACCGTCTCACCTTGATTTCTTCTTATATTCTCATATTCTGACAATATTTGGAGAGGGTTTTCCTTTACCTCCCATTTGTCAAGAAAAATCCTTTGGAACGTGACAAGGTCAAGGACTGAGGTGGCAGGTAAATCTTTGTACCATTTCTTGACGTCACCTGTCAAACTTTGGGCAAACAATATCATTTGAACGTCAGCTTCATCAACTTCTTGCAGGTCAAAATAATCATTCATTTTGTCAACGTGTTGTTGTGCACTCAAAGGTTCTGTTGCATCGAACTATGGAAGTCTTGTTTGATAGTCTTCGGGCATGGCATGTAGAGGTGCAACCAACACCAAAGGAGCATATCGAGCTGCCATGATGGGTGGAGGAGTTGGGACGACAACTTGGATGATCGGCGAGGTAGCGACTAAAGATGAGGATGAGGAGGGACTGGATAGAAATAAGGGAGTGATTTGCGGCTTAGTCGTGGGAGACATAACTTCAGGGGTTTGGGGTTGCAAAAACATTGGGTCAAATATGATTCTAGTCATGAAACTGTCGGACTGTGTTCTAACCAAGCTTTGATGTGGAGAGGTATCAAAGTTGGGATTTTGGAAGGTAGCAGGTTCCCCTGAAAAGGAAAATGAATTTTGCAAGGAAGTATGACTCACTGAGCCTTCAACTATGGCCGCTTTCCTGAGAAACTGTTCAGGGGTATCTGTCACTATCATAGGTTCTGGGTCTGGATGAGATCGAGTATAAACTCTCGTGGGATCCAGAATTCTTTTTGGTTTTATATATATATATACTTTTTAGTTTTGTGAGTCCGAAAATAATATATACAAAGTTTAATCAACCTCTAAACATTACGTTCTTCTCAATATTTGCAATATTCCAAGGACAAACTTTCTTTTTAGGGAAAAGAAGCGTGAAATTATCAATTTTGTTTTGTTCCCCAGTGGAGTCGCCACTATGTTAGCACTTGGTAAATTTCCTAGAGGTTGAAAATAGAAGAAATCTACAAAGGTAACTTTATCCAACCACTTTTGAAGTTGGGATCTATCCCTTCCAACTTCAGAGAGGGATCTCTCTATATGCTTTAGCTACGTTTCCAATTTTAGATATTAGGCTAGGTAAAGAAATAGGTCGGTTTTGTTGTCAAAGTGTTTTTGAATTGGTTGAGATAGTCTACACATACATTGGGCTATGGGGTCTGTGTTTTAATAAAATATGAAATGCAATCCAGAAACATGAAGGAAGAATTCTACAAGGCGAGATAATATAATCACTGGATCTTTTAGTAGCTTAAATGATGAATAGAAGAAAAGATGAGAAAGATAATTTCAACTAAGAAGCAGTTAAGAATTTCTTAATTGAAAACACCAGAAGATAAACACTAAAATATTTTGAGTCAGAAACAGGGTATACAAGATAAATCCTGGGACATTCGTTACTATTAAAGATTAGAATTAGAAAACAAGATGATTACAAAGCAAGAATAACATTCAACTTAGAGAGAAAACATCACCAGTGAATACACGCAAGAATCCTATAAAAGTGCCTCATTTTTATTAATGGAAGATGTCTTAAAAAATATTACAGTATGATAGCGTCAGGGTGTGAAGATCAAAAACCCTCAATACTTCGAAAGGTGAAGTATTTGTAACTCAAATTACAAAGTTCCTGTCATTAATGACCAGGGCGTGCTAAATCTATTTTTAGCCTAACTAACTTAAAAATTTTCCTAAATCTAGGAACTGCTTGATGACTTGGTGTAATAGCACGTTGATTTCTGGGTAGACCATTGATGAATCCTTTGCACGACCTCATCTAACTGGACATCTGACTGGACCTGGACAGCTCATCTTCTAATCGATCAGATCGTAGAGTTCCTCCCATATGAGATGACTAGGCACGTTGACTTTGAGCAGTCTTCGATACACTTCGTCTGTTTCTGTATATTTGGCGAATGTAGGCTTGGTGAGGAATATGTATCGAACCTCATGTTGGATACTGATGTTCCACTGAAGGGAATCTAGGAATGATTTTCTAGTGATGCTCCCTTGTATGCCTGCAAACTTTGAACTATCCTTGGACACCTCAGCCAATCTCTTTTTGTAATCTAGGAGTGTCATCAGTTTATCATTAATAACCTTCAGACCAGGTAGACCTTTCTTCTAGAGAGCCTCAATCTTGTTGAAGAATCTTTGTATCCCTAGGTCCATGGTCTGAAACTTTTCTTCCAATTGAATCATTAATCCTCTCTTGGTCAAAAATCTTTTGACCTCAAGGATGGTCTCTATTTTTTCCTCGATCTTCAACTCTTCTAGCTCTTCTCTGGTCTTAGAATCGAGGAACTTGATGATATCATTCACCTGTGTTGAAATCTCCCCCAATTCTACTCTGATCTTCTCGATGGCCTGTTTTCTCCTCTGGACCAATTCATTTTGCTCAAACATGATCTGGATCATTGGCCATATTTCATTCATGGACTTAGTCATGTCTGTCCATAAACTCTCTTTTACTTCGGCCAATGTCTTTCCTGCCACTGTCTGCTTCCAGAGCTGCTGTAACTCCTGCTTGAGCTACTCTGTTACCTGCTTTTCCTTGGATAGGATGGTCTAGAAAGAAGATTTGAGTTCCTGCAAGTTCTCAATTTCCTTTTTTAGCCTGCTAATCTTATTCTCCTGTAGGTTCATCCTTTCCATGGACTCAGCCAGATCGACTATCTTCTCCTGAGATGTCGATGGAGTCGTGGACGTGGTTGTTGTCACTTATGCTATGCTTACTCCTGCAATTGGGATAATGCTCAATGGGATGACTTTCATTGGCTTTAGTTGTTCTTTTTCTTTTAATATTTTTTCCAACTCTGCTTCCATTTCTCTAAGCTGTGCGTTCTGCTCCATGAGAAACTTTAGCATCTCATCCTTCTCACCTTATTTCTCTGCTATCTCCTTCGCCTGCGAGTCCTTTGTAGGCAGGAGCTTCAGTTGTTTACTCAAAGATGCTATATCAACGTTCTTCTTCTTTATCATTTCCTCTGCTTCTTTGACGTTCGAAGGATCATAACTGATCTTGAGGACCAATTCCTCCGAATTTTTGATCCTATTGTCCTTTGCAAATGATGAAATCTTCTCCATTTTGAGCTGATTTTGAACATTGTTCAGTGACACCTGCAATTTGGCTGCAGAAGTAGAAGCATGCACCAACGTATAGAAAACCATTTCTCCGGTCTATTTTTGCAGATCCATCTGATTGGCTGGGTGCACGTCCTTCATCTGGAATTCGAAGGTGGCCCTCTTGTAGTCAGTGATAACCTTGGGATCTGGTACGTATGCCTGAAGGAAGACCATGTGCATTCTGCCCTTTTCTGTGTCAAATGAAGACAGAAGTCGATGCTACGCAGTCGACGTCTGCTTCCAAAATTGAGTGCAAGTACTACTAGTAAGGGTCTGGTTCTTTTTCTTGATCAGCTCGTACTTCTCGAAAATGCTCAACTTGGGACCGGTCTTGCCCGACTGAGTGTCCAATGGGGAGTCTGTGGATTTATTTGGTAATGTAGGGGTGTTGTCCTTATATAGGCTCGAACCAAAGGGAGGAATAACCGACTTGGTCACTGTGGTAGGCGGGGCTTCTTTTCCCCCTGTTGGGCCAGGGACTGATGAAGTCTTAGGCCTCTTAGTGTGTAGCTGGAACTCCTTGGAAGATACCTCAGTGATAGGCATAGATAAATCCTACCTCGGCCTCTTCTCTTTTGGGACCTCTGGTGTGGGAGTTGGTGGAACAATGGTCGGGGGAGCCTGTTGTTCCACTTCAATCAATGTGTTGGGATCCCAGGTTGTCTGATTTGAAAATTTTTCCACCTCTGGCCTAGCTTCATGAACATACGGGATGTTTTTGTTCTTCACCCACATTTCTGAAATGATCCCGCATGGATCATAATTCCATGGGAATCTTAGGAAGAACTTCATTTCTCTCAACATTCAGTCTGCTTCTTCCCCGGCGACACGACTGTTGCAGATGAAGGAGCCAATATGCCCCTTGATTCTAAGTTGCTGCTTTTTCTTCAAAGATACAAAATGGATATCATCTGAATTCATAATATGTCTTATATATTCTAAAGCAAAGATTCTGACCGACAAATACTTGGGAATCTTATAAGGTGCCAAATTGCACCCATATACTCTAATCTCGGTATGATTTTGATACAGGTACCAATCCCCTGTCTTTGTGTTGACCGAGAGGTGCATGATCCTCTGAACTTCATCATTTATTCGAGGCTCAGGCCTGCCACCTAGAATGCTTACCATAGGGTGGTGGAACAGATCGATGAATTCCTTGAAGCTATACTCTATGGAGTTGTGCTTCAACAAGGAGGTCCATGCGGTGATAGTTTGAGGTTTACCATCTACATCCATCTTCTGCATGGAAAATGCAAACTTATCTGCCTAGAAAAATATGAACAAGTAGGCTAGTATTGATGAATATATGAACATGCCTTCCATGCCAAAATTCATGAACAGTTCGTGAATATTGTCTGCCAAAAATGTGCTGAAATCAAACTGGGTGGTGGGCTTTTCATCAGTGGAAAAAATGGATAGAAAACCCAGAATGGGCTCATCTACCCACTGGTCGGAATAGTAACCTAATAAAGAACAAAGGGAAGAAATGACCTGGTTTCCCTTAGTGGATAACATGGACAATGGGTAAGGAGGATTTGTGGAAGGGAATTGAGCGGATGTGGGAAGGAAAAGCTCGAATATTTGAGCTCTTTGGGGAAAATTCATTTTCTGATGCAACTCTGTAAGGATTTCCAGGTTGAAAGGAGACGCAGAGTAAGCATGGGGAATTTGCATCATCTAGTCTATGGACTCGGGCGTGATGAGGAAAATAATTTCCCCAGATGAGGAGTTGATGGCTCTTTATTCAGGAATATATTGGGCTTGACACTTAAGCAGGAACTTGGGAAAATGATGGATCTGGGGAAAAAGGTAAAGGGGTAAATTAGACTCCCAGAGTCCAATTTCATCACTTTGGTCCAGGAAAAATTCCCTGAGCCATGACTGGAGGTATGAGAAATCGAATTCGCATTTGGTATCTGCAATTAATCGATCTTTGTCGACCAGTGGGATTTTGTCCAGGTCGACAGGAGGCGGAAAAAATAGATTCTCCTCTCCTTCTGTTTGTTTGGATTTTGGCGCCATCTCTACAACAATACCTACAATAAACACAATGATAGTGGGGGCGACTGACTGTGGATGAGGGCGACGGGATGTAACAGAGGAGTAAGCAATGAGTTTCTCTGGTGTGACGGGTGAATAACGATAGTAGGGAAGATAAAGGTAGTTTTATTTAAAATGGGTTCGGTTTGGCGCAGGAGACAGGTCAGCTGGGTAATGGATAGGTTATCCAGTAATAAATGGACAACGAGTCATTTGGGGGTGATATGGTAGGTGACGGTGGCTGAAACATACGAATGGGTGATGTGGAAACTGGGGATTGGAGGTAAAACTTGTAATAAGGGGCTTTCCATGAGTGAAAGGGGGAAGGGGACTGACAACAGTTATGGGATGTGACTAACTCGAGAAGAAGTGGAAAATGATGTCCATAAGTGATGGGGGTCTGTCAGATAACAGGTGGTGATGGGACTCAGGGCAATAGATCGACGCCAAGTATGAAAAGGGCCCCACCAGAGGGATATAACCATTCCGGACCCCCCCCCCCTCAGTTAAAAATAGATCATCTGGGGGGTTCTGAAAACCGTTTTTGACCGTTGATCTGCGCGCTGGTTTCCTGGCCACAGATCTAAGCGTGCCTTTTATTACTCATTCCAGACCCCCCCCCTCCATTAAAGGTAGAATGGACGGGGCGGTCTGGAATCCAATACTGACCTTTGATTTAAGTGCTCAACCGTGGGGCGTCCAGATGTGCTCAAGTGTTATTAGCGATTCCGGACCCCCCCCCCTCCAGTTAAAGGCAAAACGGAAGGGGGGTTCCAGAATGCTCTGTACACCGTAGATCTGGGCACCGTGATCAGTATCGTCGATATGTGCAGGGAGCATAAATGGAGAGCGGAAAACACATGTGCTGGGAAAAACTTAGGATAAAATGTATTTTATAGGTTTTTCCCCAAATTTTCAAGTAGACACCTCCATGGGGCTTCGACCAAATAATCTTCTAAGCATATGAAACAGGGTGCAACATTTTCATCAAGCTGGTTTTATTGGAATGAAACAATAAAGCAACTAACCTATGTTCTAACCTAGTTTCCTATGATAGTTAACCCAGATTAGACTATTGGGTTAAGAAGTTACTCTACCCTGGGGATATCTGACCAGGATTAGACAGTCTAGCCAGATTTATTCACTAATCTAACCTAAACGCTTTGGCTAAGATTAAACTATTTAGCCAAATTCATTCGCTACCCTATCAACATCAAATTAAAAAAAAAAAAAAAAACTTGGCCATGCTTGAAAGGTATGGACCAATTTACTATTACTGCATGGGGCTTTTATTGCAATTATTTTATGCCCTCTTTTCTTTCTTTCTTTTTCTTTTTCTTTTCCTTTTCTTTTCTTTTTCTTTCTTTTCTTTTTCTTTTTTCTTTTCTTTTTTTTTCCTTTCAAATTATTTGCAGAATGAAAAATCATTTGTCAACAAAAACACTAGAGACAGATAATATCCCAGTCACCAGTTGATCCTATAATTTATAGGGTGATAACACTATCATTTGTCTATAGGTCTCATCGAGGAGCGAAATATTGGAGCTCAACTCAGAGCATGCAGGGACATTTCCGGTAAAAGGTACCTCTTTTCCTCCTTCCTCCTCGCACATTAGTTTGTATAGATCTGAAAGGAATTCAATGTCCATGTTAAGTGTCTTCTTTCTTAAGAGTTAAGAGTCTAGCTCTCAAGAGGATATCTACCTGTCTGCATGGAGATTTTCCTTCAACAGATCCAATCTGCATTATGTACCATTGCATTTGATAGCTACAACATTGAACAATTGATCAGGACAAGGTTCAGTGGGACAATTATAGTCCACACTCAACTAAGTAGGAGGATGCATATGATATGTTCCATAAATTCCCACTTTTGTTTGATTGTTAGACATTTAGATCTTGTCAGATGCTTTATTTACTACATTTATATACTTTGAACTTCAGGATGAATTTTAAAATGAGAGGGGGTGTATGTAACATAACTCTCTTGCGAGCACACATTATTAACTTATTCTTTGAAGACACTTGCATACAAGGGATCTAGGTTTAGTATATGGGTGCATGTTTTTTTTTTGGATTATGTTAGCACATGGGCAGACCCAGGGTTCAAAGCTACAACAACGCACCAACAAAACCCTAACTACCGACCCTTTCGGCAACACCTACGAAGTAGATGAAGTCTCACCCGAGGTAGAGGCAGGGGTGGTTGCAGTACTCAAGTTTCTGCAACCTATCTAGGACACATATCTATTATTACAATACTTAACAGAGCACTTGGCACTGAACATTTATTAGAATTTAACCCCTATTCACATCCCAGGTAAAACCCTAATTATAGAACAACGCAATATTCAACAAGATCTAACACACCCAAGCACTTAGCACATGGAAATAGAGTAGATATAGTATTCAATAACATTACTAAACACTAAGCTACTATATCATATGCATCTAACATACATAAAGATGACAGCACCAAGCATAAATCAAATCAGTCACACAAAGAAAACATAACACAGGATGTACATGGTTCACCTCCATCGTGGGGCTACGTCCACCAACTCTTCTTCTTCTTTATTATCTTTTATCAATCTCCTTACATGCATAGAGCCTAAAAACCAACTCTGCATAGGACATGATATCTACGTGCAGCTCACAATATCCTCCTTCCCCAAGCTTGGCACAACACAGAGCCTTTGTTACAATCACTTGCACTTAGCCCTTCAAGTTCTCAATACAGAGCTAACTCAATCATATAGATCCAACAACTTACATCACTTGCACTTAGCACAATGAAAAACTTAGCACCGCATACCTCTTAGATTTTGTGTCTTTATTACATCACCTAGATATCTATTTATAAATTAAAAAAAGGGCCTAGGCATGGGTAAGACCCATGGGCCAACATCCCATA
Organism: Picea glauca; assembly: GCA_000966675.3. Lineage (NCBI taxonomy): Eukaryota > Viridiplantae > Streptophyta > Pinopsida > Pinales > Pinaceae > Picea > Picea glauca. Next base: position 113,586 of record JZKD02S0107811.1, on the reverse strand, counting down.
CCCATTACATAAACCCTAATCCCAAAAATCCCACAAAAGGGGGCAATATCCTGCGATATTCTCTTTGCTCGGCACTTCAACTTTGACCAACCTTTCGAAGTCCCAAAAATGGTCAAACACTACCAAGGTTCTCCAAAAATTGGTCGAGGGCTAACAGGCCCCCAACACTCACCTCTTACTCGTCCCGAGTCACTCTAATCTAGGTAAATTTTCCTCAAAGGCCTTGATCTTAGCTCAAGCTTCCTTGACCTGCTACTTCGCCATAGCCTCCTTCTCGCCAAACTTTTGAATAACTTTGTCAGTCACCAGTCCTTCCAAGAATTTTTCTACCATGGTGACTACTTGTTATACTTGTGCACCTTGTCCTTCAATCTCCTCAAAAAGTTTGAAAGCTTCATCCTACACTGGTTGGAGCCTCTAGGTCACTTCAATGACTTTACTCTGGATGGCATGGACCTGTTGTTGAACGATGCACTATTCCTATGACCTTTTCATCCTCTCGACCGGTGACAGTAGCTTCAATTGTGCTTCAACTGTTGATTCCTGTTTCTTTGCCTCCTGGATCTATGACTCCAATGTGCTTAGTTCAGGGTCCTCTACAAGGCACTCATAGGTTTGCTCACTTTGAATACTAAGTTGCTTGCATTCCAAGGCCAATTCCTTGATTCTTTCGACTGCGCATCTGGAAGCTTCCTCTCTTTGATCTCTTGCTTCCTGCAGAGTGCTTGGAAAGGCTTGTAGTTGTAGTTATATTATTCATTCTTGGAGTTACTAAATGGATTCAATGAGCTTCCCTACTTGGCTCTCCACTATGTCTTCTTCTATTTGTGCGAGGCTCATCACAAAGCAAAGTGCTATGGTGATTACCTCCTTGACTCCCATATGTTCTGTGAGTATTTATTATTTATCCTTATGGATATGCGCTCTATCATCTACAAACTTCTCCTGGAGGTCATCTTTTTCTTGTTGTGCAACCCAACATTGATCTATGGATTCCTCCTTTTCTTTCTTCAGGGCCTTTGTGGCCTATTATTTTTCCTCCTCGATATGACAAAGGTGAGCTTCTATCAAGTTTTCTAATCTGTGTAGCTGGGCAGAATAATCTCTTACTTCTACATCCCTTGCTGACAACAGTGCAGTAGACACTGCGCAGTTCGAATAAAGAGCCTGTTGTACCCCTTTGAGCTCTCCTCTATCTTGTCAAACATTGTCTCATGTTTGGCTTCACTTCACTGCAAGATGTCCTCTGAGGTATCTGAAACAATGAAAATGATAAGTTCAATGTCATCCACCATGAGCATAGTGTGGAATCGAGGCTTATTGGCTTTTGACTTCTTCCATGATGAAGGTTTTGTCAAGGAACCCTTTCTTTTCTTGGATGTTTCTGCGTCTGGAAGGGGATCTTTAGCCAGTGTTACTTCACCCTACTTCTGCTTGTTTTCTCCCCCTTCATCCTCTTCTTTTTCTACCTTGCCACCTCCTCCTCCTTCAGGTGAATCTGGTGTAGTTTATTTTTATTCACTTCTTAATTATTGTACCTCTTCCTTCTTTTTCTTCCTATTGTTGTTGGGTGCATCATATTCTTTACGGGTGACTACAGTACTTCCGATGAGGTTGAGGTCAGATAGTTCTGCCTGGTCAACTGGTACAAGGAACTTTGCAGGCCATTCCTTGGTTATTTCTTCCATGTCCTCCTCTATGGGTTTTTAATAGGACTGGAGCTCTTCTTTGTGTTCATCTTCGTGCACAGTGATATAAATGAAGTAAATGTCTGCGTGGAACTTCATGACTGTCTTGAACCTATGCAGAGTTTTCAGTGTCATGCGAGGGAAATATTCAATGGCCCTCTTCAGCTATAGATAATAGGTGTGGAACACTGCATTTGACTGCCAATGTTTTTCCTTGTCGCTTGAATACCAAAGCGTAGTGAACTTCATAGCTAGTGGTTCAAATGGCTCAATTTTAGGGAAGGTCTCTCCTTTCATCATCTCCTAAGAAATGAAGGCAATGAGGATCAACAACCAACTGAAATGGAACTCGTAGCCCTGAGCCTGAGCTTCACGGAAGTCTTTCTCTATCTAGTTGATGAGGTAGCTCACCTAGTTCATTTTCATCCCTTCAACGCATTTTATTGTGAGGTCGAAGAAAAACCTTGTAACTTGCATTGGTCTATTCTTCCTGACAATATTACCAACGATCAACTGGAAATATAGGCACACTGCACCATTTTGGATGGAGGCTACCTTATAGCCTCTCTTACCCTTCTCCACATCACCATAGGTGTATTTTATTGTCTGTGCCAGGGAATGATTTGTAGCCTTCCATGGGTAAAAATCATGGGGATCTGGTCCTTGCATGCTTAATCCAGTGATCAGGTGGATCAATGCCATATCTACTATGATGCGTTTGTCCAACCATAGGTAGCCACCTTGGAAGCGCTACAGTAGGATTTTAACACAAGCATTAACCTACTGATGTCTGACGAAGTGTGGGATCTTCATCACATTAAGAATGGTGGACCTCGCAATGTCCATAGTCCACGGCTAGGGGATTATCTTCGACTTATTCCCACTTGTCTTGGTTAAATACTTGTGTGGTGTGATCATTCCATAGTTTTTACGATCTCCCAAGTTGAATTCCCTGATCTTAAGTGTTAGAATCCTCTCCAATTATATTCCTACTACGTGTATCCCCTTCGGGAGGTACGCGGTGACCATTGTGTAGTCGAAGTCCCTCGAAACATTGTCATGAATCAACGTGCCAGCCAGAGGAAGGATGTAGTCGGGCAGGATTGATGGGATGAGATTCGCATTTGCTAAGTCATCACAATGCTTGGTTCATTTCTCTATCGTAGTTCAGGAGGGCCCATATCGATGTGTAGTTGATGGGGATGGTTGCACTACTCTTGTCGATGAAGCTTGTGATCCTACGGACATGACCTTCTTAGCCATGAGGTCTATGAGAATCTCTTTGACATATTTCTCTACTACGCTAAATTCACTCGACATACACACTCCAAAGCTGATATCTCAAGTCGATGAATGAATAATCAAGGTAGCAGAATGGATGACAAGGTCTCAATAAGCACATCGCGGTAATAGTCAGCTCTATGTGGGTTCAAATAATCACAATTGGAAAAAGTGTCTATGGTAAGACATTCGATGGGTTAAATAGATAACATAGTAACAAACTCTTCCAATAGGTAGGAATGCCTCGATCAATGCAATTCCATCCGTTATGGCATGGTCCTAACAGTCCAATGGAGAATGTTCTAGAAATAACTTTGTTTCTAGTCGTTATGGAGCATTGGTCCAATGGTCGGGACACCTCCAATGGCCATATTGCTTCGTCATGGAAACATGTCAGTCGATGTTGTTTTGCTATTATGACGAGGTTCAAGTTCTGCAAGCCTTCCTTCTGCGAAGTCCTCTCTAGAACCTATTGCAATGTTTCTAGCTTTTCTTTCTTCTTACTAAGTTTTCTATCTTTCTTTCCTATGATCTACGTCTCTGGATTCCTCTTTCCATTATTGTTCTTATCTCCTCTTGGCATAGTAACTTTGCACAACTAAGGTTCTTTCATAAGGTTCAAGGGTAATACTTATCCTCTTATTATTTCTGGAGTAGGTTCTCTACTCTCCTATATGGATAAGTTCTCTATGTCTTCTTGTGTTCTTTCAACTTCAACAACTAGGGCTCTAGCCCTCAGTTGCTTTGATTTGTCCTCCTATTCTTGTTTTAAGCACGCTATTCTCCTAGCCATGAAATCCCTTAATTATTTCTTTTTTTGTTCTAGAGCTTCCTCTTCTTCTTTCCTGCGGATCTGATCTTTCTCAACCCAGGTCTTTCCTAGCAAAAGAATAAGGGGTCGTTGTTCTCAACAAACTTAATGACCTAAAATTCTTATTTTGTCGATGCTAAATGAGAAATCATAGGTATATGGGTAAGTATTCCACATAGAGTTATCATTTTTCCTTTAAACAATCCTATTCCTCCCCGTGAAGGAACCATAGCAGGCTTTCCTAACATCTCCCAAGCACTTTCTGTCATAATGTTCACCTATGTTTCTGCATCCAATACACATTCTATGTCGAAGTCTACTATTCTTGTTTCTATGAACTCTTTTTCTTTTAAAATCTATGACAAACTGGTATCTATGTGATCATTCAATGTTTCTTTCATCTGCAATAATATAGCCTTTGATTCTTTCTAGTTTTTTAGAATATTCTTAGTCTCCTGACCTTCCTCAGGGTTTTCTTGTCTCATATTCATCTTTTCAAATTTAGCAATCATTCTAGGGAAATACAAAACTTCATGTCTAGTATATTTACAACAAAGGAAAATAAGACTTCTACCAAGGAATTCCTTAGCAAGATGTCCTGGTCTTCTACAATTATAACAGAGAGTCAATCCTCTCTTTCTCTTAAATGATCCCCAACCTTTCCTGTACTACACACTGGGATCACAGTGATGGATATGAAAAAAAATATTTCTAGGATCATGCATCCATTTGTTAGTCCAACAATTCTTTATATGCATCGGAATAACATATCTTTCACTATTTCTATCAAATCTATTCATATCATATCTTCCTTCTTCAAGTTGTGCCCTAGTTTCCAGACTAGGACCAAATCCATTAAACATACCTAGATCCATTCTTTCAAAGAATTTTTTTTCACTTATCTTACCTTTATCAGAGAAAAAATATTTGATATCTTACCTCTTTTCTTTAGATCCGACTTCTTTTCTTACCACGGAGCTTCGAAAGTCAAGTAGAATACTGCGCACTTCAACAACAAATCTACACACGAATATTTCTCTTTTCTTCAGTTCCCATCAATCACAGTTTCATGTCCCGACAACAGAACCATTTGTTGGCATAGGGGCATAAATATGGTTCAACGCTACAACAGTGCACCAAAAAAACCCTAACTACAGGCCCTTTTGACAACACCTATGAATTAGATGAAATCTCACATGAGGTAGAGATAGGGGTGGTTGTAGGACTCAAGTTTCAGCAACCTAGCTGGGACACAGATCTTGTTGATTAAGGTTGGTTGGCATTGATGTCAACCCTTGAAAAAATCCCCATAGAAAAAGTTTTGGGTAATGGACCCAATATTGTTTGATGAAAATATGAATCATTATTCTCTTGTCACGGTTGATAATAAGTAAAGATGGATGAACTCCAAAGTGATCCCCTTATGGTGAAATCTCTCACGGGAAGACACTTTGCGGAGTAAGAGAACCCATGATTAATTGTGTAATAATGATATGAAGGACAATGAATTTTTTAGGTAAACTATCCTATATGGATAGTGCTTTTCATTCTATTTCCATTCGTATGTGGAACATCACATAACTCCTCACGGTTAGAGAGTTATGGCCATGAGAGGTTGGAGACCCCAGGTTTGGGTAATGGACCCAATTTTTTTTATGGATAATGGTATGAGTTATGATATATTTTCAGATAATATTATTCTATATGGATAGTACATGTCATTCCATTTTTGGTGGTATGTGGAACATCACATAACTCCTCACGGTTTGACAGTTATGGCCCTGCGAAGTTGGAGGACCCTCATGTCATCTAGAAGCCCCAAAAGGTCAAAGTAGTCAAAGTGGTTTAAAAGATTTTAAAAGGTAAATAATTAGTGAAGTAATAAGTGTATTATAATAAAAAGTGAATACAAAATAAATTGTTTCAATAATAAATTTAATGGAGAAATTAGAAGTGGGTTAACCCTAAAATAAGGAAAGTGGGGCCAAGTGACATAGAAGATGCTTTTAAGGAAGCTACTTTGAGAGTATAAATAAGAGGCAAGGCTCTCTCATTTTAAACACACTTGAGAATATTGAATATATATAGGTGTCTGAGGTAACCAAGGATATCTAAGCTGAAATTCTGAGGGAAGGTGAAGAAAAGAAGGCCGAAATTCAAGGAAAGATAAATTCTTTTGATGGTGCTTTCTAAGGTATGTTATTTACAGGTCATCTCACCATTTTCGCTATAATTTTTTTTCTATAATTATTCAGACCGTGAAATTGTTATTCCATTGAGAAAACATATCCAATTATCTGTGGTAAAACATTCATATTTTGGGTCATTGCATTTTTGGAGTTACACTCCGTGGAAAATAGGTGTTTCGGGTAACAAAATCATAAATTCTTCATAATAGATCCAAACTCAGTGAAACCAAATGTGTTGGTTAGGGTACAATTTTTAGTATTCCTTGTAACATTTTCAGATAAATTCAATAAATATTTGATGTGGAGCATGCTCCACAAGGTTTCTCTCTAGAATGAGCCAGAATTCAGCAAGGTATGTCATTTTTTCTATAACTCCTTTTCTGAGAGGTTCCAAGTAGTGAAACTTGGAGGAATTGTAGAAAACACAATGAAGAACGTTGTGTATCAGTTTCAGATATTTAAACATTACAGGTACAAAGTTATGATTACTTCAAGTTAGGGTTGTTGACTAATCCAAAACTAGGCATGTGAGACTAAAGAAAAGCTTGATGAAATTGATAGTCTCTTGTTGTTGAAGTTAAGGAAGGTTTGCAGGAACATGATCATATAAACTAGGTCTATTACAAAGCTACAAATCATATTTTTATGATGAAATTGATAAGGGATTTTGGTTGAGGTACATGTTGAGTACATGGTTGAGGCAAGTACTTGTTGAGTTGGCACATACATGAGGTGTATAGTTGATGATGTTGGTACATATTGATGATTCATAGTTGATGAGTAGTTGACACATTATTGGTACATACTTGGTACATGGTTGGATGCACTTGTTTATGGTACAGGTTGATTATAGGTTATTTGGTACAAGTTGATGCATGGTTCAGATTTATTAGTACAAGTTTACAGTGGTATATCTCACAGTGACAGGTTGACAGTGGTTCTATCATTCTACTTCTACTTCAGGGTGGTAGGATAGGGCAAGGACAGGTGGTTGTATCCACCTTCTGATTGTAGCTGGAGAACATAGGGGGTTGTAGCCTCCTTCTGGTTGTAGCCAAAGAATTGGGGAGTTGGAGATTCCCTTAGGTTGTAGCCAGAGAAACTAGGGGATTGGAGCCTACTTCTAGTTGCAACTGAAAAATAAAGGAATTTGGTGATTCCAATGAATGTAATGCTTCAAGACATATAAGAAAAAACATTATGTGGTTCTCTCCTGATTTGGGTTTCCATGTAAAAAACGGGTGTATTGTGTATGTGTATGTTTGTTCATTTGTTCATTGCTTATTTACTCTACAATTATTGGATGATAATTCTTTAGTGATATAACACTTGGATTATATGGTTAAAAAGGATTAAATTGTTGTATTACTGATTCAACCCCCCCCCCC
>JZKD02S0107811.1:74481-98158 GCA_000966675.3 Picea glauca | reverse complement strand
GATGGATGTCAAGTCAGCATTTCTAAATGGATTTTTAGAAGAAGAAGTTTATGTCGATCAACCACCTGGATTTGAAGTCCAAGAGCACCCAGCCAAAGTGTATCGGTTGAATAAATCCTTGTATGGCTTAAAGCAAGCTCCAAGAGCTTGGTACAACATAATTGACACTTACCTGATCAAAAGTGGCTTCAACAGAAGTCAAAATGAACCAACACTTTATACCAAAACATATCAGCACGATAAAATACTAATTGTATGTTTATATGTTGATGACATGATTTACAAAGGAAATCTAGAGCTAACAGATTTCAAACATGCCATGCAATCTGAGTTTGAGATGATAGATCTTGGCATAATGAAATATTTTTTAGGCATTGAGGTTCATCAATCAGCTAAAGGCATTTTTGTCTGTCAGCAAAAGTATGCAACAGACATCATCAAACAGTTTCGCATGGAAGGATGCAATCCAGCAGAAAACCCCATACCTTTAGGCACAAAGTTGAGCAAGAAAGATGAAGGTCCCACAGTGGATTCTACTTTATACAAAAGTTTAGTAGGCAGTTTGTTGTATCTTATAGCAACTAGGCCTGAAATCATGTATGCAACGAGCCTTGCTTCCAGATTCATGGAATCACCAAAAGATTTGCATTGGAAAATGGAAAAACAAATTTTGAGATATGTAGCAGGAACAATAAATTTCGGTTTATGGTACACTACATCTGATTGTAATCAACTTTCTAGTTACACAGATAGTGACTTTACAGGCAGCCTAGATGACAGGAAAAGCACATCAGGATATGTTTTTCAACTGGGCATGAACCTGATTTCATGGGCATCAAAGAAGCAACCAATTGTATCCATATCTTCTGTAGAGGCAGAGTATGTATCTGCTACCTCAGCTTCATGTCAAGCTATGTGGCTGAGAAGATTATTGAAATACATGTCACAAACAGAAAAGGATCCAACTCCTATTTTCTGTGACAATACATCAGCAATTTCATTATCCAAGAACCATGTGTTTCACAAGAAAAGTAAACACATTGACACTCGGTTTCATTTCATACGCGTGCTAGTCAATAATGGAGATATTGCACTACAATTTTTTGGTTCTTGAGATCAGCTTGCTGATATCTTCACCAAGCCACTAGGAAAGTCAGTTTTTGATTTTCAGAGACAACACTTAGGCATAGTCAGTGCTGATGATTGTAACTGTTGAGTCTAAGAGGAAGTGTTAAATATATTGTACCCTCACCAGTCTGACTGTACACTGCCAGCTGTACTGGACAATTGTACTTTCTATTCTTGTCTTTGTTGATTCGATTTAGCTCAACATTCTTGCATTGTAATATGTTTTGTATCTTCAGTACTTCTTCATACATTTCAATATACTGTTCTATTCTTTCTCTCTGCATTTCTCTTTGCTTCACAATTTATCAATTTTGTAGACATGTGCCCAACCCCGTACTCAACCTCGTTCCTGGAGAAATATCTTGTTTCTCCTCTGCATTTTAATTTATTTTCTCTACTTTTTGGATGGATATTTCACCCCTGCATGTGATAAAAATCGCCCATCGTTTTGGATCTGGATTATCTCTCTGTTTTCCTATAGAACTTTGTGATTTCAATCCTTTCCTTTCTCAGCGAATGGTCTCCTTAACTTTGTGATTTAAATCCTTTGATTTCTCAGCAAATGGTCTCCTTACCTATGCGATTTCAATCCTTCTCATTCTTAGAGAGATTCTGGGATTTTGTACAACGAATTTGATTTGGTCACTCAGTGATTTCCTTACCCAACCCTGTGCTCAACAGCCATTCTCTGCGAGACTGTGGGGGTGAAATCCCCGCATTTTCTTTTTCTCCTTTTGTTGTTAACTCTGTGTGGGAAATAATCTACCCACTCGACATAGATTCAGTTAATCATCTAGAAGGTTGAAAAATATTACTTATGAAATAAGAAAATTCAATTAATTATTAATTTAATTCAGATTCTCTATTTATAAATGAAAAGGTTTTTAATGATTTTCATTTAACACTTACTCTTTCATTATTTAGATATTTGAATAATATTGATATTAGAATAATATTCAATTGTAGGAAAAGGGTTGAGTACCTTTCATTCATATTTTAGTTGTTCTTAGATTAATTTGAATATATTCATGTGTAGAAAAGTGTCATGTATTTAAATATGGAATGTTTGATATTAAAACACATCTTCATGTTTACTTCATTTGGCCATTGCTATGTAAACATTTAATGTTAGATAGATATATCACTTTTAGATGTTTAGTTTCTAGTTGACAATTGCGCATTGGATAATTAATTGTAGATACTTGCACCAAAAATTTAAACTTGACGGATGACTAGTTAAGTAAATAGACTCCTTGCAGACACTGAAATTATACTGTAATATATGTTTGTTAGATATTAGACTTATTGCGCACAATGAAAAGATGATGTAAAGAATGATTGTTTATACATTGGACTTCTTGCGCTATGAAAAATTTGTTGATGTGTAATGACTAAGTAATGGGTTCTTTGGCTCCATTGAATTAATGTTGATATCGAATGGATTGAATGATTATTTATCCCACACCTTAATTTAATTGATAATTACTTGTGCCATGATATAAAGCTATGTGTGCCCCAGATGGGGTGCCACGTCGCAGACCGGAGACATGCAGGACAATGCCGAGAAACAGTATTAATGCATCCACCAACGACCATCCACTCAGTCATTAACCAAGTATGAATCTGCGCAGCCAAACCCAGGCAGTGAGCCCCTTCATGCAAGTGAACGGTATAGGGCACCAACGCACTCATAAACAAGCCTTAATGGCTATGGCAGTCACAGTTTCCCTCCTCCTTATCACCTGCATTGAAAAACAGAGCGACATTCACCCATCGCAGCGTCGAATGCAGAGTTCATTCCACCGGAGCAGCAGTTTGAGGTCTCGTTGAAGCTCTGGAGTAGAGAATTCTATTCACAAGGAGCCCTGGTCATATCCAAGTTCTCCACCATGCCCATAGAAAGAGGTAAACCACACAGGGGTGTCTCCTGATACAAAACCGAATATGGACGCCAGAGACAGAAAAAATTTGAGCAGGCGTTGGCCATGGCGTCCATACGAAGGCGTAAGAAACCACGAACGAATCCAATGGCGTACGTGGAAGAGATTACCTTGGAAGAAACCATGCAGAGCTATCCCAATCTCCCTCTATTCACAGTCCTGGACAATTGGAATCCACCCACAGATTTCGGCTCAGACGAAAAGCTTCCGCCTGCAGGCAATCCGCTTGGTCCTAGAGCCAATATCCCAGAGGAGCATTTCACCACTTGTTATGTAGAAGAAGAGACCCCGTCCCACACCCAGGGAAATACAGACTCACCCCTGGTGTACCTATGGAGGCAGCGCCCCATCTTTCCAACCGACCGACACATGCAAGCGAGGGAGCAACAGGGCCCATTCCCCCATCCTCCATCGACAGCCACTAGCAGGACCATCAACTCTTCACCGACTCGGGGTACCTCACTCTCATCTTCGATATGAGGATTAAGTTGGACAACCAGGTCTTTTTCCTCACCCAAATTGATCAATGGCTCGACATGATGTTCGCGGCTCACTCCAAAACTCTTCCAAAATGACAATTCCCAACGTGCGTGCAGGCCTACGCACTTCCAGCAAGTTGGTGAAAGCATGGGGACAAGGAAGAGCGCACAAGCTAAGAGGTTCAATAATGTTCTTGGTTAGAAATTTTATTTTTATGTTTCTGAACCAAGCTTTGGCCCAATTAGATCTTAGTTATTTTGTAACTAGTTTATGGCACACAGTTTAAACTTAATGGGTGGCAGTCCTGGTTTCCTTCGGGCAGGACGAAACTCTGTTAATTTTGTTTACTGGGAAACACATGGCACAGGATGCCCAACTGTCTCAATTTCCTATTTAGGCGGGACAACTAGCCTCACAAACAGTCATTGTAACTTGATAATGATAATATAACAGGTCTTATCCTTTTTAACTTAAAAAAAAAAAAGATATATAGCTATGTGTGGATGGACATGTGTGTAGTTACTTTTGGCGCCATAAAAAGTTTAATGAATATTTACCTTGCACCATTGATTATGTTGTGATTAAATAATTGGATTACTTGTGCATTGGAATAATGATGGATGTACAATGATTTAGTTGTGATTACTCACACACATTGCAATAATGGTGATGCATGATTAGTTTAGTAATAAAATTTACTTGTGCACCTTAATTTAAGTGGGTGTGTGATTTCTTCGTAATATTTCTCTTACACCTTTGAATTTAACGTTGATCACTATTGTGTCATGAATAAGTTGCTAGTTAATCTTGCGTCACGAAATTATGTAGATATATGATTGATTTAGCAACTAGTTTTCTCTTGCAGCATTACTTAAGTTGACAGGTGATTTTCCTATAATTGTTTACTCTCACGTGCAACGAATAATTAAATGTTGATGTATGATTGATAACAATAATGATTACCCTTGCGCCATGATTAATTGATGAATAGCATTTATGGACTTATCTAGTTGATGTTGGACTTGATTGTTAGTGGGATGTAGACACCTCCTTGTTCCTTAGAATGGTCACAAGCCCTGAGACCTTAAATCGTCAAAATCAATTGGAACCTATGCTTGATCATTTCTTGTGTGTCCTGGAGGTCTTAACCTTGGAGGATAGGTTGGGAAGGTAGTCATTTATATTCATTTTCTGATTGGATTTTGTTGTAAATTGTTTCAAGATGATTATGATGTGCTAATCGAATACACTATTTATGTTTATGTGTTGCTATCCTTTGTTGATGTGTTGAATGCGTTGTTAGTGATTTCCATGATTATTATCTCGTACTTATTTTACTTATGATGTTGTTGATTAGGCATTGTTGTGACCATGTGTTGATTTTAAATTTCTTAATGCAAAAACAAAATCCTTTTGAGCTTCTCTTTTTCTTAGGCATAACGGAGGGTTGTTACATAAACAATGTCCTAAGATAGGATAAATATCCTTGGACCTAGGCCATGACACAATACTTATATAGGGATCATTTATCATTGGAGTGGGATATTTTCATGGACTTGAGGTCTAGTGTAGTAAGTAAGGGTCTTCATTCCCTAGAAATATTACGGGGTTGAAATCTCATGGTTTGGGAACTATATGGTATTTCTATTACATGGTGTGGGTTTGAAAACCATGGTCTTAGGACCTACATTAAGATACTTCTATGTCTTGTAGTCCATGAATAGGGACCTATACCACAAAATATGTATAGGGACATATACATGTGGATATATACGTTATTCAAATGTATGGTGTACGAAGGACATTTCTCCTATCTTAGGACATTGTTTAAGGCCACTAATCAAGGAAATAATTGCTATGGGTTTTGGGCCATACAAATAGAATGAGACCATGAAAATAGACCCTCCTCCATAAGGTATCTTTAGGTGAAGAGGGTTCACATGCACAATTCAAAATATACAGTAAAATGGTAGCCTATCCTACGACATGGGTTGTTCCCAGAAAAGATATGTAAACCACCTTATATATTCCAATGATTAGTTCACCAAAATAAATATATAACTGCAAGGACTATAGTGAGACGATGCTAGTTTGGGAATATATTCACTTTTTTATTATAATTTTAACATGAAATCAAACAAGCCAACTAGATTATTTAACTACTATGAAAAGAAAAAGAAAAAAAGAATAGAAATGACACATTTTATACATGAAAATTACCATGGAACCTGAATGTGGGAAAACCAACAAGAAATCAAAGTACTTTCTTTTCATATTCTTATATTATGGATATTGCAATACAAATTATGAAGTGGTCTAAGATTGTTGTGAAGATATGAAACATTATGGTCTTCTACAATCCTTTCAATATGCTTATCTCTCTCTCTCTCTCTCTCTCCACACCCCCACAACTCATGCTATGGAAAAAAATGGTTGTTAAAGAAAGTGAACTCGATTCCATCCTTTTTCTAGGTTTTTGATATCTTAAATTGGGGTTGGGTTTAGGTTTTTGGAACCCTCTTTGGAATCTCCAAGATGATTCTATATATATCTTTAGGATTACCATACATTAATATCTCCACATTTATAAATTATGGTGAGTTGACATGATTACCACATTGACTTATGAGGAATAATTGAACCATTATGTAATAGAGGCCACAACATTCACATGCATACCCTGTTTTGTTGGTTGTGGAGCCTGATTATCTTCTTTATTCGAAGGTCTTATTTTCAATCGTGTTTGAACCCCATTTCCTGACAAGGGGGTTTACGGGGGATTCCCCCCCCACTTCTTTCACGAGGGGGGTCCAAGGAGGGGCAGAAAAAATCTTTGGAGCCCCCCCATGGTGGGGGATTTAGGAGAAGCGCTCCCGAAGAAAAATTTTGGGAAAAATTGCATTGTAAAATATTGTAATTTTGCAATCAATCTGGACCATTCATTTTAAGGTCACAAATATGATGATAGAAGTTATGTTATATTTTTTGTTGGCACAGGAGCAGACCTAGGGTTCAACACTACAACAACACATCAACAAAACCCTAAATACCAGCTCTTTCGGAAACACCTGCAAAGCAGATGAAGTCTCACCTGAGGTAGAGGCAGGGGTGGTTGCAGGACTCAGATGTCTGCAACCTTAGCTGAGACACCAATATGTGATTAAAAAACCTTAAAAAAGAACTTAGAAGTTACATCTCGTCAATATTTAACCTGTATCTACTTCACAGATAAAACCCTAATAACATAGCAGCGTAGTATTCACACAGATCCAATATAATCAAGCACTAAGCACATCAACATAGATCAGATCTAGCATTCATTCACATTATTTATCACTAATATATCATACTAGATTCTTCTAAGCATATATCAATGCACTAAGCATTTAATCACATAAACAAGAGGGCAACCATAAAGCACAAAGAAACCATAACATAGGATATACGTAGTTCACCCCCACCCTGGGGCTACGTCCACCAACTCTTCTTCTCTTTTATTATCTTCGGTCAATAACCTACATGCACAGAGCCTTGAGATATTACTCTGTAGGGGACAGGATATTTACGCACCTCACTATATCCTCCTTCCTCAAGTTACAACACAAAGCCTTTCACAGTCTCTTACAATCACTTGCACTTAGCTATGCAAGTCTCACACAGTATGCACAAAGCAATTACACTTACCACTTGCACTTAGCACCTAGCATCACGTATATTCCTCTGCACTTAGCATGGTATCACACTCTTTCCTACATCACCTAGACATCTATTTATACATTACAAAATCGGGCCTAAACATGGGTAAACCCATGGGTTGACATCCCCATACCCATTACATAATCCCAAAACAAAAAAATCCCTAAACAGGGGTCAATATCTCGCGATCTCTACTTGAATTGCACTCTGCCTTCGACATCCTGTCGAAGTCCCAAAAGTAGGCCAAACCTAACCAAGGATCCTAAAAACTTGGTCAAGGGCCAACAGGCCCCCAACACTCACTTATGACTCATCTCGAGTCACTCTGGTCTGGGTAGCTCTGCTTCAAAATCCTCTAGATTGGCTCAAGTGGCTTCAACCTATTGTTGTGCCATAGCCTCATGTTTAGTGAACTCTTGGATTACTGCTTCGTTGACAGGTCCCTCTAAGCGTTGTTCAGTTGTGGTGACGACTTGCTCCAATTATGTTCCTCCACCTTCAATCTCTACGAATAGTTGGCAAGCCTTGTCCTGAATTTGTTGGAGTCTCTGAGTCACTTCCATTACTCTTCCTTGAATGGTTTGGACTTGTTGTTGGGAATTTCATTGTTCTTGGGATTGATTCATCCTTTTGATTGCTGACAGGGGCTTCAACTGCACCTATACTGTTTCTTCTTATTTCTTTTTGTCCTGGAGCTGTGACTCCAGTGCCTTTAATTCAGAATCCTCAGTGAGTTTCTCATAAGTCTGGGCACTGCGATCACCTAGTTGTTTACATTCCATGGATAGGGCCTTGATTCTTTCAACTGTGCTTCGAGCACTTTCTTTTCTTTTATCTCGTACATCCAGCGGAGTGTTGGGCACTATTCAGAGCTCTAAGTCTGTTATTCTTTGTTGTAGATGTTTGATAGCTTCTACAAGTTGTGCTACTTGATTCTCCACTCAGTCTTCTACCTTTGGATCTAAGCCTATCACAAAGAGAATTTCTTTGTAGACTACTTCTTTGACTCCCAGTTGTTTTGTGAGAAACTATTCTTTTTCTTGCTTGGCCTATGCTCTCTCTTCTTCAAACTTGGCTTGAAGGTATTCTTTCTTCTTTTGTGCAACTTGACGTTTCTCTACCATTTCTTCTTGTGCTTTATTTAGGGCCACTGTGGCATGTTCTTTCTCTTCTTTCGCTCAACAAAGGAGGGCTTTGGTCGCATTAGCTAGTCTGCGGAGTTGGGAAGACTCATCAACCAACTTTGGTTCTTCTGATGGTAGGGGTGTAGTGGATACTGCATGGCTGGAGTGAAGGTCATGTTGTACCCGTCTTATCTCTGTCGTGATTCTATCATACAAGGCTTATTTCTTGGCTTCTATGTTCTACAAAATTTCATGTGAAGCGTCTGATACGGCTACAATGATGAAATCAAAGTCATCGATCATGAGTACAATCTGAAGCTTCGGCTTGCTCTCTTTGGATTTCTTCTGCGATGTAGGTTTCATGCGGGAAAAATTCCTTTTCTTCGATGGATCTGCATCATCAAGGGGGTTCCATGGTGGGGTTACTTCACCTTGCTCCTCCTTATCTTCTTCCCCTGCTTTTTCTTCTTTCTCCTCTTTGTCCACCTCGTCACCTCCTCCTCCGCCAGGTGAATCTGAGGTAGTCTCTTCTGAAGCGCTGCTCAGTTCCTATACATCTTCTCTCTTCTTCCTTTTTCTACTGCCGGGTGCATTATACTCCTTGCGGGTAACTACCGAGCTTCCAATGAGGTTTGGGTCGGACAATTCTACCTTAGTGACTAGTATAAGGAACTCTGCAGGCCATTCCTTGGTGATTTATTCCAAGTCCTCCTCGATGAGCTTATAGTATGAATGAATCTCTTCTTTATTCTCATCTGCATGCGCAGTGATATATATGAAATGCCTATCTACGTGAAACTTCATAAGGGGTCTCAAATTGTCTAGAGTGTTTGGCGTCATCTGGGGGAACAATTCAATAGCCCTTTTCAGCTGTAGAGTGTGGTGAAATTCGTAGCAAGTGGTTCAAATGACTCAACTTCTAGGAAGGTTACACCTTCCGACATCTCCCAATATGTAAATGTGATGAGGATCAGCAGTCAGCTAAAGTGGAACTCGTAGCCCTGATCCTGAGCTTCGCGGAAATTGACTTCTAGTTGGTTGACTAAGTACTTTATCCAGTTCATCTATAATCCCTCCACGTACTTTCCTATGAGGTCAACAAAAAACTATGTGACTTGCGTGGGTCTGTTCTTTCAGACTAGTTGTTAGGTTATGAAAAAGGTATAAATATATTCCTTTTTCCCACATTTCATAATATCATCTTGGTTGACTTTTTGGTTAATTAGAAGCAAATAGAATAGAAAATGAATAATATACCCTTTAGCATTATTGTTGAAATTAGATCACATAGATCCTAAAATCTGATTGGAATTGTTTGATTTTTTTATAAGATTGGTTAAATATTATCAAACCCGAGATAGAAAAGGAAATATCGAAGATGTGCAAGCTATTGGAGGTTGAGGACTTTATGGCGCAAGGTAGTTTTGAAGATGATTGATTTTCTTATATTGTAACTTTATAATATTAAAGAAATCCTGAGGATCTCTTGATCCTCGGGATAGCTTAATTTACCCAGATTATTGTAATATATAAGGGGTAAATATATCTTGAAAAGATATAGAAACATTGCACCCAAGAACTCAGAACTTAGAATTGCTTTGCGTTAGCAGTTTTTGTAAATGTTGTACCAACTATGAAATCAATAAAATCTTTGAGCGGTTTTACCATTTCTACATACTAAATTTCAAATAGCAGTTCTTCCAAGGACCAAGGGCCTAGTCTGAAGGAGATATTGTTCGACCTATAATTGTATCAGTTCAATTTATGTTTCGTGATTCGATTCTCTTTTACAGTAGTTAAATTAATGCATAAGTGTGTTGATGATTTTATATCATTTGCAAGAGATATATATTTCATTAAGCATTAGATGATTGTTGTTCCAATTTCTATTACTGAGATTTGATGCATGACAGTTCCTCATAAGTTCATATGCATTGTTCCTTTCACTTAGTTTACATTTGTTGTTTCACTTAGTTTACATTTGGTGTTCCTTTCACTTAGTTTACATTTGTTGTTCCTTTCCGTTAAGATATAGTTGTTGTTCCTTTCAATATAAGTACAATTGTTGTCTCTTTCGATTAGATTAAAGTCGCTATTCCTTTCCATAGATAGAGTAAATCGCCTTTTTCCTTTCTAGTAATTTGATTCATAATAATAGTCAATTATGCAACTGTTTATTTAGATTCAATTATTTCTTTTAAAATGAATTCAATAGATTAATTAGTTCATTTCCATTGCACAACATTAGATTTCAAATCCTAGAATCTTTAATGAATGTTTGAGGAACTTGATTGTTGAT
Organism: Picea glauca; assembly: GCA_000966675.3. Classification (NCBI taxonomy): domain Eukaryota; kingdom Viridiplantae; phylum Streptophyta; class Pinopsida; order Pinales; family Pinaceae; genus Picea; species Picea glauca. Next base: position 87,491 of record JZKD02S0107811.1, on the reverse strand, counting down.
AAACTCAGATTTTCTTTAACTACATGATTTTAGCCTCTACGAGCTATCTGCATAGACTTTGTTGATATTCTTGAGATAAAAGATGAATCCTTCTGATTCCTTGGGTTGATAAATTAATGTTAAACTAAGGCTAGTTTTAGACATCTTTAGACCCCAACATTTTGGCATCGTTGTCGAGGAAGAATGTCAAAGGTAGTAGAGATTGTGCCTCTGGAGGACGAGGTATTAAAGACAGAAGGTAAGAACCTACACAGGAAATAAGTAAGATGTTTATGTCAGCGCCTACCTCCAGCTGATGCATTAAGAGGTTGCATAGGTGTTTTTATTTCTTGATTTAATTTTTTTGTGTGAAGTGTGTATGACTAAGAAGAAAGATCTTGAAAAAACAAAACCCCCACCAAAAATTACCAAATCCCAGGGCTTGGTGCTCCCTGGAAGAAGCACTTTCATAGACGACGTCATTCAAAAAGAAGAATCTCAAGCTTCTATTGGACTTAGAAAAGGATCTACCTGAATCCCTCAAGTGCCAGTTTCACCAACTGCAACCCACACTGAGATTCATAGAAAAATTGAAGGGACTAAGCAAAGCTTTCAGAGAATAGATCTTCCACCCCTCAACCCTTTAGAAGAGGGAAACTCTATAATCTAGAGGAAGGAGAAGGAGAAACCAGTGGGATAGTTAAGATAGACCCACCACCTGATCCTAAATCTCCTGTGAAAGAAGAAGGCATACTTGAAATCCCAGATAGAGGGAGTGAAATCAAATCCCCTAGAGGATCAGACAACCAGCCAATTCGAATAAAATATCTGGATCAAGAAATCCATGAAGATTTCTGGCATATTTTCGATAAAATGGCACAACCAAATCCACAACGTCCCCAGACTTCCACATTGGAATATCTGATAGTTGATCCAATCGCCAATGCCCCCATGAAAGAAATTCCCCTACAAAACCTACCAACCTTTCATGGATTAATCACAACACAGAACAATTCCCATTGCTCCTTGGACTGAAATCTATATTTAGAGAAGCGGAAGAAGAAACAGATTTGTTATATTTTATAGCTCAACGTCGTCAATGGCAGAATCGGCCTCCAAATACACTACCTGACCCTTCCTCTTTCTTCTCTGAACAATATAATCAGCAACAAGCTCCTAGTAGCACATGGCAGGTTCATTCATTTACTAATTAGAGCTGACAGCCCCAACAATACCCACCTATAAATTCCACTTGGAAAAACCAGCCCGCTGCAAATCCTGCCTGGCATAATCATCCAACTGCAATTTCCACTTGACCTAGCTCAAAATATCCCACTTTATCCTGGAAAATCTCAAATAACAACATCTACCCTTCACAGTGGCCCAACATGACTACCCAAAACCCAAATTGGAATCAGAATTGACAGCGCCCCATGGGGATAAACAACCAACCCATGGGGATGGCCCCTCAAACTCAACCTACGTTACAAGCACCACTCCAACTACCCCAAAACCCACAATCATGATTGTTCCCTCAATTACCAACCTAGCCTCACCCAAATACAAATAAAATACTGGCTCAGCTCATCCAAATTATGGAGAATGGGGAAGGAGAGACCAGCTCGGTAGGGTGCAACGAACTATGGTTGATATCGTGGTGCATAATTCTCTTGAAGAAAATAATGTCTTTCAAGAGCAAGAGAATGAAAAACAACCATCAATAACACCCTTGACTGTGGTAATAACAGAAGAAATCGAGCAGGGGGGAAACACATTCAAATCAAAAGATCCTCATAAGGATGCAACTCCCTCCCCTCCGTTCCCCGAAATATTGATGGTAGCAAAACTAGTTGTATATCCCAACTTAGACATTGTAGGGGAACTCAAGAATTTATATATCAAGATTCCACTCCTGCAAGCTCTTCAAGACATCCCAATTTACTCAAAAATGATCAAGGAGTTTGGTGGGAGAAAGCCCATCAAAAAAATTAAAGATCCATCATCAACAGTCTATGTGGTAGGAGCCTTGTCTGATCTAATTTTAGGTAGACAAGAACCAGTCAAATATGCAGATACGAGGAATCCCATAGTGACAGTTCAAATCTAGAGTTGTTCTTTTCCAAATACACTAGCTTATTTGGGAGCATCCATCAACATCCTGACTATGGAAACCTGCAATACCCTGGGTTTCGACTCCTTCGAACCCACCACAATAATGTTGCAATTGGCAGATTGATCGGTAGTTTGACCAGTTGGCACATTACATGATATAGCCATCCTCGTCGAATCTTGGGAATATCTAGCGGACTTCCTCATCATCAACCCAAGAAGTGGATTTGATGGGCATCCATTGATACTGGGCAGGCCATGGCTCGTAACAACAGATGCATATATAGGATGTCGAATGGTAAATACGACAATTGAAAGAGGGGGTATCACAAAGAATATCATCTTATATCCTCCTGCCAATCCAAGCCCAACTTTCGTATATCCAAAATTGCCACCACCACAACATACCAAGAAAAGGATTTGTGAGCCCCTCTCACACTAGAAGAATCCCTTAGACTTAAAAACCAACTAGAGGATGACGTAATTAGTGGGTTTATTAATATCCCAACCACTGTGAGCAACCCAACCTCCCAGATGCTCCAAGTTGTTCTAGACTGTGAAGCATAGGAAGACCTGCTGGAAGATTTAATGGAACAACAAATTCCAACTACATTCATTCATAACAACAAACCCATCGATATTGCACCAAGGAGGTATCTGAACATCAATGCCAATTTAGATGAACAACAACAACAAAATCTAATTCAAGTCCTCTCCAAATACCATCAATATTTTGCATCGGAGTACTCTGATATGAAAGGTATTGATCTGCAACTTTACACACACCACATTTATGTTGAAAAATATGCTCGGCCTATCTGATAGCCATAGAGAATATTGAATCCTCACCTTAGGGATATCGTTAAACAAGAATTACAAAAGCTGTTGGACGTAGATTTTATATATCCCATCTCAGATAGTTAGTGGGTTTCCCCATTAGTGATCATCCCAAAGAAAAATGGGAAATGGTGAATCTGTGTTGACTACAGGGAACTTAACAAAGCCACTCAAAAAGACCACTTCCCTTTGCCTTTCATTGATCAGGTCCTGGATACTTTGGCAGGGAAGAAATTATTTTATTTCCTAGATGGTTTTAATGGGTACAATCAGATTCAGATTTCCCTAGAAGATCAAGATAAAACTACGTTCACATGCCCCTGGGGCACTTTTGCATACAGATTATTACCCTTTGGACTTTGTAACGCTCCAACCACTTTTCAAAGGGCCATTCTGAGGATATTCAGTGATCTAATCAGTGAAGGACTTGAATTCTATATGGATGATTTCACTCCTTATGGTGATGACTTCGATCAAGCACTAAATAATATGGAGAAGGTACTAGAATGGTGCATTGCGACCAGGTTATGTATAAGCCATGAAAAATGTCACATGATGATGACAGAAGGTGTGGTACTAGGGAATTATATCTCTGCAGATGGAATTAGAGTAGATCCAGCAAACATATAGGTAATCCTTAATCTACCTACACCACACACACAAACTGAGGTACGCATTTTCCTTGGCACTTTACGATACTATCATAGATTTATGGAAAATTTTGCAAGAACCGTTGCACCTTTATATGATTTGACTGGTAATGTAGATTTTCAATGGTCTAACAAGTTTGATGTGGCATTTGCAGGACTCAAGAAGTTGATCTCGACAACACTGGTGTTGAGGGGACCAAATTGGAAAATACCATTTCACATCTCCACCGATGCATCAAATATTGCCATAGCACCGTCCTCGAATAGGAAGAATACAAGAAACCTTATTCCATTTATTTTATTAGCAAGAGTCTTACTCTAGCTGAACTTAATTATATAGTAACAAAAAAATATTTTTTAGTTGTTATACATGCCATCAATAAATTTCGTCATTATATAACAAGCTATCTGGTTATTTTGTATACTAATCACTCAGTTACCAGATATCTAGCTAATAAACCAATTACTAATGGATGGGTCACTCGATGTTTATTACTATTCCAGGAATTTGATATCACCATCAAAGATCGACCCGAAAGACAAAATCTTGTCACAGACTTCTTATCCCACATACCCAAAACAGACGACTCCTAAACAGTCAAAGATCAATTTCCAGACGAGCATTTGTTTTCCATTACTACAAACACACCTTGGTACGTTGATGTGGAAAATTGTCTGGCAGCGAGAAGATTACCAGCACATCTTTCATCAAGGGAAATAAAACTGATTGTTCAACGTAGAACATGATTCACCTGGATCAGTGGATATCTCTTCCATACAAGAGTTGATCTCCAGATCCACAGATGTGTATGAGATGATGAAATCTACAACATACTAAAATCTAGACATGATGAGCCCTATGGTGGACATTTTATAGATCACAGTACTGGACACAAAAATTTTCAAATGGGCTATTATTGGCCCTCAATATTCAGAGACGTGAAGAAATATGTCCAGACAAGCGATAGTTGTCAACGGATGGGAAAACTAGGTCACGCTGATGAAACGCCTTTGAAATCACAAGTAGTTGCAGAACCATTTGAGACATGGGAACTAGACTTCATTGGCCCCTTCAATCCAAAGTCAAATTAGAAGGCCTATATTCTAGTTTCAACGGACTACATGACTAAATGGGTAGAGGCAGAAGACTTACCAAATGCAACAGAAGAAGTAGTCATCAAATTTCTTTTCAAATTATTCGTACGCTATGGACTACAAAGAGAGGTAATAACTAATGGGGGGTCACAATTTACAACTCATAGAATCACTACCACCCTTGATAATTATCATATTAAACACATAATTACTTCCCCATACCACCCACAAGCAAATGGGCAAGTAGAAACCACCAATAAAGTCTTAGAGGCAATCCTGACAAAGATTGTCTCAGCAAACAGACAGAATTGGGCTACTGATCTCCCAAATTCCTTATGGGCTTACCGCACAACATGGCGTAATACCACTGGCTACTCTCCTTATCATTTAGTCTATGGAAAAGAACCCATCTTCCCAATCGAGTTTGAAATCAAGACTCTAAGGGTGGCCCAGGAAATCAGACTGGATCTTACAAAAGCACATAAACAACGCCTTCAACAACTCAATGAATTGAATGAAGCATTTTTGTCTGATGTAGAGCGGACAACTGTTATTCAGCAACAGAGAATGACCTGGAATGACAAGCATATCAAGAAAAAATCATTTAGAAAAGGTGATTGGGAGCTCCTCTATGATTCCAGATTTCAGGATTTTCTGAGAAAATTACAGACACGGTGGCTAGGACCATATGAAATCAATGAAGTCCATGATAATGGGACAGTCACATTAAGCACCATCGACAGGTCCAGATTTCCATTTCAGGTCAATGGACATCGGCTACGACTCTATCATCAACCACCCGCAAAAGAATCTTTCTACCAAGAAGTAAGTAAGGACCCTACCGTTCAAATTTTGGCTGGCTAGGAAGGTAATCCAGCCACCCCAACTCCATAAATGTTGAATTTTTTGACACTATACATACTGTATATAACTTTTTTTTTTCTTTGTAGATTTTATGTAGTTTTTTATTATTATTTTTGACAGTCGCTTGAGAAAATAATAACTAGGGAGGATAAATGCAATGAACTCAATTTATTTATAGCTACCTTCAGAATATAAATGTATTCTAGATTGCACAAGAGCAAGGACCTGTTTGGATTGGGTGTAGATATAATCCCCCTATCATCTGGTTTCCTCCAGAAAGTTACCAAAATATTATCAAATTAACAAGAAAAGGGAGGATCTTGCAATACTTCTTTACATGTAAGATCTCATCTTGCATGAGGACATGCAAGAAGGTAAGTTGGGGGGTATGTTAGGTTATAAAAAAGGTATAAATATATTCCTTTCTCCCACATTTCATAATATCATCTTGGTTGAGTTTTTGGTTAATTAGAAGCAAATAGGATAGAAAATGAATAATATACTCTTTAGCGTTATTGTTGAAATTAGATTACATAGATCCTAAAATATGATTGGAATTGTTTGATTTTGTTATAGGATTGGTTAAATATTGTCAAACCCGAGATAGCAAAGGAAATCTCGAATATGTGCAAGCTATTGGAGGTTGAGTACTTTATGGCGCAAGGTAGTTTTGAAGATGATTGAGTTTCTTATATTGTAACTTTATAATAGTAAAGAAATCCTGAGGATCTCTCGATCCTCAGGATAGATTAATTTACCCAGATTATTGTAATATGTAAGGGGTAAATAGATCCTGAAAAGATATAGAAAAATTGCACCCAAGAACCCAGAACTTAGAATTGCTCTGTGTTAGCAGTTTTTGTAAATGTTGTACCAGCTATGAAATCAATAAAATCTTTGAGCGGTTTTACCATTTCTACATACTGAATTTCAAATAGAAGTACTTCTAAGGACCAAGGGCCCAGTCTGAAGGAGCTATTGTTCGAATTGTAATTGTATCAGTTCAATTTATGTTTCGTGATTCGATTCTCTTTTACAGTAGTTAAATGAATGCATAAGTGTGCTGATGATTTTATATCATTTGCAAGATATAGATATTTCTTTAAGCATTAGATGATTGCGGTTCCAATTTATATTACTGAGATTTGGTGCATGACAGTTCCTCATAAGTTCATATGCGTTGTTCCTTTCACTTAGTTTACATTTGTTGTTTCACTTAGTTTAAATTTGTTGTTCCTTTCACTTAGTTTACATTTGTTGTTCCTTTCACTTAGTTTACATTTGTTGTTCCTTTCACTTAGTTTACATTTGTTGTTCCTTTTCATTTAGATATAATTGTTTCTCCTTTCAATATAAGTACAATTGTTGTCTCTTTCGATTAGATTACAGTCGTTGTTCCTTTCCATAGATAGAGTAATTCGGCTTTTTCCTTTCCAGTAATTTGATTCATAATAATAGTCAATTCTGCAAGTCTTTATTTAGATTCAATTCTTGCTTTTAAAATGAATTCAATAGATTAATTAGTTCCTTTCCATTGCACAACATTAAATTTCAATTCCTATAATCTTTAATGAATGTTTGAGGAACTTGATTGTTGATAAACTCAGATTTTCTTTAACTACATGATTTTAGCCTCTACGATTTATCTGCATAAACTTTGCTGATATTCTTGAGATAAAAGATGAATCCTTGGGTTGATAAATTAATGTTAAACTAAGGTTGTTTTTAGACATCTTTAGACCCCAAAACTAGCTTACCAACAATCAATTGGCAAGTGAGGCGCACTGCACCATTATGAATGGAGGCTATCTTGTATCCTTGTGGCCCCTTCTCTACATCGCCATAGATGTCTTTAATCTTCTGTGCCAAGGTGCGATCTGTAGCCTTCCCTGGGTAGAAGTCCTGTAGGTCGGTTCACTGCATGCTCAATCCGGTGATCCTATGGATCAACACCGGATCGATGGTAATATGCATTTATAACAATAAATAACCTTCATGGAAACATGACAACAAGAGTTTAACACACGTGTTAACCTCCTGGTGCCTTCCAAAGTGTGGAATTTTCATGACATTAAGGATAGTGGACTGAGCAATGTTCATGGTACATGGTTGGGGAATGATATTTAATCTCTTTCCCTTCATCTTAGTCAAGTACTTGTGAGGCACAAGCATGTCGTAGGTCTTACGGTCCCCTAAATTATAGTCACTGATATTGAAGGGTGGAATCCTCTCCAACTGCGGTCTGACTGTGCATATCCCCTTCAAGAGGTACGTTGTGATGACCATGTAGTCGAAGTCCCTCGGGACACTATCACGATTCACCGCACTGACTAGAGGCGGGATGCAATTGGGAAGAACAGACGGGATTAACTTCGCATTCACTAAGTCATCTATGTGCTTGGTTATTTTCTCATCTACAACATGGGATGGTCCGGATCCACGAGAAGTTGATGGGGAGGCTTTCACTCCTCGCATCGATGAATATTGAACTCATGTGGACATCACTCTCTCTTCCATAAGTTTGATTAGAAATCTTTCGATGACTTTCTCTGCAACGCTGAGATCCTCCGACATACATGCTCAGATCGGATAACTCAGGTGGATGAATGAATTCTCAAAGCAATGGACCAAGTTTCATTCTCAATAAACACAGTGCGGTAGCAATGAGTTCTCTTGTTAGCTTTGATACAATTCACAAAATTGTTCTCGGTGCAACAGTCGACAGAATAAGTAGACAACGATGTAATAGATCTTCTCCAATGGATAAGAGGCCTTCATCAATGTAGTTTTTTCCGTTACGGCACATTCCCAACAGTCCGATGGTGAGATTTTTGGTCATAACTATTTTTCTAACTGTTCGGGGCATCGGGCTAACGGTTATAATGCTTTCAACGGATATATCACTCTGCCATGGAGAAGTGCCATGTTGTGTTGTTCTGATATCCCAGTGAAGTTCCAGTTTTTCAAACCTTCCCTCTGCGAAGTTCCCTCAAGAACCTTGTTGGAAGCCATTTTGCAATTTTATCTTTTCCTTAAAAGCTGCCTACACAAGGGTTTTGAACCCTCAATACTCATTGCATTTCTGAACAAGAGAAAATGATACTATTATATTCCACTTTCGCACACCTGCCTTTCGTTTTCATTTTCACGACTGCAAGCGTGAAAACCTTGAGTTGGAAGTCATATTGATGGCATTAAAATCATCTTTGGATTGTTATGAATCCTTTTGTTCATGTAGTCATAAATTGTTTCACCTCTAACTCACTAAAGGTCATACATTTGTCAAAACACCAAACCTTTATTCACTTTGCATTTTTGTTAATATGGTTTCGATTTATAAGTTTGTGATGCAATGATTTTTTTGGTGTCTTTGATTAAATCCTTGGTGCAATGGTTTCATAGAATGCATTAACTTTGTGATTAAATCCTTGGTGCAATGTTTGATATAGTGGTTTCTTTCAAATCATACAAATTCTATTGTTGATTTAAACATTCAGATCGAGTTTTGGTTATGCAATTATGTGATAATCCATTTGACATTTGGTTTACAATGCTTTGGATTGTGATTTGAATGAAACTATTACCAAGGCGTCGTCGATTGTACATGCCAACATGATAGTTTTGCATGGTTTCAATTTACTCCACCACCCTCGCACACATAAGCATTAACGTCTACCTTGCACTTCGGGTTGCTTCTGCTTGTTTTGGGAAAGCCTGTGGGAAATTAGTTATGTGTCTACCCTGTCAAACCCCCTCACCGATCACCTTGTTGATTGTGTGCTATCTACTATGGCTCCTGTAGTGTGCATAGAACCCAACAGCGTCCAAACTTTGTTGTTATTCGATAACGCCAGAGAAGACCTAGAGAGGAATGGATGGTTAGTTTTCATTGAAAAAATCGAGGGTTTCAACCTCGCAGTCGCTGAGAAATTTTCCCTCACATTCGATGGATGCAGGGCCAAAGTTGGGGACATCCAAATTGAATTGAATGAAGAATTCCTCAGCTCAGCCACTGGTCTTCCAGCCAAGGGGCAGAAATGGTTTAAAAATTCAAAGGTGGATGAAGTGCCATGGTCACTCCTGTTTACCTCAAGGAAAATGATCAGTTGTAACAAAGGTATACCGGTTACAGCCCTTAAATCACGATGGCATGATTTGTTGGCCATTATTAAGCAATTCGTTACATGCGAAGGTAGATACGGTTTATTTTTCCTATACCACCTACGGCTGCTTATGAGTTTTATATATTTTCCTTTGAATATTCCACATTTCCTTCTTCGTAGTTTGTATAAAATGGCTAAACGATTTAAGAGGGAGAAGGCCAACTCCAGCCTCTTCCACCACTGTCTAATTAAAATTGTTATAGTCCATGATTTGAGGTTGAATGGAGATTGTTGGGAAGCTTTCTTATTGAGGAATGGCTTTGCCAATCCTTACTTTGGTCAAGTGGAAAAAACGGAGGTCACCGAAACCCTTGTTGTGCATGTCATGCCCCCTCCTACACTCTTACCCATTGTTGAACCCTCAACCTACCCGAACGATGACCTACCCAACTCCCTGCCTGACTCATGTTCAAAAGACAGTGATAAGCCTATTAAGAGGCATGCAAGAAAAAAGGGCAAGGGTAATACCAATGTCAATAGCAAGGGTAAGAAGGCTACGTGTTGGGTATCAAGATGTGCTTGCAATAAACCCAAACAAAACGCGGATCAGAAACCAGTTGTTTTGAGTGAAGATTTCGGTTCTGAAATCGAACAATTTCTGACCGAGGAGTACCCATACTCTCACAACCTATGTTCTTTCGAACCCTATGACTACATATCGAACCTCCCATCGTGGCTTAGAGATGACCCCAAATTCCCCAGGATCAAGCTCGACAGTGGAACTGCTGGTAAATTAGGAGATTCTCCGCCTATAATGACACAGTCTGATCAACCACAGTGCAATGAATGCAACTCATGGCTCGAACGATACTATACAGATGTCCCTCTATTTCAATCCTGAATCAAGTCCTTGTAGGACCGAGTAAATGTCTTAACCTAGGAAAATGACAGAATGCAAGCTAATGACAAAAGGAAAAAGATCACAGGCTCTGTCGTGTTCAAAAATGTAGAGGCGGCCAGTGCCATTGTTAACTCAAAAATAGCTTGATCAAATCGTATCCCTGAAACCAAGGTATGATGTTTCAAAAGTGATTTTAAAACGATTTTGTTTGTTTTGAATTAGTATAAAGGATTTGTTTGACAAATCGCATATATTTTTGTTATGATTGAATTGATTCAATACGGTTTTGTTTGTAAATAATGACTAGCTACAGAATCGTGAGATTCTGTAGCTAGTCATAAAATTTGAATTTTTGTTGATTTTACAATTAAACACAATCTAAAATCATTTATTTTTTTGCATCTACAAGTATACATGAATTTCAATGGGAATTGGATCAATAATGGAATTTTTGAACATGCTTTTTGTTACACAGTTTTGGATTACATTGTTAGTCTTAGATAAAAATAGGAATCTGGGAGATTGTTCCCATATTTTTTGCAAACAGTTTTGATAATTTTCACAAGGAAGGTTTTATCCTGTGGCCTTTATATACTTATTATTTTTTGTAAACAAACCATCATTGTTGGGAGAATAGAGACTATGGACTGATGATTATACAGGCTCGAATGAAATTGGATTTTTTGTACGACTTTAGCTTCAATTTATCTTACTTTTGTTCAAGTTTTTGTGCATTTCAATTTGTAATCAAATTATTGACTACTTTAGATATCAAGATTTGTTACAGGTTGATGTGATATGATTTAAGTATTGTCCATATTTGATGTATCTCATTTTACTTACAACAATTACCCTGTTTTAATTTAATGAATAGAAGGTTAATCTTCTTTGTTAAATGAGCAGTTATGTACATATCTTCGCAGTAGGATTTATCTTAATGTGATGATCTGTAAACTATAAAATTGTTGTTGTTGTATCTCTTGTTTGTTCTGTCATTCGTATTCAAGAACATCGATGCTTCCTGTTTATGAGAATCTTTTTGAAAAATCTGGTGCAGGGTTCCCCCATCAAACAACTAAATCGAGTACTGTGCACAGGACAAATAGGAAACGCTTCTTCAGGTCAGTTTGTTATTTGCAATTTAATAGTCAATTAATTTGAGAATTATCTGTAGTTTAGATAGATATACAGTACAGGTTATTATCTTCATTTCTTAGTTAGATAGTTGTTGTTTCATTTATTTTTCATAAAAGTTATAAAAATCCAAAAATAATAGCTTCGTTGTCATGAGACAATTCACAGATGATTTTGCAGATTTCGATCAAAATTTGTATTTTGTAAATACTGTAATATAATCGAGATTTAATTGTATTGATAACTGAACATTTAATAAGTAGAAATATTGTTTTATAATATTAGTTAGAAAACTGTATATATATATATTAGATTTGTATATAGTTTGCAGAAGTTATTTTTTTTACTTAGATTAGTTTCTTTAGCTTAGTTTTTCTTTCACTTTCCTAGGACTTAGATTGGCTAACGGAGCTGCTAAACCCATCGGAGTGGATTAATCCAAATGGATTGGGTTATTTAGACAACCCTAGACCGGATCCACCCTTCCAGTTGATGAGCGGTCAATTTCGCCCATGAACAAACCTCCAACAGTTTTTCTAGCTTCAATTTCTTCTTATTGAGTTTTCTATCCCTCTTCCCAGTGATCTTTGTCTCAGTATTCCTCTTTCCCTTCTGATTCTTATCTCCTTTGGTATAGTAACTTCATGCTATTGAGATTCTTTCGTAAGGTTCAAGGGTAATACTTCTTCTATGTCTGGGGTAGGTACTTCGTTCTTCTATGAATCTTCTTGTGTTCATTCAACTTCGACATCAAAGTTCCTGGTTTTAAATAGATTCGATATCTTATCCTATTCTTCAATCAAGTGCGTTATCCTCCTAGTCATGAAATCTTTTAATTCTTGCTTATTTTGTTCTAAGACTTCCTCTTCTTTTCTTCTGGTCCGATTTCTCTCAATCCAAGGTTTTCCTAATAACATATCAAATGGGTTGTTGTTCTCAATAAATTTAACAACCTCAAAATATTCCTCTGTCGTATTTCCATGAGCACTCATAACTATTTGGGTGAGTCTTCCACATAGGGTTATCATCTTTTCTCTAAATAATCTTATTCCTCCTAATGAATGAATCATAGCAGGCTTTCCTAAAATTTCCTAGGTTCTTTCTGTAATAATATTCACCTGTGTTTCCTCATCTAGAACATATTCTATGTCGAAGTCTCCTATTATTGTCTCTATGCACTCTTTTTCTTTGAATATCTCTGATAAGTTGATATTTCGATGATCATTTTGTTGATTAAGGTTGGTTGTCATTGATGTCAACCCTTGAAGAAAGACCCATAGCAAAAAGGTTTGGGTAATGGACCCAATAGTGTTTGATGTAAATATGACTCATTATTGT